>JABMCL010000635.1:87500-105000 GCA_018857735.1 Alviniconcha marisindica | reverse complement strand
ACACACACACACGCACGTATATACGTATAATTATGTCAGGATACAAATCAAAATCCGGGTAGGACTGCAAATCCTACCGGTAGAAATTAAAATTGGGATTTCTCCCGGGACATCGCAATTTTGATTTCTACCGGAATAAGTTCCATTTGTCCTCCGGATTTTGATCTGTACCCTGACATATATACCGCAGTGGAGTAGCCATAGGCTACTGCGGATGCAGAAATCAAGGACCTCTCAGTTTCACACGTTTCATACACCTTGGCACGATTCTGCGTCCTTGACACTTTGTTTTTTTCTGTTTCTTTTTCCTTTTTCTCTTCTCCTTGACACATTTCTTTGTCCTTGACATGTTTCTTTCTCCTTGACCCATTTCTTTGTCCTTCACATGTTTCTTTCACCTTGTCACATTTCTTTGTCCTTGACATGTTTATTTCTCCATGACCCATTTCTTTGTCCTTGACACGCTTCTTTCTCTATGACACATTTCTTGCCCTTGACACGTTTATTTTTTCTTTCTCCTTGACGCATTTCTTTGTCCTTGACACGCTTCTTTCTCTTTGACCCATTTCTTTGTCCTTGACACGCTTCTTTCTCCTTGACCCATTTCTTTTTTCTTGACACGCTTCTTTTTCTTTAACCCATTTCTTTGTCCTTGACACGCTTCTTTCTCCATGACCCATTTCTTTGTCTTTGACACGCTTCTTTATCTATGAAGCGTGCGTGTGTGTGTCCTTGACACGCTTCTTTCTCCATGGCCCATTTCTTTGTCCTTGACACGCTTCTTTCTCCATGACTCATTTCGATGAATGAATGGAAATTTACGTAATTATTATGGCACGTAAAAGACTTCCACACAATACATTGCGTTTTCACAGGGTTACACATGGCTGAAAGACAAGATATTGAGTGAAGACGGCCGGAGGCAGCAAGCCAAACTCAGGGAAATCAATGTGATAGCCGACAGAATGGGCTGCACGCTGGCTCAGCTTGCCATAGGTTGGTTGGTGTGTGTGTGTGTGTGTGTGTGTGTGTGTGTGTGTGTGTGTGTGTGTGTGTGTGTGTGTGTGTGTGTGGTGTGTGTTGTGTGTGTGTGTGTGTGTGTGGTGTGTGTGTGTGAGGCAGCAAGCCAAATTCAGGGAAATCAATGTGATAGCCGACACAATGGGCTGCACGCTGGCTCAGCTTGCCATAGGTTGGTTGGTGGGACTTAACGTGTGTGTGTGTGTGTGTGGTGTGTTGTGTGTGTGTGTGTGTGTGTGTGTGTGTGTGTGTGTGTGTGTGTGTGTGTGTGTGTGTGTGTGTGTGTGTGTGTGTGTGTGTGTGTGTGTTGTGTTGTGTGTGTGTCGTGCGTGCGTGGTGCGTGCGTGCGTGGTGGTGTGTGCGTGGTGTGTGTGTGTGTGTGTGTGGTGAGTGCGTGCGTGCGTGCGTGCGTGCGTGCGTGCGTGCGTGCGTGTGTGTGTGTGTGTGTTGTGTGTGTGTGTGGTGGTGTGTGTGTGTGTGTGTGTGTGTGTGTGTGTGTGTGTGTGTGTGTGTGTGTGTGTGTGTGTGTGTGTGCGTTTAACTCTTTAACTATATATTTTACTCTTCATACATATGGGCTCTGAAAACAAAGATGCGTGGTCTAGCAGCAAGGGTATAGCTCGGTTGGTGCTTGCAGCGTGGTGTTCAAGTTTAGTGTTGCTTTACGTCCACACAGACCATAGGGACTATTAGGGACGGAGAGCCCAGGACGTCCACCTCCACTTTTGCACAGCTCCTTAGCTCTGAGACATTCAGAGCTCAGTGTTGCTTTACGTCCACACCGACCATAGGGACTATTAGGGACGGGGAGCCCAGGGCGGCCACCTCGACTTTCACACAGCTCCTGAACTCTGAAGTTTCAGGATCTGGTTCAATGTTGCTTTACGTCCACAGAGACCTTAAGGACTGGTAGGGACATTTACGCAGCTCCTGAGCTCTGAAGCTTTATGATCTGGTTCAGTGTTGCTTTACGTCCGCAGAGACCATAAGGACTGTTAGGAACCCAGGACGGCCACCTCGACTTTCACACAGTTCCTGAGCTTTGACAGCTTTGACAGCTTTGACAGCAAGGCGTATGCATGGTCTGCTTTATAATTATGGTTAGCCGAGGGCTCACTGTGTGTTGTCTTTGCTTTTCAGCATGGTGCTTAAAGAACGAGCACGTTCACAACGTGATACTAGGCGCCTCTACCGTCGAACAACTTTACGAAGATATACAGGCATTGCAGGTAGGTGTCGCGTAAGGCTGTGTGCACAGTGGTTTCACTCTCGAACGTTGTAGTGTTAATCTGCTATCACTTGAAATATGATACTAACAAATTTATTCTTTCTGTTTCTTGGAGAAAAGTACACTTGTTTTGTTTATACAAAATTGCTAACTATCCGGTTTCTTGTTTCTTTTACTCATATTTTCTTCTTCTTCTTCTTCTTCTTCTTCTTCTTCTTTTTCCCTTTCTTTCTTTCTTTCTTTTTTGTTTTTTAACTCATAAAATTTAAAGCTGTGGTATTGTACATTATGTTCATAACTGAAGCTCCGAAGGGAAGTAATTCTTGCAGATGTAGCGTTTTCAGTTTCATGTCCTAGAGTTAACTCTGATGTAGATGTTCGCTCCTCGAATGCGCTGTAGTTTCTTCATGAAGGTATAATCATTGGTCACATTTCTTCCTGCCATTTTTTTATACGTCAGTTGCTGTGATTGACTGCCTCTTTTCATCAATAATTAGTATTAGCTCGGGTGTTAGCTTTGCATGATGTTCGGTAGGTGATTAGTAGGTAACTATTTTTGCGGATTTGTTCAGATGTTTCCCTTTTTTGGGGGGGGGGGGGGGGGGGGGGGGGGGGGGGGACGCTGGTGGTACGCTGCTTTAAAATCTCATGTGAACTGTCTGAAAGAAACATTCATATCTGGTGTTAGGTAGATTTTTTAATTTTTTATTTATTGTTTTTGGAGTGGGGTGGAGGTGGGGTGGGGGTGGGGGGGTGGGGGGGGGGTGAAAACGCTGAAGTTATACAAAAAACAACAACACTCTTTCAATAGATCAAATCAGCACACAATATTACAGATTTAAACGGTACCACTTCCAGCAAAATAACCCTCAAGTGTAATTGTTACGGCAACTGTATAATTATGTTCAAATGATGGCAGAGAAAATGCTTGAGCGAGGAGGGATTTTGCATGCCTTGAAACAGGAAGAAAATAGCGGTTGCTCAGCAAATGCATCGTACCCCGATTTGCGATTTGTTAATTAACCTAGACTGATAATTAGAGAGCGCTTCGCATTTTCCCCCCTCCTCCCTCCTCCACCCCTCCACCCCACCCCGCATAAAAACAAAAAGAACAGAAAGAGTTGGATGCTTGGACAGGTTTTTAGTATAGTTGCTGTTCTACGCAGAATACAGAATACTTTATTCGTCTCATTACAGGATAATGACAGTGTCAGCTCGCGCATAAAAAGCACATAGAAGCAATAACAATAAAACAAACGAAACAAATAAACAGCCAAAAATAAATCATCAAAATGTGTAAAAAAGTATACAGTACCAATCAACAACAAAAAATGTCGATATCACAGCATCGTCATAACTCATTCATGCCTGCACACACACACACACACACGCACACACACACACACACACACACGCACGCACGCAAGCACGCACGCACGCACGCACGCACACACTGAAGCTGGCGTACGCACATACCAAGACATATTACCTGACAGAAGAACAGTCTAAACAGATGTTGTTGCAACAGCCTGCGTCAGATTATACAATAGTCCAGTCAAGTCAAATCAAGTCAAGTACGTCTTTTATTCGATTCAGAGAAAAACATGGGTGCCACACATGAATATCAGAAACAGACAAAGGATCAAAATCTACATGTATTTTAACAGTTTAAGAGTGCGTAAGACAAGGGTACAGGCAAAGGTAAGGCAACATGCATTATTTAAACAGAATATAAGATACGATAATATTTTATTGCCCTTAAAAGGAAATTTGCTTTGAAGCTCATCAATGTGAAAAAATTCTCAACGACGGTAGTTTCCTGTCGCTGATATTACTTACGTATATTGCAACCATGGATTAATCACCACCAGCAGTTTGTACAGTTGCCAAGACTCTTAGAGTCAGTTTGGTTGCGTTCAACACTTGCTCTTATTAACCCTTTGACTGCCATGCTTGCCGCGCCGTCACTCTGAAAACGACCAATAAAAGTGCCAAATGTGAAACCTTTAAGGCTTTTTTTGCTCCCTTCCCTTGAGCACGTGAAAAGATTTCTATCAAAATGGACAGTATTGAAAGTACATTTGTTACAGGACCACCAAATATACTGTTTGGAGTCGTGTATGTGAGCACTTTTCAACCCGGAAATTTTACAGGCTGTGGCAGTGAAGGGGTTAATACCTGAACTTTGTTTTTACCACCTTACATTCATAGCAAGCGGACACTTTTAAGATTAGCCTTGGTTTGTGATTGTGCGTGTTCATTCATGCTATAGCTATCAGCACTTGTAGTTTGCATAAGGATTTTCACAGCAAGTTTAATTAGCTGGTGCAGGAAAGATGTGAACTCTGTCCTTCCCATGGTGTCTTTTAAGGTGTTAAACTTTGAGTGTTCGGTGATCTGTATTTTATGAGTGGAAAAAGAGTATTTGTGATTTGGGTAAAAGTACACGATATGGTCAAAGATAAAATTTATAATAAACACACACACACACACATACACACACACACACACACACACACACACACACACACACACACACACACACACACACACACACACACACACACAAAACGTTATATGTTATAATGTTTCAAGCTAATATTGTTGTTGTTACGTTGATTGTTCTTTTCTCTGGGCATGGGGAATGGTGGGTAGGAGTGGTGGGTAACGACGAAGTAAAATACGTAGTGTTTGGATGTGCTCTTGAAGTTTTGTTTTTGGTTATCGTTGTTGTTTCACTGAAACGCTGGCAGCTGGAGTAATATTTTGCAAATGCTTGGAAAGGTACAAGGAAACAGTGCCATGAATGTTTTACTCGATTCTGTCTGATGTAATGTTTGATTTAAAAAAAAAGTTTTATACATGATGTACCCCCCTTCCCCCCTCTCTCTCTCTCTCTCACACACACACACACACACACACACACACACACACACACACACACACACACACACACTCACACACTCACACACAGACATATACACACACACGAACGCACGCACGCACGTACACTCATACGCACACACTCACACACACGTACACACACACACACACGCACACACACACACACACACACACACACACACACACACACACACACACACACACACTACACACACACACACCACCACTCACACACACACACACACACACACACACACACACACACACACACACACACACACACACACACACACACACACGCACGCACTTTGGGTTGGGGGGGGGGGGGGGGGTATCAGTTGATGATCGATCGAACATTTTTCACCGTGAATGTTTCCTTGTATAACTCTTACTGTTCAGATTGATAGCCTTAAATTACTGGATTTGCAACATAGTTTAATCCTAGAACTGTTTCTTGTTTCCCATGACATGATTGTGTGACCAGGAAATAGCACATGAATGCAATTGAAATAAGCCACGTCTAAACAAAAGTGTCTTCCCCTCCACCCCCCCCCCCCCCCCCCCCCCCCCCCCCCCCCCCCCCCCCCTCTACCCCCTCCCTTCCCTCCAACTAATCTTACTCACATTCAACAGTTTGCCACTAATATTTGACACTTGATTTTCTCTTTCTTTTCTCTCCAGTTTATACCTAAACTGACTAGTGAAAATCTGGCCGATTTGGACGAAATTCTAGATAATAATCCACAACCCAAATCACCTCCCGGCTCAACCAAACGCTCGTTTTCATGGTATTAAATGTAGTATGGTTTTTTTCACTGTTCTTGTGCACACTAACTGCGTTGAGTATTATATTGTCTGCTATCTATCATTGGCGGGAGCTGCCACAAGTATCATTTCTGTCGCGACAAACGTTTTGTCGCGGCAAGCACACTTGTGTCGCGACAAAAGTCGTGTTTTGTCGCGACAAAAACGTTTGTCGTTTTGTCGCGACAAACAACACGACTTTTGTCGCGACACGAGTGTGCTTGCCGCGACAAAACGTTTGTTTCGACAAAAATGATACTTCTGACAGCTCCCGCCAGTGATAGCTATTATTGTCTTTGTCGTTTGAAGCAATAAGTGTTCTCATTGCTCGTGCGTGCGCGTTGAACTTCCTGTTGTTCGTCTCACTGTTAGTCTGAATTGAGTTAGTTTATTTTTATTTTATTTTTTTTTATTTTTTTTATGGTGCCTGCGTTGTTGTTTTGCCGTTGTTATTGTTGTTCTCTGACCTGTTTTTATATCCTAACTGCAAGTGTGGATGTAGCCTGTACTGGTATTGATAATAACCATAGCATGGCTGCGTTGAGTGAAGCTGATTTTGTACACTTTTTGTGTGGAATGAACAAGTCAGTTGTTGCTTACCTCGCAGTGTCTTTATTATTTTATTGGGGGAAATGTATTTCATGTTTGTTTGTTTTTATTCTTTAAAAAAAAAAAAAAAAAAATTGGTGGCGAGGGGGGGGGGGGGGGGGGCGGGGCAGGAAGGGGGCGGTGGAGGGCACTTGAAGAGGAGGTGGAAGGGGAAGGAAGGGGTTACATCTCATCTTTAGGCTGGTATGCTAGCACTTTTATTTTTCGTGCGTAACATATTATTTGGTCAAGTCACTTAGAGGTGCTACTACTAATAGTGTACAAATAATCACTTCTCAAATAATCGATTCTCAGTAATAACAGAAAAGCCAGTTTAGAACCGGGCAACGTTTCCGGTATAAAATACAACGGATGTTGATCATATTGCCGGTCTGTGTTAAATGGCGAAAGGATTTTCTGTGTTTGTGGAAACTTCATTTCTTTACAGTTTTGCTTTAATTTAGTGTTGTGTTTTGTCACTTTTGTTGTTGCGGTGGTGCTGTTATACATTGCACTCTGTTTTTGAAACCTTTGTATGCCTGCTGTGTGTTTCATTATATTGGCTTTTGTTAAATCAAAAGTTGTGTTCGACGTATTTCTGTGACAGCGACTCATTTGAGGATGATATGGATGTTACTGATTTTTTTATATTTGCGTGTGTGCGTGTGTGTGTGTGTGTGTGTGTGTGGTTTTGTCGTTGTTGCTGGGTTTGTTTATTGTTGTTTTGTTGGGGGTGGGGGCAGTGGGGGGTGGGGGGTGGGGGGGGGATTCGAGAGAAGGTAATGCTTCTGAAATTGAGCAGACCAGTCAAGTAACTGCAGGTTCTCAGTCAAGAGGAATTTTATCTATCTAATTAATTAATTCCCTACGTGTATTTATGGATTAACCAACTTCTTTCGTATTCGGGTAACCTTGTGCGGTGGACGGAACGTTAAAATACAATAACTAACTAGAATTCTGCGTTCTCTGGTTGCGTCATAATTGTCATTTTCCGGACGAGTTGCATCTACATAATTGTTATTGATCATAAGGCCCTTTGTTTTGTTATAACTATTCTCTCTCTCTCTCTCTCTCTCTCTCTCTCTCTCTCTCTCTCTCTCTCTCTCTCTCTCTCTCTCCACTGTTGGGGATTGGAGAAAGATGGGGGAACGGGGGGGGGGGGGGGGGGGGGGGGGGGGGGGGATGCCAGCAAGATTATGCTTTGTCAGTAATTGCTTCTCAGCGTGTATTCTTTCATCAGCATCACAGTTTTTGGTCTGTAGAATATGAATGTAGTTTTCATGTACTGCATGTCTTTCTGTGTAATTATAAAGGCTTCCATCGCTTTTTACCTTTTGCTGTGAACTTGCCCCGGTGTTAGACGCAGTATTCCGTTTCTGATTGGAGCATGGTGCGGGAGAGTGAGTGAGTGTTCGTGTGACGACAGCTGACAGAGGAACGGAACGGTGGTCCACCACAGACTGGGGTTCTGTGGCAGTTTAATGTGACTATAATTATGTACAACAATGAGCAAATGTTTTTGTCAGAGGTTATGGGCTGTGCATATTCTTTAGGAATATCTAGAACTGATTTTGTCATTTTCTTTAGGAATATCTAAAATTGATTTTGTCATATTCTTTAGGAATATCTCAAATTTATTTTGTCATATTCTTTAGGAATATCTAGAACTGATTTTGTCATATTCTTTAGGAATATCTAGAACTGATTTTGTCATATCCTTTGGAAATATCTGAAACCGATTTTGTCATATTCTTTAGGAATATCTACAACTGATTTTGTCGTATTCTTTAGGAATATCTAGAACTGATTTTGTCATATCCTTTAGGAATATCTAAAACTGATTTTGTCATATCCTTTAGAAATATCTGAAACCTATTTTGTCATATTCTTTAGGAATATCTACAACTGATTTTGTCGTATTCTTTAGGAATATCTAGAACTGATTTTGTCATATCCTTTAGGAATATCTAAAACTGATTTTGTCATATTCTTTAGGAATATCTAGAACTGATCTTGTCATATTCTTTAGGAATATCTAGAACTGATTTTTTCGTATTATTTAGGAATATCTAAAACTGATTTTGTCATATTCTTTAGGAATATCTAAAACTGATTTTGTCATACTCTTTAGGAATATCTAAAACAGATTTTGTCATATTCTTTAGAAATATCTAAAACTGATTTTGTCATATTCTTTAGGAATATCTAAAACTGATTTTTCATATTCTTTTAATATTCATTGGTTCCAAAAGAGAAGAAAAGAAAAGAAAAAAGGGGGCAAAAAACAACAACAACGTTTTCAGGGTTTCAAGGATATGTGAAGTCAAAATAAGTGAGCTTTCACACGTGAGAAATTAGAAATATAATTGATTATTAACGTCCAGTTAGCTATAGTGATCATATCAAGGGGGATGTGAAATTAAGACTAAAAAATAAATGAGAGAACAAAACAAAACAAAATTTAACAAATTGTTTTTAAAAGGGGGGGGGGGGGGGGGGGGGGGGGGGGGGGGGGAAGAAAAAGAAGAAGAATAGGTAAGCAAGTGTATAAAATAACAGATATTGATTCCACTACGAGCTGTTCTTTAAGATTACAGTTAAGCCCATTGACAAAACTTTCAGATGACGTTACTTACGTATGAGACCAACACTGAGATGGTGAATAAGTATTAAGTATTGAGTAATAGGTATTACTCATCCACTGAATGAGTATACGACGCTGCTCGCTATTCAAAGTTGTTTGCCATGCTGTTTCGAGCTCATTAATTTTAGACCAGCGGAGTAAGCAGTTAACATAGCGTGTGTTCGAACTCATACCACGCTTCGAACTGCACAGTTATTAGGCATTTGATCATTTTTTTTCATTTTTTTTTTCAAAAACAGCTCTGGTACGTGCTTTGTTTACATTACGATGGTACTTGGACAGCCCGCGTGCTTATGTAAGGAAGTGTGATTGTTAGTATCATTATACGTGTGTAGGCGCTGCTTGGCTTAACCCTTTCATTGCCACGTTTGCTACACAGTCACTTAGAAACGACCGGACCCAGACTGTGTGAAATTTGAAATCCCTAAGTCTTTTCTTCTTCTTTTTTTTTTCTTTCTTTTTTTTTTTGGGGGGGGGTCTTTTTTTCTAGCTTGTGAAAGGACTTGCATAAAATGCATTTCAAACTTGAATTATAGGTAACAGTTTCTTATGAGACCGGAAAACATTCTGTTTGCAGAGGTGTGTTAGCACCTTTCTGCCGGGAAATGTTTACAGACTCTGGCAACGAAGGGGTTAAACTGGCCTTTCTGCCGGGAAATGTTTACGGACTCTGGCAGTAAAGGGGTTAAACTGGCCGTTCTGCCAGGAAATGTTTACAGACTCTGGCAGTGAAGGGGTTAAACTGGCCTTTCTGCCCGGAAATGTTTACAGACTCTGGCAGTGAAGGGGTTAAACTGGCCGTTCTGCCCGGAAATGTTTACAGACTCTGGCAGTGAAGGGGTTAAACTGGCCTTTCTGCCCGGAAATGTTTACAGACTCTGGCAGTGAAGGGGTTAAACTGGCCTGTCGGTCAGAGGGGGCGAGAGGTCAGCTGATTGTGTCCTTGCAACGCGCAGCAGCACCTGGCGGCAGCATGGGGAAAACCCGATTCTTTACAATCTGACATTCTGCTATATTTGTTTCTCAGTAATCTGTTAGATGGGGGCAGGGATAGCTCAGTGGTTAGAGCGCCGGACTCGTGACTGAAAGGTCGCGGGTTCGCATCACTGCAGGTGCGGCGGGAGAATTTCTTCTCCAGGGTCAGCTTTCTGTGCTGACTCTTATTTCGGTATCCGTTCCACCCCCGTGTTACCGCAGTAGCACGTAAAAGATCACGGTCATTGTGCCAAAAGTGCAGGTGGCAGGTTACAGCTAAACACGCATACACCTTACGTATGTGGCTTTGCATGAAGTGACATGGTGCATGGTTGTATGGTGTACCCAGAACTTGCGCCGAGACAGCAGCAGTTTCATGTGGCACCAGCCATGCCAGCGCTGTAAGTGCACCACTTCGGTGGATATTCAAAAACGCGCTGTAAAGCTAGTCTCTCATGTAGAACCATATGCGAGCGCAGTGAGTCTGCTCAAGAGAGGTAGGTAGGTAGGTGGGTAGTGTTGCTTAATGTCCTCAGATGTCAGTTGACATATTAGGGACAAGCTGAGACCAATGCCGAAGCATGGTTCAATATAGCTTTACGTCCACGGAAGCCAGAAGGCTCGTTAGGACGGACAGCCCAGGACGGCCACCTCGACTCTCATACAGCTCCTGAACTATGAGCTCAAGAGATGATGATGATGAAGTGATGCTTTATGTCCTCAGATGTCAGTTGATATATTAGGGACAAGTTGTGACCAATGCCGAAGCACGGTGCAATAAATCTTTACGTCCACGGAAACCAGAAGGCTCGTTAGGACGGACAGTCCAGGACGTCCACCTCGACTCTCACACAGCCCCTGAACCATGAGCTCAAGAGAGCGGAGAATAGCGCTATATAAGCGACCATCAGTCAGTCAAAGGTCAGCTGACTGTGTCCTTGCAACGCGCAGCGGAACCTGGCGGCAGCATGGGGAAAACCCGATTCCTTTACGATCTGACCTTCGGCTGTATTTGCTTCTCAGTAATCAGTTACGCTTTTAGTCCCGTGTTCATAGCTATACTAAAGCTTATTCTTTAACCACCCATAACAGTGGTAACTCTTGATAACTCTCGGTGCTGCTGGGTTATAAAGTCCACAGGATTATAGGGTACTTGGCGTGTCAGTCAAAGTTTAGTAGGTTGTGTAATTATAGCGCGTCCTTTACTCGCCCTGATATATCCGTCCTGGTTTGACTGGGCCTAAAACAGCAAATTATACTTACTTACCTTTGCAGCATTACGGCTTATCAGTAGCATGTACGGCCCGTGTTAGTTAATGATCATTTGTTAATATTTTGGTTTGCTTTCTTAGTACTAGGTATCGCCCTGATATAACTGTACCGGTTGACTGGGTGTAAAACACCAACTTACTTACTTCTTAGTACTAGGTACGGCCCCTGTTAGTCAATGATGATGTGTTAATAAGTAGCATGTACGGCCCCTGTTAGTCAATGATGATGTGTTAATAAGTAGCATGTACGGCCCCTGGTAGTCAATGATGATGTGTTAATAAGTAGCATGTTACGGCCCCTGTTAGTCAATGATGATGTGTTAATAAGTAGCATGTTACGGCCCCTGTTAGTCAGTGATGATGTGTTAATAAGTAGCATGTACGGCCCCTGTTAGTCAATGATGATGTGTTAATAAGTAGCATGTACGGCGCCCTGTTAGTTCATGATGATGTGTTAATATTTTGGGGTTTGCTTTCTTCCAGTACGTGCCCAAGCTGACTCACACAGTTATGACAGAGATGGAAAAGATTCTGTGCAACCGCCCCGTGGCACGCCGGGAACTGCTGAACAGGTGACGTAGCACCCTTATGACGTCACTGCTGACACCCAACTCACTGCTCGTCTTTTAGCAGTTCGTTTCGCCTCCTTCGTCTCACGGCACGGCGGTTGCTCGGCTTTGAGCTCTGTCAGTTCTGGGACTTGCATCATGCTGTCGGTGCTGGCACCTTATGTAACTAACTGAAACCTCTCTCTAACAGCCTGGAACTGTGTGATAGAGCTCTAGCGCCTTTTGGACTTCATCTCTGTCGGTGATACTAACTTGGATTGCACGCCCTCAGTTTCTGGTTGTGTGTATTGTAGCGTTATCCTCTCGAAGCTTCAGCCATTCGGAGTGGGTGGTGGTTGTGGTGGTGGTGGTGGTGGTGAACCTGACCTCGGGGTGGAGGGGTGAAGGCTATGGGTATGGGGTGGGGGTGGGGAGGGGAGGGGAGGGCGCATGCCCCTGGAAAGCTGATGAGTGGCGTATACTAGCTCTCGTCATTAATTTGGTTGGCTTCGTGAACCACCTTCCTCCTGCTGTGACGCGGTGTATAAATAATACGCTGTTCTGGAACTGCATCACAAAGAATCTGCTGGAATATGGCAGAGCTTATTTCAATCACAAATGGGTATTCTTCTTCTTATTTTTTATTATTTATTTTTTGGGGGGAGGGAGGGTGGGGTGGCCGGGGGGTGGGGGGGTAGGGAGGGGTGCTGCATGGGGGTATTTCAGTATACTAGGTGTGCTGCTTTGAAGTTTTTGGGACTTACGTGGTATAGCGCTCTTGTTTTGCACTATCAGTTTGGAGTTGATCCTCCCCGCCCCCTTCTCTCTCTCTCTCTCTCTCTCTCTCTCTCTCTCTCTCTCTCTCTCTCTCTCTCTCTCTCTCTCTCTCTCTCTCCACCCCTCTCTCTCCCCTTTGTCTGTTTAATAAGCATGTATTTTTGGCACGATTCTGCGGTACTAACCAGTTCTGTTACTGCACTGTGTAAATGCCATTATAGGTCTGTGAAAGACATCCGCCAGTTGTCTGTACGGATGCTTTTCACCTCCGCGATGGTTGTGTGGGTTTTTTGTTTGTTGGCTGGTTTTTTCTTTGTTCTGTCTCTGTGCTTTTTGCAGGGACGTTTTTCTCGATAAGCTGTGCGGTTTGAAGGGTCGTTCCTCGCTAAACGCTTTTCAGTTTTTGCATTTTGCATTTTGTGCACGATTCAGAGAGGCGTTTTTCGTCTAATTTCGTGCTCTTTTTAGAGCTAGGGACGTTTCTTCTCTAACGTTGTGTACGAGTCAGAGCTTTTCAGAGCTAGAGGCGTTTCTTCTCTAACTTTGTGTACGATTCAGAGGTTTTTCTCTCGATTCATGCTCTTTTCAGAGCTAGAGAAGTTTCTTCTCTAACTTTGTGTACGAGTCGGAGCTTTTCAGAGCTAGAGGCGTTTCTTCTCTAACTTTGTGTACGATTCAGAGAGATTTTCGTGCTCTTTTCAGAGCTAGAGACGTTTCTTCTCTAACTTTGTGTACGAGTCGGAGCTTTTCAGAGCTAGAGGCGTTTCTTCTCTAACTTTGTGTACGAGTCAGAGCTTTTCAGAGCTAGAAACGTTTCTTCTCAAACTTTGTGTACGAGTCAGAGCTTTTCAGAGCTAGAGGCGTTTCTTCTCTAACTTTGTGTACGATTCAGAGATTTTCAGAGCTAGAGGCGTTTCTTCTCTAACTTTGTGTACGATTCAGAGGGGCGTTCCTCCTCTAGTTTTGTGCTCTTTTGAGACCTAGAGACGTTTCTTCTCTAACTTTGTGTACGATTCAGAGCTTTTCAGAGCTAGAAACGTTTTTTCTGTAACTTTGTGTACGATTCAGAGAGGCGTTTCTCCTGTAATTCTGTGCACTTTGCCAAGGCATTTCCGTTTACCTCTCAGCTTTTTAATAGTGTAGTCACAGAGTCCCTCTCCTGTAATAGCATAATGCCGTTAAGGATGTGAACGTGAAACCGCGTGCTGTTCACTCATAATTAAGCCACAAAGTGTCACGTCCTTGACTGCTTTGAATGAAAGTTTTTTGTTTTTGTTTTTGCTGAGTGATTGCAAAGCTGTATACGCCTTTAATGTCAAAGTTTTGTAAAGAAAGAAAGATGTTATTGTACATAATAATAATATATGAATGCTGTGTACTCTGCGTACGGATACGTTACTGTATATAAATGTTATTGTGTATTATACATGTTTAAAAGATATCCCTCAAACTTTCGGCATAAGCTGAGGGTTTTCAGAGCGGGTGTTTTTCAGCAGTGAGCAAGCAGCAAGATTGGACCCAAAATGGCATCGTGGAGCATTTAGCAGTTATGTTGTCAACTTTTGCAATAACTGCAGCAAAAAGTATTTTGGCCACTCAGTTATTATTATTATTGTTGTTGTTGCGAAAACACACGGGAGATGCAAAGTTTGACTAAAGGTCGAGATAGTCTATACCTACGTTTGATAAGTTTGTTTGTTTGTTTGTGTGTGTGTGTGACAGAGAGAGGGGGGGGATTTGTGTGTGTGTGTGTGTGTGTGTGTGTGTGTGTGTGTGTGTGTGTGTGTGTGTGTGTGTGTGTGTGTGTGGTGTATGTTGTTGTGTGTGTGTGTGTTGTGTGTGTGTGTGTGTGTGTGTGTGTGTGTGAGGGAGGAGGATGGGAGGAGAGAAGAGAGAGAGAGAGAAGAGAGAGAGAGAGAATGTGTGTGTGTGTGTGGTGTGTGTGTGTGTGTGTGTGTGTGTGTGTGTGTGTGTGTGTGTGTGTGTGTGTGTACTTGCATGTTGTGTGTTGTGTTGTGTGTGTGTGTGTGTGTGTGTGTGTGTGTGGTGTGTGTGTTGTGGTTATTGTTGTTGTTTGCTTGTTTTAGTTGTTGCCGCAACATACCTTGACGGGTCTCTGTCAAGCTAGTCATAACCGTTTGTTGACTAGTAGGAGAAACGTCACGACATAATTATACAGTTAGCGACAGCTAGATAATTATGGTGTATTTTCCAGGATCTATAGGCAGCGTTTTGTGTTTTTATTGGAATCTTTGATTATGGTGGTGGTGGTGGTGATGGTGGTAGAGGTGGTGGGTTTATGATTTTTAGCTGCCAGCCTTTTCTTTTTCAGCAAAAAAGTACAAATTACGAAAACAAATCCCGCGGTAAAGCTAATACGCTCTTCCTAATGTCTGAATATATCAGTATAGAATGACAGTTATGCTCATAATTGTACGACAGTTATACTCACAATTGTACTGTAGACTCTGCAGATCTGAGTGTTTTTATATAAATGTTATTATTATAACTATTATTATTATTTGTATTTGAAATTCAGATTTGATCATTTAAATGTCTCTTTGTTTGGTTTTACTAGTACCTTTTTTCCTTTTCTTTTTTTTTCTTCTCATTTTCCTCCTTCTTTTCTTACAACTGTATTAATCGTTCTGAATGTTGTGATTCTTTTCCAATGCCTTTGCTTCAGTTTCGTATCGACCTTTTGATTTTAAGCCTGCCATTTATTACAGTTTCAGGGGAATACTGGAGAGACATACGCATGTGGGACTTATTTATGTTTTTATATTAATGTGCTTAAAATCGGAGGTGCTATGAAGTTGCGTGAAGTATCATTAATTACGCGTTATTTTCCGTGAAACTTGCTACAGGTGCATATCATTCTCAAGGCTACTGATAATAGTGTCATATCCAGATAAAGAAATCAGTGTGTAAACTTCAGCATTTAATTTCCCAGTTTTCCATCGGGTTAGTTATCTTGTCTGATTCTGTCATTATGCGTGGCCTCGTACACTCAAGAAAATTACTGGTTTTGTTTGTGGTCTCATCTGTTTAAACAGGGCTGTGCTACTGTGTTTTGCTCCTTTTTTTATATAATTATTTCACGTGTATTATTACTGTTATTATTGTTTTTTGTTGTTGTTGTTTGTTTGTTTTGTTTTGTTTGTTTTTTGTTTGTTTTTTGTTTTGTTTTTGTAGGCGGGATGTGTGTGTGTGTGTGTGTGTGTGTGTGTGTGTGTGTGTGTGTGTGTGTGTGTGTGTGTGTGTGTGTTTGGGGGCTACGTTTGTTCTTCTTAAGCTACATCTGACACGTTCTGTGTTTAGCGGTTTAATGTATTTAAGCATCTTTACCTTGGTATTTCAGTTTCACGTCCACCGTCACTGAGTTAAATATGAGCTATTGGTGGTTGAGTAGTATGTACCGTCCTCCTTCAAAGTGACCCAGAGCTAGCCAGTTGTACTCTTCTGTCTCGAGCAGTGTTTTTTTTTTTTTTTTTCTCAGAAGAGCTCTTGGCTTGGTCCTTTCCTTGATTTGTAGAGTTTACTTATTGGTTGTTGTTTGGGATGTTTGCTTGTCTCCAATGTATGGCATGTGTTTTACAGGCTTGTGTGTGTCGGACAAGACCCGCACTGTAAAAATTGTGTTTACCTTGTTTCCTTACGTGTTTTGTTGTTGTTGTTTTTTGCTCTTGTTTTTGTTTGTTTGGTTTATACTTTGTGTGTATAGGGGCTGGTTACAGTCGAACTTTAAAACTGTAAAACCCTGTAAAAACAACAACAACAACTGCCGGTTCTGATAACAAAAACTAGGCGAGAAAAATAGCCGACATGTGTGATTAACGTGCGTCATCGTATAGAACTTCACGGACTTTGATTGTGCATCCTGTAACAGTCTCCATCAACTTGATCAGCACTCATCGTTCGAATGAGATGGTCAGATAATGCAGTGCTTCCACATCAAGTACATGTGTACTTATAAACTTCCGGTGATGACCTGCAGTCACACGGTGCGTTTTTTACAGCAGCAAAACGGAACATCTTGACTGTTACACGGAAGAAATTTTGGTGCCATTTTGTGTGTGTACATTTTTCCGCTTTGAGGGAACTGGGGTTCTCGAAATATAATGTTGTTGAGTTGTTTTCTTCGGTCTAGCGGGTGGAAAAGTGATCCCAACTTCAGCTGACGTTTTGTCGTGAAATGCTCTGTTGATTCTGTATTAATTTCGTGAAGTGGTTTTGTGAATCGTGATTTCGCTAATGTTTTATATGTCCACCGTATCGAACACTGTTTATCACGTGTTACGTAGGGCCTGACGCATACTGTTGGGATCTTTATTGTTTGGTATTGGGTGGTACGGGCATGCACCTACCGAATGTGCGTGTCGGATGAATCAGTACACTGAAGAAAAGAAGAAAACACACACGCACGCTGGCACGCACGCACATCACACACACACACACACACACACACACACACACACACGCACACACACACACACACACACACACACACACACACACACACACACACACACACACACGTACACACACACGCGCAAGCACGCACGCGCGCACATCACGCACGCGACACACACACACACACACACACACACACACACACACACACACACACACGCCACACACACACGCCACACACACACACACACAACACAAACACACAACACACACACACACACACACACACACACACACACACACACAACACACACACACACACAACACA
>JABMCL010000635.1:72500-80000 GCA_018857735.1 Alviniconcha marisindica | reverse complement strand
TTCTGACGGTGACAATGTTTAACCTCCTGGCACAGATACTTTCTGACGGTGACAGTGTTTAACCTCCTGGCACGGAGACTTTCTGACGGTGACAGTGTTTAACCTCCTGGCACGGAGGCCTTCTGACGGTGATAGTGTTTAACCTCCTGGCACAGATACTTTCTGACGGTGACAGTGTTTAACCTCCTGGCACAGAGACTTTCTGACGGTGACAGTGTCACGGTAGGTGTAGGCCCTGTCTGCCCCCTCTCCCGTCCGTCCCCCCCCACCCCCCTCCCCCCGTCCCCCCCTCCCCACTCCCGTCCCCCCTTCCCTCCCTCCTCTCCTGGCTTTACGGAGGCTCTGTCTGCTCGAACGTTCTGGAGCGGACACTGTCTGTCTGTCTGCCTGTCTGTCTGTCTCTCTCTGTCTGTTTCTCTTTGGGTCTCTGTCTCTCTGTGTCTGTCTCTGTCTGGGTCTCTGTGTGTGTCTTTCTGTCTCTGTCTGTCTCTGTCTCTCTCTCTGTCTGTCTTTGAACCTAAACTACAATCCTTGTAAAATAAAGTTTTCGAGTTCGAGTTCGAGTTCTCTCTCTCTGTCTTTGTCTCTCTCTGTCTCTCTCTCTCTCTCTGATACGGATACGGATAAATCATCCGTATCTGTGTCTGTCTGTCTCTCTCTGTCTCTCTGTCTCTGTCTGTCTGTCTGTCTGTTTGTATGTGTGTGTGGGTGTGTCTCTGTGTGTGTGTGTGGGGGGGGGGGGGTGTCTCTCTCTCTCTCTCTCTCTCTCTCTCTCTCTCTCTCTCTCTCTCTCTCTCTCTCTCTCTCTCTCTCTCATATCCATTAGTAGCTCAACAAGCACTAGTTGTTAGACAGGTTTTTGACTGAACCTAAACTAGAATCCTTGTCAAAATACAGTTTTCGAGTTCGAGTTCTCTCTCTCTCTCTCTCTCTCTCTCTCTCTCTCTCTCTCCTCTCTCTCTCTCTCTCTCTCTCACACACATATCCATTAGTAGCTCAACAAGCACTAGTTGTTAGACAGGTTTTTGACTGAACCTAAACTAGAATCCTTGTCAAAATACAGTTTTCCAGTTCGAGCTCTCTCTCTCTCTCTCTCTCTCTCTCTCCCCTCTCTCTCTCTCTCTCTCTCTCTCTCTCTCTCTCATACACACACATATCCATTAGTAGCTCAACAAGCACTAGTTGTTAGGTTTTTGACTGAACCTAAACTACAATCCTTGTCAAAATACAGTTTTCCAGTTCGAGTTCTCTCTCTCTCTCTCTCTCTCTCTCTCTCTCTCTCTCTCTCTCTCTCTCTCTCTCTCTCTCACACACACACACACACACACACACACACACACACACACACACACACACACACACACACACACACACACACATATCCATGAACCTAAACTACAATCCTTGTCAAAATACAGTTTTCCAGTTCGAGCTCTCTTCTCACTTTCCTCTCTCTCTCTCTCTCTCTCTCTCTCTCTCTCTCTCTCTCTCTCTCTCTCTCTCTCTCTCTCCATTAGTAGCTCAACAAGCACTAGTTGTTAGACAGGTTTTTGACTGAACCTAAACTACAATCCTTGTCAAAATACAGTTTTCGAGTTCCAGTTCCAGTTCTCTTCTCACTTCGTCCCTCTTTCTTCTCATACAGCCGGGTTCCAAGCATGTAGCTGTTTTTTCTCGTTATGTCCCAAATCTCCTTTGATTCGTCGTCCGCAAATCATAATTATTTCACGTGCATGACTGCAAGCTGATGAACGACTGAGCGAAAAGACTTACGTCATCCTTCTTGATTCAACATGTACATAAAATAATTATTGTTATCGTTTGACTGTTTTGCAAATCATTGAGGCATTTTGTATTTGTTGGGTTACCATTTCCTATTTAAAAAAAAATTAAACAACATTGGATGGAACTCGAACGTTTCGATGAATGGGAAATGCATTTGTCCGCCATTTGTGGTGGAATTCTGAGAGAGAGAGAGAGTCTGTCTGTCTGTCAGTGTCTGTATCTGTATGCATGGCGTGTTTTGTGTCTGTATGAGTGTGCGCATGGTTGTGTGTTTATGTGCATAGTGTGTGTGTGTGTGTTGTGTGTGTGTGTGTGTGTGTGTGTGTGTGTGTGTGTGTGTGTATGCATGGTGTGTGTTTTGCGTGTATATGATTGTGCGTATGCTTGTGTGTTTATGTGCATAGTGTGTGTGTATGCGTGTGCGTGCGTGCGTGCGCGTGCATGCTTGAGTGTGCGTGCGTGCGTGCGTACATGCATGTGTGTGTGCGCGCGCGCCACGCTGTCTTTGTCGACAATGACAGCACTCTCCACTACCACACACCATACATGACTCCGGCCACCATTTCACTCACACACACACACACACACACACACACACACACACACACACACACACACACACACACACACACACACACACACACACACACAC
Source organism: Alviniconcha marisindica (assembly GCA_018857735.1). Taxonomy (NCBI): domain Eukaryota; kingdom Metazoa; phylum Mollusca; class Gastropoda; family Provannidae; genus Alviniconcha; species Alviniconcha marisindica. The sequence goes on along the minus strand of JABMCL010000635.1, from coordinate 77,563 downwards.
ACACAAATAAGAAAGACCCAAACAGCACCGGCAGGTTGGCTTATTTTACTTTGGTACGCCACTTTCTACAAACAATACTGATACACTAAAATGTACAGCCGATCTCGTCCTCTAAGGAATATACGCATATCAAATAAACCTGAAAATAGCCACACAGACAAGTGAGTCGTGCGAAAACAAAACGGAAACGAGGACTAATAATGTTAACAACCAACACGAGAATGTGCTATAAGAACATAATACGTGTTCGCCGCGATTAATTCCCAAGTAAAATGCACAACGTGTTCAAAACGTCGTCACAATTACGCTGTCAACATTGTCACAACGTCGCAGAAACTCGTCACAACCCGCAATCAACGTCGATCGTCACAACGTGGTCCAAACGTCATCTTAGTGACATATTCAAACACTGATCCAACATCGAAACACGGCGTGTTCGAAAACATCGTCACGTTGGAGCCAACAGTCAACAGTGTTTTAAGCGTCTTCTTGTTCTGAAGTGTCTTCTTCTTCTCCATCAGTAGCTGGCGTCAGCATATTGAAGATTTTGTCACTGTGTGAGAGGGTGATGGGGCAGCAACAAAAACAACAACAACGACAAAAGAAGAAAGGTTACTATGATGGCTGAAGTCAGGAGACTGGAACTATTCTGCTGGGAGGTCGTCCAATCGACTATTCATATAATCGAACACACGTTTTCAAAAACGTCATCTTAATGCGTTCCACAGTGTTTCGGTGTTGACACGCAACGTGCTCGAAACGTTACAATGCAGTCAATATTCTCCTAACGTCATCCTGTTCTCCGTCGATCGCTTTTCTTCTCAAAACGTCATCAGCAAAGTCAGCCGGCATTGTCTCAACGTCACAGTCACCATACAACGTATTCAAGACACTATCACAACGCGGTCAACGCTGTGACGTCAATACGCATTTTGTAAACGTCACCACAACATCAATGCACAATGCAGTTGTGTGCATGTTCATCCGACATTGTCACAAGGAACGTCACAGTCACCAAACAAACGTGTTCAAAACACCATCACAATGCCGTCAACGATGTGACATCAGTACACGTTTTAAAAACGTCACCACAACACCATAATGCAGTCAACGCTGTGACGTCAATACACGTTTAAGAAACGTCATCGCAACAGTACCACAGTGATTGTGCGTTTGCTTGATTTCCCAGCACTCGGAGTGTTAATTAAGCCTCCTCCATACAGACTACAGGCACTTGACGTCTTTATCTTCTGAAATTATTCACTTCTCTTTCCGGGTCGTGATCGTCGAGGGTGGATGGGCAGAGTAAAAACAACGGAAAATCCTGCAGAATGGCGGCAAATGCCTGTAATTACTTGATCGTCTGTTGTTTTGACTGGACTGTGGAGCGAGCAAACCCGGCAACCAAATCTGATCGGCGTCGAGACAAAGCGACAAGGAAAAGCAAACAAACGAAAATGTTGAAACGAAATCGGAAAACACGAAATCAAGGAGAGAAAAAAAGGGAAAAAAAATCTCCCAACCGTCCTCCAATATATATATATATAAAACTGATAAAAATCAAAAAAAAACAACAAAATTCATAAAAATTTCCCCAAAATTTTTGGGTAGCCCCTTTTCCCTTTCCCCGGGGGGTTTTTTTCTAACAACTGAAAGAGGTAAAACACGTTCACACAACGATTCTAAAATATCAGGGGACTAAAAATCGAAGAATAAAAAAAAACGACAAGACCGAATGGTTCAAATAAACCCGGTTGTTTTTTTATTAAAATATATATATATTTTATATTATATATATATATATTTTATATATATTGAACAGGGGGCTAAAAGGGTTCATAGCGTGTCGGACTTGGCGCTCAGTCCTGCTCCAACTGAAGTGGGAGGCAAACTGATAACTTAGGGCCCCTATTTCTCTGTTTCCACAACACGCTGGTCCGAGGTGGGCTATCGGTGCACCACCAGCAAGTATCGTTTAAATGATAAACATGGGCACGGAATTCAGAATTAAGTGAGGGGAAGAGGTGGAGGTGGAGGTGGGGGCTTCCCACACACACTGGTCATTTGTCAGGCTAGATGCTCAGTCCTATCCACTGAAAGGGAATATATGATTGATTATCCATGCTTTACGAAGAAGCTACATTTTAAAGAACTCGAGGCCATTTTGTTGTTGTTTTAGAGTGTGTTTTTGTGTGTGTGTTTTATATTTTATTTTTTCATGCCGCCCACCTCTTTAAACCCACGGATTTTTACCGGAAGAAGAGGTGCTGGGTTTGAGGGAATGATTTGGGGGGAGGGGAGCATTTGCCTGGGGTGTGTGGGGAATTAATTATCCGTTGTCCAGTGGGAACAGTCCGTGGGGAAAAAAGATGGCACAGGAAAATTGTGTGTGCCTGCGTGCCTACGTGTGTGTGTGTGTGTGTGTGTGTGTGTGTGTGTGTGTGTGTGTGTGTGTGTGGTGTGTGTGTTGTGTGTGTGTGTGTGTGTGTGTGTGTGTTTGTGTGGTGTGTTTTGTGTGTGTTTGTGTGTGTGTGTGTGTGTGTGTGTGTTTCAATTGTGTGTTGTGTGTGTTGTGTTGGTGTGTGTGTGTGGGAGTTAATCTGATGTGATTTGTGTTTGTGTTTTGTATATAGCACATGAGTTTGAATTAATTTTGAGGATTCCAGCAACGTTCCATCGACCCTTTCAAACACTTCAGTCACAACACCTAGTTAAGACATGGTCACTGGGGTAACGTACGTAGCTTAATAACACAATCATGGGCAGCACACCAGAAATACATCTTCCATGGCCTTCCATGACACACCAGAAATACATCTTCCATGACCATACCAGAAATACATCTTCCATGGCTTCCCGTGATACACCAGAATACATCTTCTATGGCCTTCCATGACACACCACAAATACATCTTCCATGACCTTCCATGACACACCTGAAATACATCTTCCATGGCCTTCCCTGACACATCAGAAATACATCTTCCACGGCTTCCATGGCCTTCCATGACACATCAGAAATACATCTTCCATGGCTTCCCATGACACCAGAAATACATCTTCCATGGCCTTCCATGACACACGTGAAATACATCTTCCATGGCCTTGACAACATGAACACGTGAGATCAACAGTTTGTTCCAGTAGTTATAACTATACATACAGCTAGCTGGTTGCTTGCTTGCTTGCTTGCTTGCTTGCTTGACTGGAGGGTTAATAATTTGGTTCGCTCGCAACTTAATCGGTTGCTTGTTTGCAAACCGAGTTTGCGTTGCGTAGATCCAAACACATAAAAGACTGAAAAGAAAGCTCATTTATTATGCATGACATAGACACACGATCTGCAAAATTCGCGTTGCGTAGGTTGTGTGTTTGTGGGGGAGGAGAGAGAGTATTGAAAAATGGCCGCCTAATGATCAGTTTTAGGCAAACGCGTCCTTCGTGTGTACTTGGGAGAAGAAAAACAAAGGCCATACTTGTTTCCAAACACATCAAAACTAACCCAACCTGTGCTGTGCCAAAAGAACCAGAGTATTAGTCCTCAGACAACGTAGCAGCAGTGAATCTGATAATGGCATCAAGAGCGTGAAAGCGTATCGCTGTGACTTGGCGGGAGGTGAGGGGAGGGTGAGGGGGGGGCTGAGGGGGGAGGAAGGGGGCATGTCCTATGAAATATGGCTGACAGCATCTGGGAGGTACGCGGTCCAAAAAAAGAAAAAGAAAAAAAGAAAAAAGGAAAGAAAAAGGAAAAAAAAAAAAAAAGGAAAGAAAAAGGGGAAAAAAGGAGAGAGAAAAAACGGAAGGAAGGAAGAAAGAAAGAAAGATAGAAAGATGAATTTTTTTTAAATTAAAAAATGGAAAGTTTCTAAATGGAGTGGCAAGTACGAACATAGCTGTAGTGCGATTGTCTAAAACAACTATTTCTCTTGGATCAGTATCCATGAACAGCGCAATGAGCAACTCAAATCTTGCAATTCATTATCAAGGAAGTGGTCAATTTTACCACGCATACATAACCATAAAAAAACAAAACCACACACACACGTAACTGTACACATTTTAAAATGAAACAACAACACAGACAAACAGAAACACATGGAAAACAATATCGAAAACGTTTTAAAATGTGCGTACTTCAATTTCAAACAAGAAATCTACCGCTGCTAATCTATAGCCTAGTCAATCCTTAGGCCGCACGAACGAGAATGTCTATTGCACTCTTTCGGGCCTTGGAAGTGCAAGCATGCAAGCGACGCGTCATTTTAATGACGTGTTCACTGGGGGAGCCCAGGCAGTCGTCACCCATCTACGTCACTTGGACTAAAACTATCTGCGTCGTCGTCCGAGTAAGCTGACGCCGCAAAACAAATGACGTCAGCTTTCCGGTTGAACTATGACGCGCCGTGGCGTGAAATCTGCCTTTGTTACGGAGTCAGCCGCTGACGTCACAGTAGCTTGCTATGTGGAGACGTCACAGTCATCGCTGACCCGATGACGAAACGGCGTTTGACGTCACGGGGACTACTGGTAAGAAGTTACGGCGTGGAAAGGGGGCAAGGCCGGTCAGACAAACTCCTCTCTTCGTTCGATAGCCTCGTCAAAACAAAAGTTCTATGACTGCCTCATGCCGGATTTGGGTTTTAAACGAGCAAGTTAATTTGTTCTTAACAAAACAATTACTGGGTTTGACCTGTTTCCAGCATCAGGTCCTGCTGGAAAAGAAAATAGTCCGCAGAATTGGGATTCTGTTTAAATACTGACCAAGAAAACGGTCTTGTCGAATCTTGTATTCCAAAAATATTTGGGTATTTAAGATTCACCCTCTGTCTGTCTGTCTGTCTTGTCTCTGTCTGTCTGTCTGTCTGTCTGTCTGTCTGTCTGTCTGTCTGTCTGTCTGTCTCTCTCTCTCTCTCTCTCTCTCTCTCTCTCTCTCTCTCTCTCTCTCTCTCTCTCTCTCTCAACGTTATTGCACTGAATTTAAAGACAGCCAGCTAGAGCTAGCTGACGAGGCTATCCTCTTCCAGAGTTCAGGTCCACCATCCAGTCCGTGTTTCCATGGATAC
>JABMCL010000635.1:57500-60000 GCA_018857735.1 Alviniconcha marisindica | reverse complement strand
ACGCACTTCACCCACAGCTCTAGAACTCTTTCAAAAGTACCTCACCCACAGCTCTAGAGCTCTTTCAAATGTATCTCACCTACAGCTCTCAAGCTCTTTCAAACGTACTTACCCACAGCTCTAGAGCTCTTTCAAACGTACTTCACCCACAGCTCTAGAGCTCTATCAAACGTACTTCACCCACAGCTCTCAAGCTCTTTCAAACGTACTTACCCACAGCTCTAGAGCTCTTTCAAACGTACTTCACCCACAGCTCTAGAGCTCTTTCAAACATACTTCACCCACAGCTCTAGAACTCTTTCGAACGTACTTCACCCACAGCTCTAGAGCTCTTTCAAACGTACCACAGCTCTAGAACTCTTTCAAACGTACCACAGTTCTGGAGCTCTTTCAAACGTACTTCACTCACAGCTCTACAGCTCTTTCAAACTGACTGGTTGGAGCCGTGTGGGTGGGTGGGGGAGGGAAGGCGAGGGAGGGGGTGAAAACATTACAAATACCAACCTGTGTGTAGAATCAAATCTTCATGCAGCCAGCCACCTTTGCCCAGATAGGCAGCCATTCTTCCACCACCTTTCTCGACCTCCCCCTCCTTCCCCCACCCACACGCATTGTTTCAATAGCCTTTACTTGTCAAAACACACGTGTAAAAGGTTCAAAAGACTGGACAGGGAACTAACATAGCTCAACCAATGGACGAAAAAAGTATATAATACACCGAGTAGAACTCGGAAATGTGATTTCACTTGGCTTCAGTGACTGAGTTCCGATTAAAACTGAACAGTAGTCAGAACAGTTTAGAGCCGAGCACTGGACAGGAAAACAACAGAGCTCAACCCCAAAAGATAAGTTATTTCGTTCCTCATCTCAGTTTTCGTTGTTTTTAACCGTTTAACTGTTGTTTAAGTGTCGTTTTGTAGCTTGACAAAGGGGATGACCCCGCAAATTTGCAGACTGTGTGTTTGCGTCCTAACAAATAAGCGTTCTTTTGAACGTTTCCTGTGTTTGGATCTTGTTTTAGAACGCTAGCAGTCATTCTTGTTTCAGAGTTTTCTTCTCCAATGCTTGTCAGTACCCACCTGTGTGTAGTGTCCGATCTTCCGCCAGCCGCCCTTGCCCAGGTAGGCATCCATTCTTCCACCCCCCCACCCCCCCCACCCCCCTCTCCAACCCCTTCCGACCTCTAACCCCGCACAAGAAGGTTTTTTTCAATAGTCTATGATTACAAATACCCACCTGTATGTAATGTCAAATCTTGAGCCCGCCTCCTTTGCCCAGGTAGGCAGCCATATATACCCTCCCCCTGCCCTCCCCCACCCCCCCCCCCCCACACACACACACACTTTGTTTCAACAGCTTGTAATTACAAATACCCACCTGTGTGTAGGTGGCCAATCTTCCACCAGCCGCCTTTGCCCAGGTAGACATCCATTCTTCCACGCCCCCACCCCCCCTCTTCTCCAACCCCTTCCGACCTCTAACCCCGCCCAAGACATTTTGTTTCAATAGCCTATGATTACAAATACCCACCTGTATGTAATGTCAAATCTTGAGCCCGCCCCCTTTGCCCAGGTAGGCATCCATATACCCTCCCTCGCCCTTCTCTCCCCCCCCCCAACCCCCGCCCCACACACTTTGTTTAAATAGCCTGTAATTACAAATACCCACCAGTGTGTAGGTGGCCAATCTTCCACCAGCCACCTTTGCCCAGGTAGACATCCATTCTTCCACCCCCCCCCCCCCCTCCATCCCCTCTCCAACCCCTCCCGACCTCTAATCCAGCCCAAGACATTTTGCTTCAATAGCCTATGATTACAAAACAATACCCACCTGTGTGTAGTGTCCGATCTTCAGCCAGCTACCTCTGCCCAGGTAGGCAGCCATATATACCCCCCGCCCCCCCGCCCTCCCCCAACCCCCGAGCCACATACTTTGTTTCAATAGCCCATGATTACAAAACAATACCCACCTGTGTGTAGTGTCCGATCTTCAGCCAGCTACCTCTGCCCAGGTAGGCAGCCATATATACGCCCCCCCCCCCCCCCCCCGCCCTCCCCCAACCCCCGAGCCACATACTTTGTTTCAATAGCCTATGATTACAAAACAATACCCACCTGTGTGTAGTGTCCGATCTTCAGCCAGCCGCCTTTGCCCAGGTAGGAGTCCGGCTCACGTCCGAAGACGTACATCTTGACCTCGTCGTGCCATCCGCCAATGGCCGCCTCCCACGTCCTGTAGCCTCCAGCCACGTTCTGACCCACGCTGACCCCCAGACCTGCACGGTCAGCAATTACAGCATACAGAGCCACGTTCTGAAGGGTCAACAATTCCGGTACAGAGGGGCACGTTCTGACCCACGTTCTGACCCACAGACCTGCACGGTCAGCAATTACAGCATACAGATCCACGTTATGAATGGTCAACAATTCCGGTACAGAGGGGCACGTTCTGACCCACAGACCTGCACGGTCAGTAATTACAGCATACAGATCCACGTTAT
>JABMCL010000635.1:45000-47500 GCA_018857735.1 Alviniconcha marisindica | reverse complement strand
TGTATCAAGTGAATGAATGAAATTCAGCGTGTGTTCGATAGAAATAAAGGTAATGGAGGTAAAGGATAAATGAACGGTTGATTTAGAGCGAATGTGCGAGGTAAATTTGGATCTGAAATGCACGACTGCGCTTAACCGATTTTTGATGCTGCAATTTGTAATAGTTCTGTGTAATATAAATCTACGGTTCGCGTCAGTCCAATTCCCCCCTTGAAATGAACATGTACTGTTTATTCAATAAAACGTCTTGCGTCTTGCGTTGCGTCTCTCTCTCTCTCTCTCTCTCTCTCTCTCTCTCTCTCTCTCTCTCTCTCTCTCTCTCTCAGGCCCCGAGTGACTCCAGATGCTGGCTGCGGTGATAGATGTGCGGGTCAGTCCGTAATGCGGTTTCAGCGTCCTGTCATCCAGCTTAGGGTCATTCAGGACGAATGGATGGGAGCTATGTAGCCCCGCGGTGCCTTTGACCGTGCCAGCGGCTCGGCGTCGTGACGGAGAGGTAAATTTAGAAACAAGGGAAGTCACTCTACCAGTTGTGGGAATCGAAACAGCTGATCGTCCGTGGCGGTGACTCACGACCCGGTCACCTCAAATGTCTGAACTCGCCCCCCCCCCCCCCCCCCCCCCCTCATCACCACTCCCTCTACATCCCTGTCTGCTTGTTCCCGTTGCGAAATTGGGTCGAAATAATGTGGGTCATAGTAGCTTTGAGTTGTAGAATGCGTAAAATCGGTAGACACGGTCGTGATACGTACACGATCAAAAAGGTGTGTGTGTGTGTGGGAGGGGGGGGGGGGGGGGGGGGGGGGGGTCCACGGAAGAGATCGGGATTAGGAGGTGTACAGGTCTCCTGTTGTTAACACGGTTCATTCTGTTTCCAAGCTCGTACAAATTGTTGTTGGTTTTTCCTCTTCTCCGTTTCTGCGACAGTGGCTGTTATACTCTCTCTCTCTCTCTCTCTCTCTCTCTCTCTCTCTCTCTCTCTCTCTCTCTCTCTCACACACACACACACACACACACACACACACACACACACACACACACACACAAGCATTTCTTTTCTTTTTTCCTTTCTTTTTTCTTCTTCTGTGGATTAGAACTGTTGTCAAGTTGCGTTTCGGTGAAAACTGCTCAAGCTGCCTTTCGGTGAGCTTAAAAACACGCAAGAACTGACGACACGTGAAGCTATGGTATTTCACTGAGACCCGAACTGTTATGAAAAATGGCGTCTTCCTACGATAGTGTGTGTGTGTGTGTGTGTGTGTGTGTGTGTGTGTGTGTGTATTCTGCAGATACACGGGAGGTGTGTGTGTGGTGTGTGTGTGGGGGGGGGGGGGGGGGGTGGGGGAGGAGGGGGCGAGGTGCTAGAGGAAACGTAAAAAAACGCATTCCAAAGTGGCGAGAACAACGGGCGAGTTGCCTTACCCTACCCAAAAACGTCACAGTTATTTCCAGCGCTGACTTTAATACAATCATACCCAAAACGTCACAGTTATTTCCAGTGTTGTCGTTAATACAATCACACCCAAAACGTCAGTTATTTCCAGTGTTGTCTCTAATACAATCACACCCAAAACGTCACAGTTATTTCCAGTGCTGTTTTTCTTATATTACAATCATACCCAAAACGTCACAGTTATTTCCAGTGTTGTCTCTAATACAATCATACCCAAAACGTCACGGTTATTTCCAGTGTTGTCTCTAATACAATCACACCCAAAACGTCACGGTTATTTCCAGTGTTGTCTTTAATACAAACACACCCAAAACGTCACAGTTATTTCCAGGGCTGACTTTAATACAATCATACCCAAAACGTCACAGTTATTTCCAGTGTTGTCGTTAATACAATCACACCCAAAACGACAGTTATTTCCAGTGTTGTCTTTAATACAATTACACCCAAAACGTCACAGTTATTTCCAATGTTGTCTGTAATACAATCACACCCAAAACGTCACAGTTATTTCCAGTGTTGTCTGTAATACAATCACACCCAAAACGTCACAGTTATTTCCAGTGTTGTCTTCAATACAATCACACCCAAGTCGTCACAGTTATTTCCAGTGTTGTCTTTAATACAATTGTAAACGGTCGATGGAAGTAGCAGGTTGGAAATAGGCAACAACAAACTAACCACAACCAGATATTCCTGTTTTTCGTTGTTGTTGTTGTTTGTTGTTGTTATTTCTAGAGAGAAAAGTGTTCAGATCCGAACTGGTTATGAAAAATGGCAGCTTCTTACGAATACCTGCTTCCCTAAGTATAGTGTAGTGGGTCTCCTACGGTTTATTGTACGGATGCGGATGGGGGGTTTCCCATCGGGCCATGTAGGCCTCGTGATACTTATATCCCTTAAGCCCGTTCTTAATTGGGCGAATGTTTGTTCGCGAACCTAGTTGGGAGTATTCGGCGAACCTAGTTGGTTCATAATTGGGCGAACGTTTGCTTCGCGAACCTAGTTGGGAGTATTCGTCGAACTGCGACGAAGCTATATTCGGGG
>JABMCL010000635.1:25000-40000 GCA_018857735.1 Alviniconcha marisindica | reverse complement strand
CTATTCTCTGCTCTCGAGCACACTCACTGCGCACATTGGCATGTGATTCTCAATGAAGTAAACATGGTGCTTAACGTCCACAGAAACCGTAAGGCTTATTAGGGACGGGGAGAAGGGGAGGGGGGGGGGGGGGGGGAGGGGGCTATAGAGGTGGGGGGGAGAGGGATATTATATACCTATCGCTACACTGTCACCACCAGAATGATTCCTGCATTAAGATGGGCGGCGATGAGAGCCATTTTAATGTTTCAGTAGGAAGTGATGGACAAAGTCACAAGACAGTGTCCAGAGACCACAACCTTTTCGAAGAGAAAGGAGAGCCGAAGCGGTATCGAACCGAGGTCCTTCCGCTTACCAGCCTAACGCCTTACCGCTAGGCCAAACCGGCTCACTTCCTGAATGAGTGACTGTATCCTTTTATAGCGCGTACTATTAATATCCACGGAAGTGGTGTGCTGGTAGCGCTCTGCGGTTGTTGCATGGCTGGTGCCACGTGAAATGCTGCCGTCTCGGCGCAAGTTCTGTGTAAATCAAAAACAAATCTACGATCTCAGGGCAACATGTGTCTTGGTTCGGATTCCCCTTTTTCCCTTTTTCAATGCCTTTAGGACATCGGGGGGAAAAAAGAAGGGGAAAAAAAAAGAGGATGTACCTCTCCTGAAGTTTATGTACCGTGTATTTGCACGCATGCCAGTCGAGAGTTACGGTAGGCAACTCAGGTCTTTGTTGTTATGCTTGTGTGACGTCTTTCGAGCGCTAATTAACTCCCTTGCGTGCTGTTTCTTTAGGACATCGTATAATATCTGACAATTATGACTGGCAAAGTTTTCTCCATCTGCTTATAGGATGCTGCACAACTTTTTTTGTTTCGTTTTTTTTTTTTTTTTTTTAAATCAAGCTTCTTAGTGACGAATGCCTACGTGCAACAAAGCTCTCAAAAGCAGACGTTTGGGTCAGCTTAACCATTTGTCATGAATGGGACGAAAACTGCATGCACCCGAAATGCACAACTGTTGGCAACGAAAGGGTTAACCTGGGCTGCATACAGATGCCGCAGATGGCGTCAGACTGCAGGAGCAGTTCAGGTTCAGGTATTACATGAACTTGAATAAAGTTTCTTTAAACCAAAAGACAAGATTCAACAAACAAGGGAGTTAATTAGCGCTGGAAATACGTAACACAAGTACAACGACAAAGACCCGAGTCGCCTACGTTAATTCTCACCTGGCATTTGAGGATGTAGGTAGGTAGGTAGTGTCGCTTAATGTCTTCAGATGTCAGTTGACATATTAGGGACAAGCTGAGACCAATGCCGAAGCATGGTTCAATATAGCTTTACGTCCACGGAAACCAGAAGGCTCGTTAGGACGGACAGCCCAGGACGGCCACCTCGACTCTCACACAGCTCCTGAACTATGTGGTGTTTGAGGATGTACCTCTGGTGGAATTTATGTGCTTTGCATTTACTCGCTTGCCAGGTGACAGTTACCGTAGGCGACTCGGGTCTTTGTTGTTGTACTTGTGTTACGTATTTCCAGCGCTAATTAACTTCCTTGTTTGTTGATTCGGCACAAGCGCTCTGGGTTTCGTTCTCTTCCAAAAACCAAGGTTAAAATGCTGTATCGCCGATGACAACGACGCGGATGTTCATGCAATGATCAGTACGACGGAGGCGACCACATTGTGGATGAAGTTGTCGATAATGGTTGTGTTCCTTTTTTTTTTTACCCTTGTGCAAGCCATGCACAAGTCTACAATGAATATCAGAAAGAAGAAAAAAGAAAAGGATTAAAAAAACAATAAAAAAACAAAAGCTGAACGAGAAAAGATGAAAGGATAAAAAGAAAAAAGAAAAAAAGAAAAAGAAAAAAACCGCTTATTTATTATGACAGACATGATATGCAAATTTTCGGGGAAATCCCCTTTGTCAAGCCTCAAAACGACAGTTGAACGGTCAAAAACGCTGAAAAATGAGATGAGAAAATTATCTTTTCCACTTCTTTTTTTCCTTTTCTTTTTTCTTCTCTTTTTGTTGTTGTTGTTTTTGATTTTGTTTTTTTTTTGGTTGAGGTGTATTTTTCCAAAACAAAAACAACACCTCAATCAAAAACAAAAACAAAGTTCTCATCTCAGTTTTCATCGTTATTAACCTTTTAACTGTTGTTTACGTGTCGTTGTGTAACTTGACAAAGGGGATTTCCCCGAAAATTTGCAAGATTGTGTGTCTGTGTCATAACAAATAAGCGTTCTTTCGAATCGTTTTATGTGTTTGGATCTTGTTTCACAAAGCTAGCAGTCATTCTTGTTTCAGCGTTTTGAACGAGACAAGGCAATTGTATTTCCATATCGCCTCCTAGCCACAAAGCCAATTGTATTTCCATATCGCCTCATAGCCACAAAGCCGATTGTATTTCCATATCGCCTCCTAGCCACAAAGCCAATTGTATTTCCATATCGCCTCCTAGCCACAAAGCCAATTGTATTTCCATATCGCCTCCTAGCCACAAAGCCAATTGTATTTCCATATCGCCTCCTAGCCACAAAGCCAATTGTATTTCCATATCGCCTCCTAGCCACAAAGCCAATTGTATTTCCATATCGCCTCCTAGCCACAAAGCCAATTGTATTTCCATATCGCCTCCTAGCCACAAAGCCAATGTATTTCCATATCGCCTCCTAGCCACAAAGCCAATTGTATTTCCATATGCCTCCTAGCCACAAAGCCATTGTATTTCCATATCGCCTCCTAGCCACAAAGCCAATTGTATTTCCATATCGCCTCCTAGCCACAAAGCCATTGTATTTCCATATCGCCTCCTAGCCACAAAGCCAATTGTATTTCCATATCGCCTCCTAGCCACAAAGCCAACTGTATTTCCATATCGCCTCCTAGCCACAAAGCCAATTGTATTTCCATATCGCCTCCTAGCCACAAAGCCGATTGTATTTCCATATCGCCTCCTAGCCACAAAGCCGATTGTATTTCCATATCGCCTCCTAGCCACAAAGCCAATTGTATTTCCATATCGCCTCCTAGCCACAAAGCCAACTGTATTTCCATATCGCCTCCTAGCCACAAAGCCAACTGTATTTCCATATCGCCTCCTAGCCACAAAGCCAATTGTATTTCCATATCGCCTCCTAGCCACAAAGCCAAAGCCATTTTGGACACATCCTCCTAACTCATCTTGAAAGCTGAAACGTGCAGACTGTCTGGGCATCAGCAGAAAATTGTCGCAGATTACAGCGCCCGGCTGTTACCAACCGCGCCTAAATAAGTCTTATTCCTCGTTTGCTTGCCAAAAGTTGCGATGTATGTTTGCCTGTCTGCTGCCAGATTACATTATATGTATATTGCTTGACATAAAGCCCGTGCCGAGATCGTGGTGATCGTATTTCAGGTTACGTAGTAATGCTGACCAAAGTCATACGCTCAAAAGATGATGAGGACGAAGACGATGAGGACAATAACTGCTGATGATGATGACGGTAGCTGATGTTGTTGATGGTGATGACGACGATAACTGGTGACGGTGAATGTGGCGTTACTTCAGCTGCCCTTGCTGTTGCCAATGATGATGATGATGATAATGAAGATGATGACGACGATGAAGACGATGATGGTAGCTGCTTGTAGTGGTTGCAATGGTGGTGGTGATAATCATCGATGATGATGATGATGATGACGACGACGATGATGATGATGGTAGCTGCTTGTTGTGGTTGCAATGGGGTGGTGATAATCATCACTGATGATGATGATGATGATGATGATGATGATGGTTGTTGGTTGTTGGTTGTGATTGCAATGGGGTGATAATCATTACTGATGATGATGAGCTGGTGGTTGTGGTTGCAATGGGATGATAATCATCAATAATGATGATGATAATGATGACGATGAGTGCTGATGCAGGAGAAGGAAGAATTTAGTTAATAATTTGCATGTGTGCTAGTAATAACCTCAGCTTGTTTAATGCTAATTCGCTGATTACGTTCGTGCACACTTGCATCAACTTAAATAAACATTGTTTTAACCAAGAGACGAGAATTTAAAAAAAATGCTGTATCGCCGACGACAACGACACGAATGTTCAGTGATAACTACAACGGACTGAGGCAACCACACCGAGGATGAAACTGTCGATAATGGCTGTGTTCTAACTGACACAGATCCCCCCCCCCCCCCCCCCCTCACCCCGCCCCACCTCCCTCACCCCGCCCCCATGCGCAAGTTTTATAGGCAAAAGATCGGGTGGACAGAGCCGGGCAGAACAACCCGAAGAGGAAATGGCGGTATTTCAGTAACCCTACCACTTCCCCAGCCTCCAGCCCCACACTCCCCCCCCCCCCCCCCCCCCCCCCCCCCACCTTCACCTCCCACCCAACCACTACTTCACCAGACCCCCATAAACCAGAAGCCACAACAAAGGGTCATCTTCCCTAATTCGCACAGAAAGGTAAACGCCCACTGTCTGGGAATCAAGACGAGTGTCCAGCATCTCAGGCATTAACCCCTCCACTGCCAAAGCCTGTAAACAATTTCCGGGCTGAAAGATGCACGGATGCGCCTGCAAACAGTATGTTTTTTCCCGGTCCTGTTACACATCTGCCTCCAGTGCTGGTGAAAATCATTTCACAAGCCAGCGCGAAAAAGAACACAAAAAGGCTTACGGGTTTCAAAGTTTGCACCTTTATCGGTCTTTTCCAAGTGACATCATGGCAGTGAAGGGGTTAACGGCATACCTCGGTTCGGGCCGTTATTAGCATGCCGAACGTCTCCGCGGGGCCCGACGTATAGGGTCAGTGTGCTCTGTCCGGGTGCCAGATTAATGCCAGACATGAACCTCCTGCCGCCCATTGGGAACAGATCAGTAATTATTACCGACGGCTGACCTGCCGGGCGTGACCTTGGATGACTTAATAATTCAGGTCCGCCTCGTCGGTGGAGACATCAAGGTCGGACCACTGACTTCATCAGTGGTCGTTGTGTTTAGTGACTGTCGTGTATATGCAGGCAACAGACTTTGCACTGAGGGTTTGCAGAAGTCGAAACACCAGTTTAAAGGTTTTTATGCCCGTCCGTATGGGAGCAATATGTCGCGGATCCCAATGTTTTGTTGCTGTGTGTGTGTGTGTGTGTGTGTGGTGTTTTGTTTTCGTTTTGTTTCTGGGTTTGGGGGTTGTTTTAAATCTTTCTTTTGTTGTTGTTAGGTTTTACTTTGTTGTTGTTGTTTTTGGTGGGTTTTGTTGGTGTTGGTGGTGTTTGTTGTGTGCGTGGTGTGTGTGTGTGTGTGGTGTGTGTGTGTGTGTGTGTGTGTGTGTGTGTGTGTGATGTGTGTGTGTGTGTTTTGGTTTTTTTTTGGTTTTTGTCTTTTGTTGTTGTTGGTTTGTTGTTGCTGTGTTGTTGGTGTGATTTTGTTGTTGGTGGTGATGTTTGTTGTGTGGTGCATGTGTGTGTGGTGGTGCATGTGTGTTGTGTGTGTGTGTGTGTGTGTGTGTGTGTGTGTGTGTGTGTGTGTGTGTGTGTGTGTGTGTGTGTGGTGTTTTGTTTTGTTTGGTTGTTGTTTAAGTTTTTGTTGTGGGTTGTTGTTGGTTTTTGTGTGGTGTTTTGTTGTGTTGTTGGTGGTGTGTGCTGGTGGTTGGTGGGGGGGGGGGGTGTGTGTGTGTGTGTGTGTGTGTGTGTGGCGTGTGTGTGTGTGTGTGTGTGTGTGTGGTGTTTTGTTTCTTTGTTGTTTGGGGTGTTAGTCTTTTTGTTGTTGTGGGTTTTGTTGTTGTGTCTTTTGGTGGTTGTTCTGTTGTTGTTGTTGTGTGTCGTGGTGGTTGTGGTGGTGCGGGTGTGTGTGTGCGGTGTGTGTTGTGTGTGTGTGTGTTGGTGTTGTGTGTTGTGTGCTTGGGTGTGTGTGTGTTTGGTGTGTGTGTGTGTGTTGTGTGTGTGTGTGTGTGTGTGTGTGTGTGTGTTTGATGTCGTTGTTTCAGGGTGTGTGTTTGTTGTGTGTGTGTGTGTGTGTGTGTGTGTGTGTGTGTGTGTGTGTGTGTGTGTGTGTGTGTGTGTGTGTGTGTGTTGTGTGTTGTGTTCAGGGGTGTGTGCTTGTTGTTATGTGTGTGTGTGTGTGTGTGTGTGTGTGTGTGTGTGTGTGTGTGTGTGTGTGTGTATGTGTATGTGTTGTTTAGGTGTGTTGTTGTTTGTTGGTGTGTGTGTTTGTGTGTGTGGTGTGGTGTGTGAGTGTGTGATGTTTGTTTAGGGGCTTTTGTTGTTGCTTGTGTGGTGGTGTGTGTGTGTTGGTGTGTGTGATTGTGTGTTTTGTTGTGTTTTTGTGTGTGTGTGTGTGTGTGTGTGTGCGTGGTGTGTGTGTTGTTGTTGTTGTTTTTAGTGTGGGGGGGTGGTGGCCAAAGCAACTTGGGACCTGTTTAATGTAGTACTCTCCTGGCACGGTGTGTGTCACGTGTCTTCCCTGGGGGAGATACCGAGACTTGTTCACTCAATCAATGAAATTCAATTGTCTTTATCGCCTGCTACAGACTTCTCCAAACACAATTACAAATGAAAACCAGAGAGATCTTTTGCGAATATTTTCTGGGACAGACGGTTTCAGAGGAGGAGGGGGGAGGAGGCGGAGGGAGGGGGGAAGGAGTTGGGGGGGGGGTGGGGGGGACGAAGTGGACGGATGTTTTGAATTTCGGTTTGGTTCGAGCTCAAGTGATCGTTGCATTCTGTGCCTAGTAAATGTTTTTGTCTGTTGGCTATAACAGCAATGTTATGAAGTCTACTACACTGTATAGACTGGAGAGGTTAATGGGCGAGTCAAAGCAAAAATGTTAATGACTTAATTATAAAATGTTAATCGAAGCGATGGACAAAAGAGACGTTACTGGAAACACAGTTGAAATAATCTGGTACACCAGAGAATAGCGCTATACAAAAGTTATCTATTATTATTATTTATTATTACTGTTTGTCCGTGGAAGACGACGACGACAACAACAATATAATTTATTCATCCCAGCGGGAAATTAAAGCTGTCGTTCGAACTTATTCATTAACGCACAACGAAGAACTGAATTGCACATATCTCAATAATTCAAAGTCATGAAACACTCACTCACACACACACACACACACACACACACACACACACACACACACACACAGACATACGCCCCCTTTCTCTCAATCCGCATACACTAAAGGGATGATCTAATGCTAATACCTAGCAAACGTGATGAGCCACACTGATCATGTCTGCAGACCGTCATCCCCTCTGCCCCCCACCCCCCACCCCCGCTATCTACCATTGTAAGGTTTAGATTCGGACGGATATTGTCACACTGAATGCCATCCATGAGCACAAATAAATGTGATGGAGGAAGCCCCAGACTTGTGTACAGTGAGGCAAAGGATCGTGTTATAGGGAATGGAAGAAGTGGATGTTGTATGAACCAATGTCAGACAACTCTTCTTTTATTATTTCAACTGTGACAATTGTACTCCCCCCCCCCCCCCCCCCCCCTCACACACACCCTCTCCGCCTCCCAAACGGTCAATCGTCCGTGGCGATACACCCAGAACAGTCACAACCCATTCCTGCCGGATACGTAACAGGAATGGGTAGCGCTGCTCTTGCGGCTGCTGTGCCTGGCAGACGATCTTCGGAAATCCAGGGGACTACACTCGGTAAGAGCCTTCGGGCATGGACCTGTATATCTAGGTCCACGCCAGCGGGTGTAGCGCAGAGTCGGCACGCTTTTGTTGGGGGTACAGCGAGCACGTGGGCAAGATGACGGATACCCGTAAACAAAAGGCAGAAAAGGCATCAGAGATGTCGATCAAACACTCCTTGCTCGCGGGGAACATGCAGGTCGGATGGTAGGTTCCCCCAGGCTCTTCTCCGCTGCCACCTCCATTCAGGGGACTTCACTCTCCCGGAGTAAGAAAACGCTGTCAAATTATCTTCGCCTGTTATTTCCGGAAATGGTCTATTACCCAGGTAAGGCGAACCGAATTTCTAAAGTACAAAGAAAAGAAAAAAGAAAAAAATAGAGGCTCGATCAGTTAAGATGTCATAATGAGCGATACGCAATATTGTCAGAACTCGCGAGGTTGGCCACCATCCGTCACACGTCTTTTAATGTCACGGCCTGTGGCGTCTTGTACACAAGCAAAAAGCTTCCGCAAACTCTGCACACCAATTGATGGAGTCTCTGCTAACGCGCTAGCCAATCTCTCTCTCTCTCTCTCTCTCTCTCTCTCTCTCTCTCTCTCTCTCTCTCTCTCACACACACACACACACACACACACACACACATCGCCCTGATATAACTCGTTACCGGTTGAGTGGGCGTAAAACGCCAACTTACTTACTCACACACCCACACCACACACACTCTCTCTCTCTCTCTCTCACACACACACACTCTCTCTCTCTCTCTCTCTCTCTCACACACACACACACACACACACCATCGCCCTGATATAACCGTACCAGTTGAGTGGGCGTAAAACACCAACTTACTCACACACACACACACACACACACACACACACGCCTGCTCTCTCTCTCTCTCTCTCTCTCTCTCTCTCGTTCACGCGAGCTGTCTCTCGCCTTTGGCACAATCAGCATCAGCCACCATTTTCACCTCTTTCCACTCTTCTTCAGGGCAGACTTCAGCACCAACACGCTACAACAGTCATGCCGTCAGAGTATAATGTGCCCTTCTTTACATACAATCCAACAATTATAGTATAATTTATACAACATAAAACATTATTTCTAAGCATAACTGTCACATTCATTTCAACCTTACACGTTCTGAAGAAAGTCAGGCAACGCTAGTACCGCGATAAGCAAGCACAATCATCGCAATGACAACCATAGCAAAACGAATGATTAAACTCCCGTACTCCGTCAAACACCGAACATATCACACAAATTTTACCTGTGCAGATTTCAAAGCAAAAGCCACGTTCAACGATGCCTGCTGTCAGGATTCTCGATAAATGGCACCACAGAAGCGTCAGCACCGCCTCCGACGTTCCAAACTCATGGCCGGGATTTGATCTCTTCAAAAATCAGACTGGAGTGCGACCCCAAAATGCTGTCTCATGACATTTTATCGGTAATATCCAAGGAGACAGTCGGAAATTCCTGGGACATTTTAAACGCCATTTTGGGCCACAAATATCTCAATGAGAATAACTCAGACGGGGTTATATCTAGCGAATGATTGCGCCAACATTTGCAACAAAAGTGACTTTGATTGCAGTCTGAATACGGGTGAGTCGATCTCAGTACAGCATCGATTGTTTTGCCGGGATCAGCACTCCGGAAGCGTGCACGTGTATTCAGAAACTAGATCTAGATCAAATGCTTGACAGCACACTGAAGGACACAAATATGATAAAACTCACTTTCTTTTGCAAATTTTGGATTTATTCGTTTTGTACGATCCTGTTTATATAATTCTGATGATATTTGTGACCTAAAATGGCGTATAAAATGTTCCACGAATTTCCGACCGTCTCCTTGGATATTACCCATTTTATCTCCTACTATACTCAGTTCCTTCGCTATATCCTCTAATCAAACGTAGTTTGTCTCCCAGTCATGTGAAAGTTCCACAGCACTCCACTGCACTTACCAACGCATGGACTGCACGTGAAGCACGAGACCCACGTAAAACACGTCTCGCGCGCTCTCTCTCTCTCTCTCTCTCTCTCTCTCTCTCTCTTCTTTTTTTCTCGCTTTTTTCACCCCCACCCCTTTTTTTTCTTTTTTTCTTCTTCTCTCTCTCTCTCTCTCTCTCCCCCCCCCCCCCCTTCTTTTTCTCGAACTTTCTCTGCGCTCAAGTTTTTGAGTTGCGTTTGTTTCTTTGCTTAGTTTTCTCCAACTTGCCCAGGATTGTATTGATGTTTGAATAACAATCAAAGGCGGGTTTGCTCCAGCATCGGAAGGTGTGACCGTTTGAAGGGAGATTTACTTGACACAGCGAAAACATCACTGGTGCGGGTTTATATCGACTGCTTGCTAAAACATTCCGTCTTCTTACGCTGCCAAACATTTCGGGGCCAAACGTCTGCGTTTGTGCAGGACAGTACAGGTAGGTGGTGTATGATGTATGGGTTCGGCTTTTCAGCTCTAGCGGAAAAACAAATATCTACTGACATAAAATCCGGTTATTAGCAAAGACAGTAAGCTGATTAGCTCAGCCTTTGTGCAAGGCAGTATAGGTAGGTGCATGATGTATGATGTACAGGTTCAGCTTTTCAGTTCTAGTGGAAAAACAAATATCTAGTGACATAAAGTCTGGTTATTAGCAAAGACAGTATAAGCTGCGTAGCTCACTATCTTTGTTATTAGCACGGAGCTGACTGCCCCGTTGCACCGAACATTGTTGTTGCTGTTGTTAGACATGTTCGACGCTGAGTTGTCTCAGCGGAGGTACTGGTGGGGATCACACACTTTCCTGGACGTGGAGGGAGTGGTAGCTAAAGCTCACCGCTACACTGTCACCACCACCACTACCGACCACCAGGACGAGAGTGGCGTGGAAAGAGCAACTGCTAGACGATCTTCCTTGAAAGGACGAGAGAAGCCCATCGTCAGTCAGACGAACATTGGAACCGTTTCAAAGGCAACGTTGGGGAAACTTCTGAGAGACGGGGTGGAGCGCACATAGGCTTATAGGCTTTTCCGAGCATAATAGACGATTTCCGGAAATAACAGGCGAAGATAATTTGACAGTTTTCTTACTCGGGGAGAGTGAAGTCCCCTGAATGGAGGCGGCAGCGAAGAAGAACCTATCTGCGAGAGTTTTAGATCTTCAGGCATGGACTTTTTCGTATGACGCTGTTTAGATGATTCTGATGATATATTGTGACCTAAAATGGCGTATAAAATTATTATAATTTATACTAGACTAGCTACCAGCTGCATGTCCGATCTGCATGTTCCCCACGAACAGTGAGTGCTTGATCGGCATTTCTGATGCCTTTTCTGCCTTCTGTTTACGGGTATCCGTCACCTTCCGCGCGTGCTCACTGTAGCCCCAACAAAAGCGTGCCTGCTCTGCGCTACACTGTTGTTGGGTGTAGCTTTACGTCCACAGAAACCGTGGGCTTATTAGGGACGGGAGCCCAGGACGGGCACCTCGACTTTCACACAGCTCCTGAGCTCTGCTGCGCTACAGCCTCAGGCATGGACCTATAAATACAGGTCCATGTCTATAGGCACTTACCGAATGCAGTCCCCAGGATTTCCGAAGATCGTCTGTTATAAATACCATCTTGAACTGAACTGAACTGAACTGTCACCGCCTGAACGATTTCTGCACTGAGCTTTTTAACGGTTTATTAACAGTGAGGGGCAAAGACGCAGAGACTACAACTGTGGAAGAGAAAGGGACAGAGAAGCGAACTATAACCGACGTCTACATGCTGTATGTGAGTATCCCTTTACTTAAACGTTTCTTCTTACAAGTACAAACTCAAAAATGGGGGGGGGGGGGGGGGGGGGGGGGGGGGAGTGGGAGGGAGCTAGTTCCGACATGATGATATAGAACATACGCTGAACGTTCACGTGTTTTTTGTTGTTGTTGGTGGTGGTTTGTGTGTGTGTGTTTGTGTGTGCGTGCGTGCGTGCGTGTGTGTGTGCGTGCCTGCGTGCGTATGTGCGTGCGTGTGTGCGTGCGTGTGTGTGTGTGTGTGTGTATTGTGTGTGTGTATATATATGTGCATGCGTGTGTGTGTATGTGTGTGTGTGCGCGCGCGTGCGAGTGTATATATATATATATATATATATATATATATATATATATATATATGTGTGTGTGTGTGTGTGTGTGTGTGTGTGTGTGTGTGATTGTTGTGTCATGCCATTGTCATCATCATCATTCTCCTCAAGTCTTGTACGCTGAATGGTACTCTTTTACTTAAACCTTTCTCACGAGTACAAAATCGAAACGGGGGTTGGGGAGGGGAAGGGAAGGGGGGGGGGGGGGAAGCCTGTTCCTACACGATGATACTGTTCAGAACGTACGCTGAACGACCTTGACTGCTGCTGGCAATGAACTCTTGGCAGCTAAGTTCAGAGTTCACTTGCAGTCCGTGCTGTTTGTCATGTCAGTGCATAACGTCTTCCGCTTTTCACTCCCCTCGTCCAATGAGTGAAGGACACGCAAGCACGCACTCCGCCGGGGTGAGAGGGGAGAGCACCGGAAGTTCAAGCCATGGAGTCTCGCGACGAGAGCACAGCAGGGCACTTTAGCCAGGGGGCGCCAGTGGAGCACATTAATTATTAAAGTCCACTCTCCATTGTACAGTCTGTGGCTGGCTCTCTGTCATCAGAGCTCAGGAGCTGTGTGAAACTGTGACGAGGTGGACGTCCTGGGGTCCCCTGTCCCTAATAGTCCGCACCACGTACGGTCTCTGTCGACGTGAAGCAACATTGAAAAAGCAGAACTGAGTTGATTCTGTTCACTGCAATGCTAACGCCACGTCTCCGAGGCGAATTTGTGTCAAGAGCTGGAAAGATAACTGAGATAAAAAATAAAAAATAAATTACATCCATTTCCGGGTACAGGCAATCAAAAAGAATGCGCCTGTTCTTCTAGTACCATTTTCGGAAGGTTTTGTGGTTGGCTGCTTGCTTGCTTGCTTGGTTGTGTGTGTGTGTGTGTGCGTGTGTGTGTGTGTATGTGTGTGTGTTGTTGTTGTTGTTGTTGTTGGTGTTTGCTTGTTTGTTTGTTCGTTAGTTTGTTTGTTTTCTTTTTGCAACTGCTGCTAGATTCTAACCGGACGTAACACATGACTCTTAAATGTGACTTAGTGCATGCGTGACCAAGTTTTTCAATGGCCCCCCCCACCTCCCCACCCCCGACCTCCCCCCGACACTGTTGTATTTATAACTGACCTCTTAGCTCCACCCACTTAGACCAAATTGAATGGAGTAAGCAGCATAACGAGAGTTCGAACTCACGCTTTGAACTGCGCAGAACCGGCCGCGGGGTTTGCGTGATCATTGTGTCAGAAAACAGCACTGACTGCTCATCTCAGTGATGCTTTTCCTCCACACAGACCGTGCGGGCTGTTATGGACGTCCACTTCGACTTTCAACCAGCTTCTGACCTCTAAGAGTTGGCCTTGTTTGCTCAGTGTTGCTTTACGTCCACAGAGACCGTACGGATTATTAGGGACTGGGAACCCAGGACGGCCATCTCGCCTGTCACACAGCTCCGCCTGAGATCTAAGCACTGACCAGCGCGTGCGTTGTTCACATTGCACTGGTACTTGGGCAGCCCGCGTGCTTGTCTAAGGAGGCGTGTTTGTAGGCAGGCGCTGCGGTCAATTTAACGCGAACTTACCTTGTGCAACCTCGTTGCCAGTGTTGCAGGAATTTAGATCTCGCTTGGATTTGAAGAAAAGATTTTAAAAGAACTAACCTTCACAGGTTTGGCGAAAAACTTCTCTTTTTTTCTTCTCTTTTAATTTTTATTTTATTTTGTTGTTGTCCTGGTTGAGTTTTGCCGGTCTTTAGTCAATATTCTCTCTCTCTCTCTCTCTCTCTCTCTCTCTCTCTCTCTCTCTCTCTCTCTCTCTCTCTCTCTCTCTCTCCCCCCTCCCTCCCTCCCTCTACCCCTCCCACCTCCCCTCTCTCTCCTCTCTCTCTCCTCTCCTCCTCTCTCTCTCTCTCTCTCTCCTCCCCTCCCCTCCCTCTTCTGCTCTCTCTCTCTCTCTCTCTCTCTCTCTCTCTGTGTGTGTGTGTGTGTGTGTGTGTGTGTGTGTGTGTGTGTGTGTGTGAAAGAGAGAGACAGAGAGAGAAAGAGAGAGATTTCTTGCTGCGTACCAGCTTATCAAATCTGACATCAGAGATAGTGTAACTGTAACATATATATCCAAGGACGACCACAGCCGTCTCGGCTGAACCGACCGAGCCGAGCACTGACTAGGTCAGCTGCCAAGGGAAGAAAAGCCCGCCAGAGAAGACAGCTAGACTTAGTGACCCAGTGAGAATGAGACCTACGTGCCAAATGAAGATGGGTCAGCTGAAAACGTGCCTCTTGACGTGAGAGCCAGGGCTTTGAAGACCAGTTTTTTTTTTCTCTCTCTCTCTTTTTTTTTTTTTTTCGCTCTCTCTCTCTCTCTCCCTTTTCTGCCGGACCCCTCGTGAAGGGGGAGGTAATTCCCTTAGATGCGTCATGACCCTGTGGATATATAAGCTCCCTTTGCTGCTTGTAGCGTACGCGCGTGCATTCCGATCTAAATCATTTCTGGTTCCGGAACTGTCATTCGGTCGTGTTTTTGTTTGTGTGTGTGTGTGTGTGTGTGTGTGTGTGTGTGTGTGTGTGTGTGTGTGTGTGTGTGTGTGTGTGTGTGTGTATGTGTGTGTGTGATGTGTGTGTGTGTGTGTGTGTGTGTGTGTGTGTGTGTGTACGCGTGCGTTTGTGCACGCACACGCGCGCTATTTGGATTTTTTGTTCTTTGCTTTGCAATGGGCTACGTGTACCAATGTGGGCGGGAAAAAGCACGTGAAAGAATACACCAATCTCATTACAAGTGGAGCGAGTAAGGACTTTTCCCGACGTTTAAAGATACCATCCAGATCTTACCAGCACAGAGCTTGTTCTATGTGGATTCTGGCGCCCAGGCAAAACAGCACAAACAATTTGGATCTTTTTAATCGGCATGTTACCGATAACTCATTATGCGCTTCTGGCTTTCCGTCCAAAACTGCGGAACAATGAGAAGAAGACGAGAGATCAATATGCAGAAGAGAAGAGATGGGTTTTCAGTTTGGACTTAAAAGTAAGTAAGTAAGTTGGTAAGTAAATCCAACAATACAAACGCAAGACTCATGGCTTCCGCGCCTTCTCTTGCTTTGGACCCCACATTTGGAATTCACTCCCACAAGACCTTAGACACTGCTCAACCCTGTCATCTTTTAAAGCCAAACTGAAAACATTCCTCTTCTCACAGTATGTCCATCCTAACTAATATCAGTACCC
>JABMCL010000635.1:5000-20000 GCA_018857735.1 Alviniconcha marisindica | reverse complement strand
ATAGACATGTAGCTGTGTGAATGTCGAGGTGGCCGCCCTGGGCTCCCGTCCCTAATAATCCTACGGTTTCTATGGACGTAAAGCAACACTCAACAGTATAGCGCAGAGTAGGTACGCTTTTGTTGGGGGTACAGTGAGCACGTGGGGAAGATGACGGATACTCGTAAGCAAAAGGCAGAAAAGGCATCAAAAATGCCGATCAAGCACTGACTGTTCGTGGGGAATATGCAGATCGGATAGTATGTTCCCCCAGCTGGTAGTCTAGTATAAATTATAACAGGTCCATGCCTGAAGATCTAAAACTGTCGCAGATCGGATCTTCTCCGCTGCCGCCTCCATTCAGGGGACTTCACTCTCCCGGAGTAAGAAAACACTGTCAAATTATCTTCGCCTGTTATTTCCGGAAATCATCTTTTGAGATAAAGCCTCCGAAGACGGCGTGTATAGCTGCCCATGTGGCAGGGTAATTCAAAAACAAAAACAACAACAAAGCGGTTATACGGGCAATCTTCTCAACCTATGGAATGCATTTTTCTTTTTTTCAGCGTACATTTCCATCACACCAGGCGACCCTCCAGAGCGCTGAGCTGGCCAACGCTACAGCTTGCAACAGCAACAACAATCCCAGTGATGTCTGTAGGTCTAACGGGAAAGTAGCAGAAGTCGCTAACAAGAGTTGTTGAGTGGAGAGAATGAGGAGAGAGAGAGAGGCAGGAAGAGCGAGTTAGGGAGGAGAGAGAGGCAGAAATAGGGAGTTGGAGGCAGGAAGAGGGAGAGAGAGGCAGGAAGAGGGAGAGGGAGGCAGGAAGAGGGAGAGGGAGGCAGGAAGAGGGAGAGGGGCAGGAAGAGGGAGAGGGAGGCAGGAAGAGGGAGAGGGAGGCAGGAGGAGGGAGAGAGAGGCAGGAAGAGGGAGAGGGAGGCAGGAAGAGGGAGAGAGAGGCAGGAAGAGGGAGGGGGAAGCAGGAAGAGGGAGAGAGAGAGACAGGAAGAAGGAGGGAGAAGAGGGAGAGAGAGGCAGGAAGAGGGAGAGAGAGGCAGGAAGAGGGAGAGGGAAGCAGGAAGAGGGAGAGAGAGACAGGGAGAGGGAGGCAGGAAGAGTGAGAGGGAGGCAGGGAGAGGGGAGAAGGAAGAGAGGGAGGTAGGAAGAGGGAGAGAGAGAGAGACAGGAAGAAGGGGGAAGCAGGAAGAGGGAGAGGGAGGCAGGAAGAGGGAGAGGGAGGAAGGGGGAGAGGGAGGCAGGAAGGGGGAGAGGGAGGCAGGAAGAGGGAGAGAGAGGCAGGGAAAGGGAAGCAGGAAGGGGGAGAGAGAGGCAGGAAGATGGAGAGGGAGGCAGGGAGAGGGAGGCAGGAAGAGGGAGAGAGAGGCAGGGAGAGAGAGAGAGAGGAGTGGGGGGGGGGATGAGGTGGAGGAGAGAGAGAGGAATGGGGGGGGGGTGAGGTGGAGGGAGAGCATAGTGCTCAGAGGTGAGAGAGCGAGAGAAAACAAAAAAGGGGGAAAAAAGAAGACTGTGATGAAGAGAGCCAAGATTGTGTGGGACAGATGAGGCGGTAAGGGGGGTGGGGCGGGGGGAGGGGGGGGGGGGGTGCGGGCAACGCAGCAAAAGGGAGAGAGAGAACTCGAACTCGAAAACTTTAATACTCAAGGATAGTAGCGTTAGGTCCATTTAGACCTGCCAGTCTTTGCTATCATGAGAGAGAGAGAGAGAGAGAGAGAGAGAGAGAGAGAGAGAGAGAGAGAGAGAGCCAGACAGACAGACAGTGACACATAGGGAGACAGAGACAGAGAGAGGCTGACTGAACTATCTTACACAAAGAGACAGAGAGAGTGGCTGACTAAACTATATTAGAGAGAGAGGGGGAGACAGAGACACAGAGAGAGTGAACTGTATTACACAAAGAGACAACAGGAGAGAGTGGCTGACTGAACTATATTAGAGAGAGAAAGAGAGAGACAGACGGACTGAGAGAGAGAGTGAACTGTATTACACAAAGAGACAGCTGGAGAGAGTGGCTGACTGAACTATCTTACCCAAAGAGACAGCCAGAGAGAATGGCTGACTGAACTATATTAGAGAGAGAAAGAGAGAGAAAGACACAGAGTGAACTGTATTACACAAAGAGACAGACAGAGAGAGTGGCTGACTGAACTATATTAGAGAGAGAGAGAGAGAGAGAGAGAGAGAGAGAGAGAGAGAGTGAACTGTATTAGACAAAGAGACAGAGAGAGTGGCTGACTGAACTATATTAGAGGGAGAGAGAGAGAACTCGAACTCGATTAGCGCATTGCTGTATTTGAGAGAGAGACAGACAGACAGAGTAGCTGACTGAACTATATTAGAGGGAGAGACAGAGAGAGAGAATTATACTGTACACAGAGAGAGACAGACAGACGGACAGAGAGAGTGGCTGACTGAACTATATATTAGAGGGAGAGGGGGAGAGAGAGAGAGAACTATACTGTACATAGAGAGAGACAGACAGACAAACAGACAGAGTGGCTGACTGAACTATATTAGAGAGAGAGAGAGAGAGCTATACTGTACATAGAGAGAGACAGACAGACAGAGTAGCTGACTGAACTATATTAGAGGGAGAGAGAGAGAGAATTATACTGTACGTAGAGAGAGACAGACAGACAGACAGACAGAGTGGCTGACTGAACTATATTAGAGGGAGAGGGGGAGAGAGAGAGAGAACTATACTGTAGATAGAGAGAGGCAGACAGACAGACAGAGAGAGTGGCTGACTGAACTATATTAGAGGGAGAGAGAGAGAGAATTATACTGTATATAGAGAGAGACAGACAGACAGACAGAGAGAGTGGCTGACTGAACTTCATTACACAAAGGACAGAGGTGCAGGCACGATTGGACCACTCGGTCCACCTGACGCCCCACGCTGTCCCACTGAGTCATTCATTAATTACAAATTCATGATAGTAGCCTAAAGACGGTTACATTGACAGCGCCAGACCTAAAGAGCTGTAGAAAGGCACCTCAGAAAGAACACGTATGTAGCAGTGAAATATCGCTGTTACACGTACTTGAAGGGGGCAGAAGCCGGGATGGGCGGAGGGTGGGGTGGAGGGGGTGGGGTGTGAGTATAATTATGCAAGCAAAACTCGAGCAAATGTTTCGCACCACTTATAGGTACATCGACGCATAGACATCTCTCTCTCTCTCTCTCTCTCTCTCTCTCTCTCTCTCTCTCTCTCTCTCTCTCTCTCTCTTGGTACTGGTTGACTGGGCGTAAAACATCAAGTTTCTCTCTCTCTCTCTCTCTCTCTCTCTCTCTCTCTCTCTCTCTCTCCTCTCTCTCTCTCTCTCTCTCTCTCTCTCACACACACACACACACACACACACACACACACACACACACACATACCACACCACACCACACCACACCAGAACTGACACAGACTGGGGTGAGAGAGAGACAGAGAGAGAGAGAGAGAGAGAGACAGAGAGATCAAATACAGCAATGTGCTAATCCGATTCATTGGAGGGTTTTAAATCATTCAAAACGTAGCAACGAAAATTTCCAAAAGAAAAAAAAAAGACCTACCTTTGATGTCGAACAGCTCACAAATCTATCGATTCCGAGAAAATAAAAACAATTGTTTAGAAGAAAAAAAATGGGGGGCGGGGAGGAAAAGTTTGAAATAAGACACTCACCACCGAGGTTCTTCTTCTCCAGTCCGTCAGTCGTTGAGAAAGCACCAGCACAAACTAACACCGCGACAACCTTGTAGACATTCATCTCGAAACGAGAAAAGAGACAAAGCGTTTTCAAAAAGTTCAGCTGAAAAAGCAATTGATTTGTTGTTGTTTTCCCTCCTTCGTTGGAAATCGTCTTTTTGGGCAAAACTACTTTCCAGTCGTGAAAGTCTTCTGCCCAAAACCGCTAACAGTTTTGTAGTTGTTCTGTCTGTTGAGACTTTCCAGTCGTGAAAGTCTTCTGCCCAAAACCGCTAACAGTTTTGTAGTTGTTCTGTCTGTTGAGACTTTGGCCCAAGAGCTAACAGTTTTTCGAGAACTTTAAGATCCAAACCTATCCCGAGCGGACTTTTATACTTCTCCGTGGCCATATCCCGAGCAATCGCGGATTTGTCTTGTCGATTTCACGTATTGCTCATTTGCATAGTGTCGCGTGCGCGAGTCCAGCGGATCTGCGCCTGCGTTGTGGTGGTCTGACCTCACTCGGGCTTTTCCGGCGCGCGACACGGAAGGTTTACGTCGGGGCAAGAAGGAACAGTTGCACACGACAGGTTCCCGACGAACGTTCAGAAAGAAACTGCGGTGACGATGTGAAGCGAGCAAGAAATTAGAGCAAACTATACAAGGTGGCAAAATCGGTGAGGAAGGAAAAGAACAAGAGTTGTTGGAGGAAGGGAAGCAGGGAGGCAGGAAAGAGGGGGTGGGGTGGGGGGCGCACTTAGTGCTCGGAGGTGAGAGACAGACAGACACACGGAGGGGGGGGGGGAACAGAGAGAGAGAGAGAGAGAACACACACACACACACACACACACACACACACACACACACACAGAAAGACACAGAGAGAGGCACAGAGAGAGACACACAGACACAGAGAGAGAGAGAGAGAGAGAGAGACGCAGAGAGGGAGAGAGAGAGATAATACTGTGATGAAGCCGTGGGGGCGTGAGAGATGGGGGTGGGGGTAGAGGCAGATAACCAAGAAAAAGGGGGGGCGGGAGACAGAGAGAGAGAGAGAGAGAGAGAGAGAGAGAGACACACACACACACACACACACACACACACACACACACACACACACACACACACACACACACACACACACACACATACATACACACAGAAAGACACAGAGAGAGGCAGAGAGAGACACACACAGACAGAGAGAGAGAGAGACGCAGAGGGAGAGAGAGAGATAATACTGTGATGAAGCCGTGGGGGAGTGAGAGATGGGGGTGGGGGTAGAGGCAGATAACCAAGAAAAAGGAAGAAGCGGAGGGTGGGGGGGGGGGGCGGCTTGGAGGGGTGAGAAAAGTGTAGTGCTCAGAGGTGAGAGAGAAAAGGAGGACTGTGATGGGAGCAAGACGGGGCGAGGGAAAGGTGGAGGTGGGGGTGGCGGTAGACAAGCATGGAAAAACAAGAGAGAGAGACAGAGACAGACTCCCTCCCTCTCTCTCTCTCTTCTCCCTCTCTCCCTCACACATCACACATCCACACCTCACTCACACACCATCATCATCATCCCCCTCCCCCTCTCATCTCCCTACTCACTCACTCACACACACACACACACACCACACACACACACACACACTCACCACACACACACTATCTCACTCCTCACACACACCACACACACACACACACACACACACACACACACACACACACACACACACACACACACACACACACACACACACACTCACACTCACACACACACACACACTCACACACACACACACACACACACACACACACACACACACACACACACACACACACACTATCTCTCTCTCACACAGAAGGAGAGACAGAGAAAGACTTGGCAAGAGAGAGAGACAGAGAGAGTCAGACAGACAGACAGACAGACTGACTGACTGACTGACTGACTGACTGACTGAACTATATTCCACAAGGACAGTGGTTTGAGTACGAATACCTGTCGGATAACCTGTCCTTGAAACAATTATAAACATTTAGGAGAGACAGAAAGTCAGACGAACAGACAGACAGACAGAAGAAAAGACAGACAGACAGACGAACAGACAGCGGTATACCGCCGTGTACTTTGACGGTAGAACTGTCAGTCAGAGCTGTGAAGAGCTGTGTTGTGCTCTGATAATTAAGACCTTCGTAGCTGAGTGGATGTTACTTATCAAGAATCAATTAATCCAACGAGTAAGTAAGTATGTAACTTGGCCTTTTACGCCCAGTCAACCAGTGCGGTTATATCAGGGCGATTTAATCCAACGAGCCAGAGAATAAGAAGAAGTATGATGATGATGATGAAGTGATGCTTAATGTCCTCAGATGTCGGCTGACATATTAGGGACAAGCTGAGACCAATACCGAAGCATGGTTCAATAAATCTTTACGTCCACGGAAGCCAGAAGGCTCGTTAGGACGGACAGCCCAGGACAGCCACCTCGATTCTGACATAGCTCCTGAACTATGAAGAAGAAGAAGAAAGGTGGGTACTTTATAAGCGTCCACCATGTGGCTCAAAGCGGTGAGCCGGTTTGGCCTAGCGGTAAGGCGTTAGGTTGGTAAGCGGAAGGACCTCGGTTCGATACCGCTTCGGCTCTCCTTTCTCCTTTCTCTCTTCAAAAAGGTTGTGGTTTGTGGACACTGTCCTGTGACTTTGTCCATCACTTCCTACTGAAACAGTAAAATGGCTCTCATCGCTGTCCATCTTAATGCAGGAATCATTCTGGTGGTGACAGGTAGCGATAGGTATCTAATCTCCCCCCCCCCCCCCTCCTCCATACCCCCTTCCGCCCCATCTCCCCGTCCCTAATAAGCCTTATGGTTTCTGTGGACGTTAAGTACCATGTTTACTTACTTACTTACTTACTTGCTCAAAGCGCTGAACAATACAAACTTAATAGAACGCACACAATGCACATCGATGTAATGTAAGATGATTGTTGTGAGTTTATCAAAGGGTGACAAATGCATACACATTATTATGCAACACACACATGCAGGCATACGCGCACGCACGCGCGAACACACACACAAACACACGCAAGCACGCACACACACATGCGCTCACACATACATACACACACACACATATGCACGCACGCACGCACGCACACACAACGCGCACGCACGCACGCACACACACACACACATATGCACGCACGCACGCACGCACACACACGCGCACGCACGCACACACACACACACACACACACACACACACACACACACACACACACACACACACACACACACCACTGCTAAGACTGACAGTTAATCATGATATACAATTGAAATATCTGAAGAAAAAGAAAAAAGAAACTAAACTAGTTTATTGAAGGAACAGACAGTCATAAATGGCTAATGTCTTGGCCTGGAGATAGTTCCAGACGTTCCAGTCTCTCACTGCATTTTTTTCTTTTTTCTTTTTTTCTTTCTTTCTTCTTTTCAAAGAACGCAAAGCAGTGTCAGGTTTGATACGATTACAGGCATCGCAAACTGATAAACGACATCACTCGCGTTGTTGTAACTGACAGAACATTATTTTGTCTCCATTAGTTATGCATTGTGCGGTCTTCTCACGAGGGATATATATGTTGATAATGTCAATTTCCCCTTCCTGGTTGGGGTAATGTATATGCATATATGCATCTGTAACCCCCTCCACTTTCCCCAGTATCGGTCGTTTTTGATTCACGTCTTCTGGGCGGTTGGGAAGAAATTGGTCCATTCTCCAGAAGAAGAAGAAAAAGAAAAGAAAAAAAGTGGGGGGGGAGGGGGGGGGGGGGAAAATGGGAAAAAGAAAGAAAGGGAAAATCAACAATAACAAACAAAAAAAACAAAAAACAAAGAAAGAAAGAAAAGAAAGAAATTTAAAAACAAAAAGGGGGGAGGGGGAGGGGAAAAAAGAAAGGAAAAAACAACAAACAAAAAACAAAAGAAAGAAAAAAAAAAAAAATTAAAAAAAAAAAAAAAAGGGGGGGGGGAAAAAAAAAAAAAACAACAACAGCAAAAAAAAAAAAACAACGACAAAGAAACAAAAACAAACAAAAATCAAGAAAAAAAGAAGAAGAGGCTGAAATACCAATGTGTTACTGGTTCAATGGAATAAAACTAAGGCCACGCAACGTTACGTGTTTGACGTACGTAAAACGTACGTACGTTTACCTAAAAGCGTTCGTAGAGTATTTCCTGATAGTCCAGTTGTGTAAAGCGTACGTACTATGTACTTAGTACGTCATCCCTTCCCTTCCCCCCCCCCCCATCTTGAATAATCATCATTGAGTTTGGTAACCGCATTTGGGCTTATGCGATATGGGTCAGTAGAAATAACCTTCATTATTATCATTGATGAAGCGTTGACCCGCTCAATGGAAAAAGACCGTTTTGCACACACGCCTACCCCCCAATCCCAACCCGCCATTTTTGTGTAGCCTTTGTACTCCCCCACCCCCACTTACCCCGACCCAACACACACACACACACACACACACAGAGGGAGAGAGAGAGAGAGAGAGAGAGAGAGAGAGAGAGAGAGAGAGAGAGAGAGAGAAAAGTTTAAGTCCGTAAAAATGTTAGTAAGGGCAAAATTTTTTTTGGGGGGGGGGGGGGGGGGGGACGGAAGAAAGGCGAGGGGGTATAAACTTCAATTTATTTTACCTGGACACCGTTTGTCTAGACCTACACGGACTTTCTCACCCACGGCGACTAGACAAGGTGCGGAAACAGGACAGTTATGACGTCATGTCCACTGCCCTTGGAAACCGTAAGGTGTGAAATTAAGGTCTGTTGACGGATGTCCTGGACAGAAGGCCGTTGTTTTGTTGTTTTGCGTAGTCCCGGTGACTATCACATTCTCACAGGAAGTAGCCAATACAAGTAAGTCACAGTCAACCTGATCTGCGTTGACTGTAGTCCCGATGTAGCTGCCACTCCCACTGTTTGCTTAGACTAACCGTCGGTGAAATCAGACACGCACAATTATACGGATTATATGGATTCCTATGTCTTTCAGTCTCTCAGCGTCTCTGTCTGTCTGTCTGTCTGTCTGTCTGTCTGTCTGTCTGTCTGTCTGTCTGTCTCTCTCTCTCTCTCTCTCTCTCTCTCTCTCTCTCTCTCTCTCTCTCTCTCTCACATTTCCGTTGCAGTCGCCGTCTCGTTTTATATGTTATTATTATTGTCGTTGTTGTTGTTGTTGTTGTTATTATTGATGCTGTATTTGTCTATATGATTCCATCATAATATTTAACCAAAAATGCGTTGGGTATTAGTAGTTCTGTAGCAACGGCAGATATGTGAGTCGGCATTTGTGCTAATATCTTCACCGTTGAAAAATAAATTTTAATCAACAATCAAATCTCTCTCTCTCTCTCTCTCTCTCTCTCTCTCTCTCTCTCTCTCTCTCTCTCCCCCCCCCCTTTTTTTTTCCCCCTTTTGGAAGGGGTAGGCAGCTGTGTTTGGATATATTTGTATGTGTATGTATGTATGGACGGATGGATGGTGTCCACTGACTATGACGATCGCACGCGAGCGTGTGTGTTTTTGGTGTGTGTGTGTGTGTGTGTGTGTGTGTGTGTGGGGTGCGTGCGTGGGTGTTTTATGTGTGTGTGTGGGGGGGTTTGTGTGTAGGGTGTTTTTTTGTGGGGTTTTTGCGTGTGGTTTGTGTGTTGTTGGTGTGTGTGTGTGTGTGTGTGTGTGGGGGTGGGTGTGTGTTTTGTGTGTGGGGCGCGTGTTTTGTGTGGTGTTAGTGTGTTGGTGTTTGTTTTTTGACAATTTTGTCTGTTTGGGACCCTTGGGCACGATTTTTTACCGGGAAACGGGGGGCCACCCAGCAAGGGGCTTCGTTATTTCGTTTTTCCTTTTTACCGGGTGGCCCTTTTTGGGGGGTTTAAAAGGCAGATGTAGGAGCAGCAGCAGAGCAGTTATGTTCACAGCACACGTGCGTATGGCAGCGCACTCTTTGTGTGTAAGACCCGAGCAGCAGTAGTAGTAGCAATAGTAGTAGTAGTAGCAGCAGCAGTAGTAGTAGTAGCAGCAGTAGTAGTAGTATTGTTGTTGTTGCTGTTGATGGTGGTGGTGGTAGTAGTAGTAGCAGTAGTAGTAGTAGTAGTAGTAGTCTCTGTTCTAACTGTTGACAAAGCAAACGACAACTAAAACACGTTTTGACAGAGCCAGTTCCTCCATGTTGGTAGCCTTGATTCTTTCGACCTTTACCACAGTGAGATGCTTTCACATTTCCCTGTTTTAACATCACATGTATAAGACGTACACATAGCCCGTCAGCCAAAACGGCAACAGCGGGTCTCTGCTGACACTTTCCTTCAAAGGTCACCGCGTACGACCGAAGGAGCCAGTTATGACGCCTTGGCCTGGTTTTGACGAGTGACGTTTATCCAGCGTCGTGCGCGCATGCACAACAGCCATTGACACCTCACAGTTACTGTAGATTAGAGTCGGTCAAGGGCATCGCAAAGCTGTCAATAGCTCTAGCAGTGAGTAGTGTTCAGTACTCGTGCCCATTGTTCAGGTCGGAAAACCCTTTTTCCCAAAGTCTCGTCGCCTAAGGTGCGGCGTTTCATGTTCACATGCACTCTGATGTGAAAGGTTGAAGTGTTGTGAACTGCGAATATAAAACGAATACCCTCAAACTACGCATTTATCTGGAGTAAACACACGCGCGCGCGCGCGCGCACACACACACACACACACACACACACCTCTCTCTCTCTCTCTCTCCCACACACACACACACACACACACACACACACACACACACACACACACACACACCCCCCCACCCCCCCCCCGCACGCCCCCCCACGCACGCACGCACGGCCCCCCCACAAACACACCCCACACACCAAACCCCCCACACGCCCGCCCCCGCTCCCACGCCCCCCCCCCCCCACGCCACACCCCCACACACACACACACACACACACACAACACATGCAAGCAACCCCTCACCCCCCCCCCCCCCCCCCACCCCCCCCCCCCCCCAGCCCCACAAACACTCGTTCTCCCACATCCGCTGTCTCTTTTCGGAGACAAATCATGGTTAAATAAGTAGTAGCATGAAACATGTCTGACAGCAATATTAGCATTAGCATTAAATAAGTCTGACAGCAACATTAGATTTAGCATTAAATAAGTCTAACAGCAACATTAGCATGAAACACGTCTGACAGCAACACTGGCAAATGCAGCAGCAAGCAGCGACATTAACATAATTATGTTGTATCTGCTTAAACTCAAAATTCCAAAGCTCTATAGTCACTTGGATTTTCGAGTAACTGCTAAAACAGGGCCATGTTTTGTTGAATTCACCCCCATCTCCCCCCCCCCCCCCCACCCCCCACCCCCACCCCTCCACTCCCCACCCCCACCCCTTCTCCACCCCTCCCCCCCCCACCCCTCCCCCCACCCAACCCCCATCCCACAGCCCCCGCACCTCCACCTTCCCCCCTTCCCTCCCCACCCCTCCTCGTGCCAACCCCCCCCACCCTCTCCCCCCCCCAACCAAACCACCCCACCAAACAGTTTGGGCTGCGAACCTCGGTAAAGAGAAAAGCCCCCAAAACACATAATAATGAATTTTTTTGGTCTTAAAAAAAAAAAGGAAAACACATTTGTGGCTCAAACCCCGGAATTAAGCCAACATGGAAAGTTCTGCGCTGCAATAACCTCATCGTTAAAGGAAAAAAGAACCCCCCCCCCCCCCCACCCCCCCCCAAAAAAAATAAAAAAAAAAAAAAAAAAAAGAAAAAAGAAAAGGGGAGAAAAAAAAAAAAAAAAAAAAAAAAAAAAAAAAGGGAAGGAAAAGGTGAAAGAAGGGGGGGAAAAAAAGGAATAACAGAAAGAAAAAGGAAAAGGAAAAAGAAGAGAAGGAGGAAAAAAGAAAGGGGAAGAAGGAAGGAAGGAGGAGGAGGAAAAGAAAGAGAAGAGGAGAGGAAAGGGGGAAGGAGGGAGGAGGAAAGAAAGGAAGAAGGAAGAGGGAAGGAGGAGGGGGAGGAAAAGAAAGAGAAGAAGGAGAGGAAAGGAGGAGGAGGAGGAAAAGAAGAGAGAAGGAGAGAAGGAGGAGGGAAGGAGGAAAAGAAAGAAAGAAGGAGGAAGGAAGGGAAAAAAGGAAAAAAAGAGAAGAAGGAGAGGAAGGAGGAGGAGGGAGGAAAAGAAAGAGAAGAAGGAGAGGAAGGAGGAGGAGGAGGAAAAAGAAAGAGAAGAAGGAGAGGAAGGAGGAGGAGGAGGAAAAGAAAGAGAAGAAGGAGAGGAAGGAGGAGAAGGAGGAAAGAAGAAGAGAAGAAAAGAAGAGGAAAGGAGGAGAGGAGAAAAAAGGAAAAGAAGGAGGGGAAAGGAGGAGGAGAAGGAGGAAAAGAAAGAAAAAGAAGGGAGGAAGGAGGAGAGAGGAAAAAGAAAGAGAAAGAAGGAGAGGAAGGAGGAGGAGGGGAGGAAAAGAAGAAAGAAGAAAGAAAAGAAGGAAAAAGGAAGGGAAAAAAAAGAAAAAGGAGAAGGAGGAGGGGGGAGAAGGGGGGAGAAGAAAAAGAAAAGAAAGGAAAGAAAGAAAGAGGAAAAGAAAAGAAAAAAAGGGAGGAGGGGAGGGGGGGGGAAAAGGGGGGGGGGGGGGGAGGGGGGAGGGGGGGGGGGGAAGGAGGGGGAGTAAAGGAAGAAGGGGGGGGGGGGGGGGAAAAAGGAGAAAAAGAAAGAAGCTTTAGAGGGAAGAAAAAACAAACAAAAAACAATACGACGCACGTTGCCGTGGAAAATTGTTACAACTCGCAAAATCCCGTGTTTAACCCTCCCCAACCTGGAGTCATAGAAACGCATCTCTCCCCATGTCAGACAGCAGATTCCTCCAACCAACGGAGCTGTCGGTTGCGTCACAATGTGATTGGTCCTTGGCGACCTTTGACCGGGCGGAGCCGAGGCTGTTAGTTTCGTATTCATGGTCACTAAGCTCGGGGGGGGACTGGGGAAGACGGGTAAGGAGATATTCATGGCAGAATGAGATTTTGTGGATTTCCTATTCTCTTCGCTTATATCTGATACAGCTCCGCTGATATATATATGATGGCGGCTCGCTAGGGGAGAGACTGAGAGAGACAGACAGACAGACAGACCGAGAAAGAGAGAGACAGAGACACAGAAGAGAGAGAGAACTCGAACTCGAAAACTTTAATACTCGAGGATAGTAGCGTTAGGTCCATTCGGACCTATGTAACAGCCAGTCCTTGCTATATACTACAAACACAAATAAGCACGACTATACCACAAACACAGAGTGAGAGAGAGAGAGACAGACAGACAGACTTAACGAGAGATGGAGAGACAGAGAGAACGAGAGAGAGAGAGAGGGAGGGAGGGAGAGAGAAAGTTCCCACAAACACAGA
This sequence comes from Alviniconcha marisindica, assembly GCA_018857735.1. Lineage (NCBI taxonomy): Eukaryota > Metazoa > Mollusca > Gastropoda > Provannidae > Alviniconcha > Alviniconcha marisindica. The sequence goes on along the minus strand of JABMCL010000635.1, from coordinate 6,914 downwards.
GTGAGAGACAGACAGACTTAACGAGAGAGGGAGAGACAGAGAGAACGAGAGAGAGAGAAGAGAGAGGGAGGAAGGGAGAGAGAAAGTTCCAATCAAGTAGAGCGGTGTGATTGTTTGGCTATCCCAGGGAGCGTAGGCATTGAGCAAGGGGAAAAGACATAATTGTTGCGCGAACTGTTTGACCATCTGACCCTAAACGGAGTGCGTCAAGGTCACGCGTAATGCAGCGTAATGTAAATGTATAATTAATGGTCGATTTAGATCTGTGGAGCGTAGATCAGCAGCAACAACAGCAAAAAATGCACAGGGACAGAACGTGCTCGCGTCCGCATCAGCACGTGCTCATGTGGACATCAGTTATACAATACAATACAATACAACTTTATTGTCTCTGTGTAGAGAAATTTGCTTTCTGGCTCGTCATTTACATAATAACATTTAATATAGTTAACAATAAAACATCAACAACTCGATGAAACATGGAACTAAAAACCGCTCAAATACAAGGAAAATACTTAACAATAACAATGTACACACACACACGCACGCATTCACGCACCCACCCACCCACCCACCCACACACACACACACACACACACACATATTATTATTATTCTGGCTCACCAATAACTTAAAACATTCAATAAATGACAATAAAACAAAACTCCTTAAACAACAAAACACTAAAATCGAAACACTCAATCGACCACAACATATACATGCCGCAGATGTACATGTCATCAAATGTTAGTAATTGGGTATATTAGTATAGTACAGCAGACGTCGTAGTAGGCCTAGTAATAGTAGTCGTAGTAGGCCTAGTAGTAGTAGTCGTAGTCGAAGTAGGCTGAGTAGTAGTAGTAATAGGCCTAGTAGTAGCAGTAGTCGTAGGCGTAGAATGTCTGGTAATAGTCGTAGTAGTAGGCCTAGTAGTAGTATTACTAATTAGTAGTAGTCGTAGTAGGCCTTGTAGTAGTAGTAGCAGTAGTAGTCGTAGCAGGCCTAGTAGTAGTAGCAGTAGTAGTAGTGGGCCTAGTAATAGCAGTAGTAGGCTTAGTAGTAGCCGAAATCGTAGTAAGGCACAATAATAGTAGTAGTAGCAGTGAGAGGGAGAGAGAGAGACAGACAGAGACACAGACAGGCAGACAGAGACAGACAGACAGAGAATGTGTGTGTGTGTGTGTGTGTGTGTGTGTGTGTGTGTGTGTGTGTGTGTGTGTGTGTGTGCGCGAGCGCGCGCGATGAAATGTGCGTATCGAAAGTTTTTTATAAGCGTCTCGGGCCCTTGCGAGATGGGGCGTCATAAATAATATATTACATGATTGTATTATTTGACACTGCGCGGAGGCAACTTGTGGGCAAGCATATACGCTTACGTTTCACATTTCTTACTGTCAGAGCTCAGGAGCTGTGTTGAAACTCGAGGCGGCCGTCCTGGGCTCCCCCCGTCCCTGATAGTCCTTGTGGTCTCTGCGGACGTCAAGCGACACCGAACCTGAACTTGTTACCATTTATAACTGGATTGTTGCCGTGCCCCACAGTAGGATAATGCAGACGCCCTCTGCTGAAAACCGAGAGTTGACAAATAATGTTCTCCCTTTAGTAATGTTCTCCCTTTAGTAATGTTCTCCCTTTAGCCTGGAGTAGGTCAGAAAAAAGCCACGCATGCTTCGCCCACTGCCAGGAATGCCTTCCTGACATTTATTTCCAGGCTGCCTCCACGGGTCATTCACCTTAATTGTTTTCCAGATCCTCTCCCTACTTTTTAACTCGTTAGAGAATTAACTGGCGCTTGTTTTCCATGTCCTCTCCCTAATTCTTTTTTTTTTTTTTTTTTACTCTTTAGACTTGGCTGACACAGTTTCCTGTGAGGGCTTGCGGAATAAAATAGGTCACCCTGGTCATGGTCATACG
>JABMCL010000635.1:0-2500 GCA_018857735.1 Alviniconcha marisindica | reverse complement strand
CACAACAACAAAAAGGTCTAGCAAGGTCCAAACACTAAAAGGTTCAAACGAACTTCTTATTTATTTTCACACGGACTCACAGTATGCAAATTTTCGGGGGACGTCCCCTTTATCAAGCCAAAAAAACGACATTTAAAAAAACAGATAAAAGGGGCAAAAAAAACCGGTAAAAAAAATGAAAAAAAAAGACTTATTTTGGGAAAGTTTGGGGGCCCATTTTTTTTTTAAATTCATTTTCGTCGTTTTTGGGGCCCTTTTAAATTCGGGTTAGTTTAAGGTCTTTTTGGGGGCTTGACAAAGGGGATTTCCCCAAAAAATTTTGCATCTGTGTGTCCGTTTTTAAAACCAAAAAAGCGTTGGGTTTGAACCTTTTTTGTTTTGGATTTTGGGTTTTAGAACCCTAGCGGGTCATTCGTTTCGGGTTTTTTGTCTAGAAAAGGTTAAAGCAATGTCTGTCCCGGGTTTAAAATACTCTTTAAATAATAATAATAATAATAAAGGGGGAGTTTATAGAGCGCTTTCTGTTTTCTTAAGAGGTGAACCTAAAAAAAAAAAATTCTTCAATTACCAGTGAGTGGGCCCGACTTGGGTGACCATTCTCGTCAACAAGCCGGAATTGACCCCCAAAACGATCGAACTTTTTTTCTTCTTTTTCGTTTTTTTTTTTGTTTTCATTTTTTTTTCTCTTTTTTTTTTCTTTTTTTTTTTTCCCTTTTCACTGGGAGACAGGTTTTGATGTTAGAAACGTCACGCTACAATTTTTAAAAACCCTCTGTGAAATATCACCTTTTTCAAGCTTTTCCTATTGACTGTTTGGGTGAGGGTGGTGACTGAGGCGGGTGTGTGTGTGTGGTGTGGTGTGTGTGTGGGGTGGTGTTTTGGGGGTTGGGGGTGTGGGGTGTGGGGGGTGTTTTGGTGTGTGTGTGGTGCGTGTGTGTGTGTGTGTGTGTTCGTTGGGGTGTATGTGTGGCGTGCGTGCGTGCCGGTTTCGTGTGTGTGTGTGTGTGTGGGGGGGGGGTGTGTGTGTGTGGGGTTGTGTTTGGTAGTTGTGTGTGTGCGTGTGTGGATGGTTTTTTTGTTGTGTATGTTTTTTTCGTGTGTGGCGTGCGTGTGTGTATATGGTTGCGTTTTCGTGCGTGCATTTTCGTACGTGAGAGGTGGGGTGCGGGGCCCTGGGGGGTGGGCATGTGCCAGCGTTTCGTGTGAGTGTGTGTGTTTCAGCGTGCGGGGGGGCTTTTTTTGAGCGGGGTGTGTGTATGGTGTCGCTTTCCTGCATTTCCCTTTTGTGTGTGTGGTGTGTGAGTTTGTGTGAAAACCGGGGCGTGAAAGCGTGAGCGGTGTGGGTATGTGGGGTGGCTTTTCTCGGGGTGTGTGGGTGGGGGTGTGTTTCGTGGGGTGCGTGCGTGCGTGCGGGCGTGCGGGGGTGCGTGTGTGTGGGTGTGTGTGGGCTTTCGGGGCAAGGGGTTTTTTAAGCCAGCTACCGTCCTCCCCCAGTTCTCCATTAAACATTTAAATTTTGCCGATTTCCCCACCGGAGGAGTGGACCTGAATAGATTTGTCTGCGGCCTCGATTTTAAAAGCATTGCTAAATTTGGGTGTCACAATTTCACTTTTGCATCATTCCTCCTGAAAAAAGGGACAGTCGGAAAGGGTCAGTAAAATTTTTTCCGCTGGAAAGGGGGTGCTTTTTTCCCTTTTCATTACTCACCGCCGCTTTTTCGTTTTTCAACTCAGGGCGTATTGGGAAAAATAAACGTCTTTTCCGCCAACACAACCACCGCCGCGTGGCGCGCTCATATGATTCTCTCTCTTCTCTCTCTCCTCTCTCTCTCTCTCTCTCCTCTCTCCCCCCTTCTCTCTCTTCCTCTCAAACCTAAATTCCTCCATTTTCTCTCTCTCTCTCTCTCTCTCTCCTCTCTCTCTCTCTCTCTCTCTCTCTCTCTCTCTCTCCACACACACACACACAAAAAGTCCGGGCTTTCCCTTGATCTCTCCCTCCTCTTTTTCTCCTCCCCCCCCCCCCCCGCCCCCCCACCAAACCTCTCCCCCCCTTTTCCCCCTTTTTTCTCTCTCTCTCTTCTCCTCTCTTTCCCCTTCCCCCTTTCACTTTTCTTCTTTAATTTTGGGCTTTCTTTTCTTCTTTTTTCTTTTTTCCCTTTTTTTTTCAGAAGCTAAAAAATAAAATTTTTTATTGTTTTCCCCTTCCCTTTTCTTCTTGTAAATTTTTTGTGTGTTGTGTTTTTGTGTGTGTGTGTGTGTGTGGTGGTGTGTGGTGTTGTGTGTGTGTTTTTGAATTTTTTCTTTTTCTTTTTCCTCGCGGTCATTTTTTAATTTTTTATTCAAATTTAATGTTTTCATATATATTTTTGGTGGGGTGATGTGTTTTTATTTTGGTTAGGTGTGTATAATGCCCACGCTTAGCTTCCAAATTTTAATTGATCTTTTTTATACGTAGATAGTGAGATAGTCTTATTCTGTCGCTTTCCATTATTCATTAATA
>JABMCL010001475.1:1217500-1220000 GCA_018857735.1 Alviniconcha marisindica | reverse complement strand
GTGTGTGTGTGTGTGTGTGTGTGTGTGTGTGTGTGTTGTGTGTGTGTGTGTGTGTGTGTGTGTGTGGTGTGTGTGTGTGTGTGTGTGTGTGTGTGTGTGTGGTGTGTGTGTGTGTGTGTGTGTGTGTGTATGGTGTGTGTGGTGTGTGTGTGTGTGGTGTGTGTGTGTGTGTGTGTGTGTGTGTGTGTGTGTGTGTGTGTGTGTGTGTGTGTGTATGTGTGTGTGTGTGTGTGTGTGTGTGTGTGTGTGGTGTGTGTGTGGGGGGGGGGAGGGGGGTGAGGGTGTGTGTGTGTGTGTGTGTGTGTGTGTGTGTGTGTGTGTGTGTGTGTGTGTGTGTGTGTGTGTGTGTGTGTGTGTGTGTGTGTGTGTTGGAAGCCTATGCGTGTAGTCCATCCAGAGAGTGTGAACAAACAAAGACTGCAAAATTAACCGTGTAACTATAGCACGCAGTTTTATAATCCCATCCGGGAATATGCACACAAGAACACAACAAATAATAGTCACTGGAACTCATCTTCCGTGTCACGAGCATGCTGTACATGAACTTTGTCATTGCCCCTTTAAATGGACGACTAGTCGTCGTCATCCTCTTCCTCTTGCACTTCACCGTCTGAATCATCTAACTCGACCTCGCCTCGTCTCAGCCTGCATTTGGAAGCGTGTCGCTGAAACAGTACATCAACTGTTTCATTACAGCATTCATCTGCATCAAGCAGTCAATTCATTCACTGATTTGCATCGTTGATCAGTCGCTCAGTCCAGCTACATGTTTTCATCAATAGGTTATTCAGTAAATAGGCAGTATGATACGAGACAACCCATCGTTTCGTTAGTTGAGTTTTGTCGTCATGCCAGACCGACGGTCAACAAGCCAGCCAGCCCGGTTAGTATTTCGCGGCTCGAAAGCGAAATGGTGAGGCCCCTTCCGGGTTAGATATACTGAGAGGAAATTGAGCACCTTCATACAAATGACTTCACATACACTCGAACCTTCCGTGAAAAGTAGTGAAATTGGTCTTTGATTCACAAACCATTCTGAAGAGACCAGCAAACAGCGCACCGAACTTATTACAAGGTACAACGGAGAGAAAGGCCAAAACGAAGGTATTTTAATCTCAAATCACAAGGGAGTTAATCAGCGCTCGAAATACGTAACATAAACACAACAAAGACCCCAGTCGCCTACGGTAACTCTCACGTGGTATGCCTGTAAATACAAGGTACATAAATACAACAAAGGCCCCAGTCGCCTACGGTAACTCTCACGTGGTATGCCTGTAAATACAAGGTACATAAATACAACAAAGGCCCCAGTCGCCTACGGTAACTCTCACGTGGTATGCCTGTAAATACAAGGTACATAAACACAACAAAGACCAGTCGCCTACGGTAACTCTCACGGTATGCCTGTAAATACAAGGTACATAAACACAACAAAGACCCCAGTCGCCTACGGTAACTCTCACGTGGTATGCCTGTAAATACAAGGTACATAAACACAACAAAGACCCCAGTCGCCTACGGTAACTCTCACGTGGTATGCCTGTAAATACAAGGTACATAAACACAACAAAGACCCCAGTCGCCTACGGTAACTCTCACGTGGGTATGCGTGTAAATACAAGGTACATAAATACAACAAAGACCCCAGTCGCCTACGGCAACTCTCACGTGGTATGCCTGTAAATACAAGGTACATAAACACAACAAAGACCCCAGTCGCCTACGGCAACTCTCACGTGGTATGCGTGTAAATACAAGGTACATAAACACAACAAAGACCCCAGTCGCCTACGGTAACTCTCACGTGGGATGCCTGTAAATACAAGGTACATAAATACAACAAAGACCCCAGTCGCCTACGGTAACTCTCACGTGGATGCCTGTAAATACAAGGTACATAAATACAACAAAGACCCCAGTCGCCTACGGTAACTCTCACGTGGTATGCCTGTAAATACAAGGTACATAAATACAACAAAGACCCCAGTCGCCTACGGTAACTCTCACGTGGTATGCCTGTAAATACAAGGTACATAAATACAACAAAGGCCCCAGTCGCCTACGGTAACTCTCACGTGGTATGCCTGTAAATACAAAGGTACATAAACACAAACAAAGACCCCAGTCGCCTACGGTAAATCTCACCGTGGTATGCCTGTAAATACAAGGTACATAAACACAACAAAGACCCAGTCGCCTACGGTAACCTCACACGTGTATGCCTGTAAATACAAGGTACATAAATACAACAAAGACCCCAGTCGCCTACGGTAACTCTCACGTGGTATGCCTGTAAATACAAGGTACATAAACACAACAAAGGCCCATCGCCTACGGTAACTCTCAGGTGATGCCTGTAATACAAGGTACATAAATACAACAAAGACCCAGTCGCCTACGGTAACTCTCACGTGGTATGCCTGTAAATACAAGGTAATAAATACAACAAAGACCCCAGTCGCCTACGGTAACTCTACGTGGTATGCCTGTAAATACA
>JABMCL010001475.1:1200000-1202500 GCA_018857735.1 Alviniconcha marisindica | reverse complement strand
AGGGACAAGCTGTGACCAATGCCGAAGCATGGTTCAATAAATCTTTACGTCCACGGAAGCCAGAAGGCTCGTTAGGACGGACAGCCCAGGACGGCTACCTGGACTCTCACACAGCTCCTGAACTATGGCTACAACCAGAAACATTTATTACCCCTGGGTGGAAGGGCATGCCGTTTTTTTTGCCAGGTGTAGCTTCAAGCAGAAACATTTATTACCTCTAGGTGGAAGGGCATGTCGTTTTTCTGCCAGATATAGCTGCAGCCTGAAACATGTATTACCAGTGGGTGGAAGGGCATGCCATTTTTTGCCAAGTGTAGCTAGAGCTAGAAACGTCGTTTAATTACCATAGACGCAATCAGTGCAAATGCGGGCAACTGATCCATATTGTCTGTGTTCTATAACTTGGGGTAACAAAGGGGGGAAAAGGTATAATTATTGGCTGTGGTCTGTGATGTTAGGTGAATTCGGACAAAGGTCTGTTGGCTATGGTGTTTGTCTGAGTGAGAGATGAAAACGGACAGCAGTCCATGGGATGTGCATGGTCTGCGATTAGGGATTAGAGCGAATGAAAAATTCTTGGACTCTGAATGTGTGTGTGTGTGTGTGTGTGTGTGTGTGTGTGTGTGTGTGTGTGTGTGTGTGTGTGTGTGTGTGTGTGTGTGTGTGTGTGTGTGTGTGTTGGTTGGTTAGTGATTGACTGATGTTGTGTGTGGTGTGTGGTGGGGTAGGTGGGGTTGTGTGTGTGTGTGTTGTGTGTGTGTGTGTGTGTGTGTGTGTTGTGTGTGTGGGGGTGTGTGTGTTAGGGAAAAGGGTGAAAAATCTGGACTCTGAAGGTGGGTTGTGTGTGTGTGTGTGTGTGTGTGTGTGTGTGTGTGTGTGTGTGTGTGTGTGTGTGTGTGTGTGTGTGTGTGTGTGTGTGTTTTGTGTGTGTGTTAGGGGTTAGAGCGAATGAAAAATTCTGGACTCTGAATGTGTGTGTGTGTGTGTGTGTGTGTGTGTGTGTGTGTGTGTGTGTGTGTGTGTGTGTGTGTGTGTGTGTGTGTGTGTGTGTGTGTGTGTGTGTGTGGGTGTGTGTGTGTGTGTGTGTGTGTGTTAGGGATTAGAGCGAATGAAAAATTCTTGGACTCTGAATGTGTGTGTGTGTGTGTGTGTGTGTGTGTGTGTGGTGTGTGTGTGTGTGTGTGTGTGTGTGTGTGGTGGTGTGTGTGTGTGTGTTGGTTAGGAATGAAATTCCTTTGTGTGTGTGTGTTGTGTGTGTTGTGTGTGTGTGTGTGTGTGTGTGTGTGTGTGTGTGTGTGTGTGTGTTTGGGGTGGTGTGTGTGTGTGGTTAGATTGAGCGAATGAAAATTCTTGACTCAGTGGTGATGTGGTGTGTGGTGTGTGTGTGTGTGTGTGTGTGTGTGTGTGTGTGTGTGTGTGTGTGTGTGTGTGTGTGTATGCACCTGTTGCTGAATATTTGCCAGAGTGTCTCCTATGCGGAGGAAAAAATACTCCAGTTTAGTTTTCTCATTACATGAGAAAAAAAAAAAAAAAAAAAAAAACCTCGCAGCCTTTTCTACTTGTGAAAAAGAAAAAAAGAAGACAAGAAGAAAAAAAAGAAAAAAAAAAGAAGAAAAAAATGCAAGAAAACCCCCCCAAACCAAACCTTAATAAACACGCCGAAAGCATTCCGGTCAAAAACGCATTCTGGGAATGCTTTCTCTGTGGCAGGAGTATTCTCTTTACATAATAGGGGGAGTGCTGATCGCTTAGAGTCTCGTGGGAGCCGAAGAGCCGTGTGAACAGGGAGGTGGAGCTGGGCTAGCATATAATTTTATTATAATGAGTTGGACGGTCTTTTGCTTCAGCTATTTTCTCCACATCCGCTTCTGTGGACAATGTTTTCGTGGCTATGTTCCCCCCAACTGTTGAAAGAGCATTCTGGGGTGGGCATTCGGCCGGAAGGGGCAGGCGGGGGTGTGGGGGAGTGAGGGAAGAGAGGGAGGGGTGGGGGGGGGGGGGGGGGGGGGCTGGAACCTGGCTCACGTGGGTGGAGGAGATCCAGACGCCGTACACTGCAGTTTCACGACCTCTCCAGGCGCGAAGACCAGCTCCGTGCCGGAGTGGAGTTGGATGTGTGGAGGGCTCGCTACAGTGGACGTCGTGGCGCCCCGTGTCCCCACTGACACAGAAATCGTACGTTTCTCACGTGCAGAACTCCCTCAAACATCAAAACTTGAATACTCAAGGATAGTAGCGTTAGGTCGGCTTGGACCTGTGAAACAGCATATCCCTTGCTATTCACAGGTTTCCTGACCCATAACACAGAATAAATGCTTGCCTTGAACAATGGGTTGAACGAGACTTCCAGTTTAATTGAGCGATACAGCCATGGACCTATATCTATATATATTATCTACGTATATATAGGTCCAGGGATACAGCCGTGAAACTTAGTCGAGCGAGAGAGCGTGACTGAAACGCTAAATTCACTCTGCCAAGACCAAATTTGGCAGTATCC
>JABMCL010001475.1:1162500-1197500 GCA_018857735.1 Alviniconcha marisindica | reverse complement strand
CTCTCTCTCTCTCTCTCTCTCTCTCTCTCTCCTCTCTCTCTCTTCTCTCTCTCTCTCTCTCTCTCTCTTTTTTTTTCCGCAGTGTTTGTTTGTTACTTCTTCTTCTTTTTTTTCGCTCTTTCTTTTTCACCCACACGGATAACACCAGCTGACCACCTGACACACACCTGACACAACACACACGACACGCACACACACCACGCACCACACACGCACACACACACACAGCCACACACACACACACACCACACACACACACACACACACACACACACACCACACACACACATACACACACAACACACACACACACACACACCACACACAACACTGACACGGCACACACACACACACACACACACACACACACACACACACACACACACACACACACACACACAACACACACCACACACCACACACACACACACACCACACACACACACACACACACACACACACACACACACACACAGCTTAATGTTAAAAAAGGTTCATACAAAAAACTAAAGACATATATATATGTATATGTTTTTAGTTTTATAAACACAAAGACTGACTGAAACTAGTGAAAGCCCTGAATCAAAGGGAAGTAATTACTACATAATAATGCTGTCCGATTAAACTGGATGCTTTCCCTTCAATGGGAAAACTGCTGTCGTCAAGAAATCAAAAAGAGAACAAATAAGCAAATGTATTATACTGTACAAAGCAGATTCCACTGATCACACAGTATTTTTGTCGCATTGTTGAAAATATTGCTTAATGAATGGCGTTAGTTTGTCCCAGACAAATGACTCACCCAGATGTTTGTCTTCGATTGTTTTCCAATCCATCGTTTGCATGCGACAGGTGTGTCATTCGTCAAACATTTTCTCTCTTACCTGCCCTTGCTGTCCTAGTTTTCCGACAAGGGGCACAAATGGCGGACAGGTAAGCGACTCTTTTGAAAATAGCATTTGAACTTTTTCATACGTAATAATCGTCTGTATCTTGCTGAAGAATGCACGAGAACTGCTAATAACTTGTGTGTTTTTTAAAGGCGGTGCACATTGTCCTTACTTAAGGGAGGAGCTAGCGCCAAATTTGACAGGTGATTTTCTCCAAGTTGCTTCCGGGGTACGCTTGACACTCCGCCACCATTTTGTCCAGCTTGAAATTGTCCGTCGGCTGGAGTTTAGGGATTTGTGATTGTGTTAGGTGTAGGTCTTTCTCACAGGCAGACCATCTTGCCGTAATGTTTTTAAAGATACGCGTAGCAGATGATACAACTGTAAAATAGAACTAGACCCGTTAGTTGGTAGTTGATTGCACTTGTTTATAATAGGCAGTACCGGAAATATGATCGTCGAATTTATGATTACTTGTTCCTTAGGACTGTTCAGGACAAGAAGCAGCCACTTTTTGTTTTATTTTTAATTCGCTACCATGCAGTTACTTTCCATACCAAATACCATCCATTGGCCGTATTATATATGACAGTGATTGGAAAAAAAGAAAAAGAAAAAGGCATTTCTCACCAGGGTACTTGGTAGTGATCTTGGTGCATGTTCATGATGCTGTCAAAAACACAAAAAGTGGCAGGCAATATGCATGACAAGGAAGATCACCTTTTGTTAATTTATACATCTTAAGTCTTTAGATGTATAGAATACATGTCTAGTTTAATGTGAACTTTAAAAAATAAAATACTAAAAAACAAAACAAAAAACAACATAATAACACCAGCAGGCACTGTCTTTAAGTTTAACTGGTTTAGGCCTGCACAAGAGTTGGTTCAGTCAGAACTGAATGTCCCAGCAACCTTCCTCAGTCCTTGGCCACCTGGGGTTTAAATCTACCACATTCTAAACTTGTAAAATGTCATTTTTTTTTATTAAGTAATAAGTACTGAGTAGTCTATTATTGTAATTTGTATTAAACTTTAAAGTAGTAACCAGTATGAAACTATAATTTCAGTTACACTGGATTGCAGTGCTGTGATTTAGAACTAGATCATATTTCATAGCCATACCAATGTTGTTTTTTCATGAGGACTTGTCATTATATAATATTAATTAATGTTATTATTGTTAATTGCTATGTTGCAGATGAAGTGACATTGCCGCAATGTGGAAGACAGGAGAACTATTGTTATGTTTTGCCCTGGTGGCTCAGGTTCATGGAGGTCAGTATACTGATATTGTGATAACTGAAAATGTTGCTTCCTCTTACCTTTTTCTCAGGCATTGTGACTGTGCTAGTAGGTACCAACCAGCCTTCTCAATTCCATGCATTTGTTACTGTTAGTCATTTCACCAACAGGGTTCTATTCTAATACTTTACAAGTATGGTTTTTGGTAACATGCCTTAACCTAATCCATTTAGACATTTATTAAATGTAATGTAAAACTTAAATTAAAAAGAGTATTTATAAAATATAAAGCATACATCATATTACATGTAATGTAAAAAAACTATAAGGCACTTACAGAACCTTGCACCTAACAATTAACATGAACCTGAAGTGCACAAATTGTCAAATACAAGTTTTATTAAACAATATTCAGTAAGGTCAACAAAATTTGTACACAACCTAGAGCACAGTGAACCCTACTAATTACATAAACACACTGCAAGTGCAACACTTCATTCAACGTCTTTTTTATCACTTCCAACACATGCATGCACATACACATGTATGCATGCATGCATGCACACACACACACACACACAAAGCCAATGGCATACAACTATACACACTCAGGCAAGGCATTCTGAACCAGACTCCAGAGGAGAAAAGATGGACCTGGAACTAGTGGAAGGCAGATTTAAAGGATGCTATGGAAGAAGAGTATTGGGTTGTAGAATCAACAGATTGCCTGCATGCTGGCATCATGGCCAGTTGTAAAAAAATGAGGTGCACGCTGCAGTAAGTAACTTGGTGTTTTACACCATGACGTAGTCAACCAGTATGGTTATATCAGGGTAATCCACTGCAGGATAACCCAAGATCACTAAACTATAGTGGCATGATAATTGATATGAACCTGAATAACTGCTGTGATCATTAAGCTCAAAGCAGCTTGGACCTTGAACAGTTGAACTTGAAGTTGAACTGCTGCTTCATAGCTGGATTTCTTAATTAAACTTTATAAGAACAGACGTGGGAAGTTTTAACACAGCAACAGAAAGGGAAGAAGAATGCAGTAATTAGACTAGATAGATGTTATAGATATATATTTATCATTTGTGTGGATCTCAAGTTAAAACTCAACACTAACTCCACACACGGTCAAGGAGGTTAAGTTGCTTAAAATCACAGCTGCTGAATACTAACTGACAAAATTAATCACATGCCTCCTGTCTGTGTTACATTTACAGTGACAAGACCACCTGGGATTTTCCAGCAGCCCGATTATGATGTGTTCTACAAAGCCGGAGAAACCGTCGAAATGCCATGCTTGGCAGATGGCTCGCCTAGACCCACGTAAGTCTGTAATTGATTGTGACTGTATGAGTGTATCCTTTGGGTTTGTTGGGTTGGTTGGTTCTTGCAAAGCAGGCATGTATTAATCATTATGCAAGGGCGGGAAATTGTCTGTGGCAGGAAACCTCATGACACTAACTAGTGTGCTTTTGAAGAATGTTTTGAATAGCATTTCCTGAATTGTTTTGTTCACATTTTTTCACCGCTGTCACGATCTACTCATCACTAAGCTTTCAGACTCATCAGAGCGTTAAAGATGGACAGGGAAGGGAAGAGGAATTCATGAAGCATGCAACACAGAATGTGTTTAGCTGCTGCCAACAGCAAAACAAGTTTCATGCTGAGAAAGTAGATGATTTACCGAAGATAAGGTCCACTTGTACTGTGTTGTAGTTATACTGTTCATCGTTACGAACTGCAGGTAGATCATGCATATTGACTTGCTGTGCTGTTGTCATAATTAATTTCACTTCTGTTCTAGCTACAGCAGATATGTTTTGTAATCCCCTGGTTAAATCATTGCAGCTGTTAATATATATATATATATATGCTGTGGCTGGTTTTCAACATGTACAGGTTCACATCCTAGAAGTCAAGGAGTGAATTACCGTACTTGAGGGTGTGTGTTATTTGGGACCCCATCAGACTCCATGAACCTTTACAGCAAACTAGAAACAGTCTAGTGGCAGTGCTATTCTGTGCCAGGATTATAATTTCCTGTATTGTTAAATCATTACAGACAACAGTTATATAACATATTCTGTGTCGGGCTTTCTACATGTTCAGGTACACATGGAAGCGAAACGGCATCGACTTCAACCCTAGCGGTAACGATGACCGTGTGGTGCAGCTGCCCAACAGCGGGACGATCGTGATCACCAAGCCTGAGGACAAGGACGAGGGCATCTTCCAGTGCTTTGCTGAGAACTCCTACGGCAAGTCGGTCTCCATCAACATCAACTTGCGAGAGGCCAAGCTGAGGGTGTGTGGTCATTGAAAGCCTGCAGGTGTCACTGAGCAGAGGCTAATTGGTGCTGTATAATAACTAATGTGATCATTCAGACCTCAGCTTGCACAGAGGATAATTGATATTGTGTAATGTCATTGGAACTTCCGATTTAATAGGTGCGTATTTACTGCAAGCCTGCAGTGTCACTTAACAGAGGCAACTCAGTGCTGTATAATAATTAATGTGATTGTTCAGGCCTTGGATTGCACAGAGGATAATTGATGTTGTGTAATGTCATTGAAACCTCAGTTTCAAAAGGTGTGTATTTACTGAAAGCCTGCATGTGTCTCTCAGCAGAGGCTAATTGGTGTAGTATAATAAGTAATGTGATCATCCAGACCTCAGGTTGCACAGATACATCAGCGCCGCGAGCTTGTAATTTTTTACAGGGTATAGCGCTATATAACTATAAGAGTTGTTATTATTATTATTGTATAGTAAAAATCATTCAGACCTTGGGTTGCACAGAGGATAATTGATGCTGTATAATATGATCATTCAGGCCTCGGGGTTGTACAGAGGATAATTAATGTTGTATAATATGATCATTCAGGCCTCGGGGTTGTACAGAGGATAATTAATGTTGTATAATATGATCATTCAGGCCTCGGGGTTGTACAGAGGATAATTAATGTTGTATAATATGATCATTCAGGCCTCGGGGTTGTACAGAGGATAATTAATGTTGTATAATATGATCATTCAGACCTTGGGTTGCACAGAAGATAATTATGTTGTATATCATTCAGACCTCAGGTTGCACAGAGTATAATTTATGTATAATATGATCACTCAGACCACAGACTGCACAGAGGATAATTGATGTATATTGATAATATGATCATTCAGACTTCAGGTTGCACAAAGGATAATTGATGTATAATAGGATTGTCGAGACATCAGTTTTTTTTTCTGTCAGTTGCGGGGGGGGTCATTCTTGAGAAGAGACAAATGTACAAAGCTGGTTTTGAGCAGTTTCTTTGCTTGCAGATTTGTGAATTTCTGTCAAAGCTGATATTTCAGAATCTGATGTCTGTTACTGAATTGGAAGGGAAATGTGGGTGTACAGTGCTTGCGAGACCACCTGTGGCTCAGGGTTTTTTGGTGGTGAGTTTCTCCCACACAGTTGGAGCAAGATGGTTGCTTACTGTGGGTTATGCTTGCTGGGTGTATGCATATAATCTACTGTGTGTATACTGTTTCTGTGCGTGACAGTCACTGTGTATATTTTTCTGGATAATTTGCTGTTTACATTGTTTGCTTGCCAGGATTTTGAAGTGGAATCAGACAGAACAGTGTATCCTATGCTTGGAAAACCCTTGACCTTGAACTGTGTTCCCCCGGAGAGTGTACCTCCGGCAAATGTGTTCTGGGTGATCAAGAAACGTTACGGGGGCTTCGACGCTGTCAACTATGACGCACGAGTGTCCATGGATCATGAATGTAAGTTCGTTTACGTTTGATTTGATCATGACTTTTCATTTCTGTGGTTGACATGCATGAACTTGATGTAAAATCCATCTGTGTTGGTCGTCTTTAGTGTGCTTTTTTCTTTTCTTTTCAACACTGTTTTTGCTGAAGTTTCTTTCGTTAGTATTATTACTATATTATTAGTATTATATGAACATTAGTCAGGTACCTCATGTTGAGGTAAGTCCTAAACACTTCACAATGGCAACTATATACTGATTACTACATAGCGCTATTCACTGCTTCAGAGCAGACCCACTGCACTCTAGTTGTTTGCAGCTACAAATGAATGACTAGCTTCGGCTTTACACAGCATGCTTCTGAATATCTACCAGAGTGGTGTAGGTACAGTGCTGTTTGTTTGTTACATGGCTGGTCTGGTGCCATGTGAAACTGCTGCCGTCTTGGCGCATGTTTTGTGTACACCGTACAACCATGCACCAGTTTACAGTGTTACTTTGTTTAAAGGCACATGTAGGGTGCATGTGTGCTTAGCTGTAACCTGCAACCTGCACATTTTGGCAGAATGACAAGGATGTTTTACAGCGGTAACATGGGGGGAGGGGGGGGGGGCGCAGAGACTAAAATCAGAGTCAGCACTGAAAGTTGACCTTAGAGCAGAAAATTCTCCAGCCTGGAATCGAACCTGGGACCTTTTGATCACAAGTCTGGTGCTCTACCACTGAGCTTTCCCCGTTCCCCCAACTTAACGTTAATAAGCATGGGCTTCTGCCTGTATATTTCCATCTTTAAAATTGTCCTGTAAACACTGGGTGTGCACACTACGCAAGTACATGATACACAATATACAAACCTTATGTAACGTGAACAAATAAAGAATGGGGGCACGTATATGGCAGAGGAAAACAGCCATGTGTGAGGGGGAAAACATGGCAGGTCTGTTGTTTTGGGAAAGGCATTGTTTTGATGTTGGATTTGAAGGAGTCCAGAAACTTAGGAAAGGGTTTCTTTTTGGAGAGGAAGGGGAGGTTATTCCATACAGAGGGACCAAAGACAGAAAAGGTGCGGAAGCCTCTTCCATAGTTCCAAACCGACATGTGATAAGGTGTAAGCATGGCCTGTTTGAAAGAGGATCTGTGTGCCTCCATGCTTCATCTGCTGATCCAGGAGTCTCAATCTGAAGGCAACACTAATGTGTCTTGTCATATTTCAGACCGCCTGCGCTTCACCAACGTGAAGGCGTCGGACCGCATGGGGGGCCGGGCCTACGCCTGCATGGCGATGAACGGCATCATGAGGAAGTCGACCCAGGGTCCTCAGTACTTCATCAACCCACAGGGAGGTCAGTGCGCCCCGCTCGTTCTTGTGCCACGTCCCTGCTGACGGCACAGGCAGTGATGAGTTAGAGAATGGTCAGGGATCTGGCGTAAGATTGTTCCGTCATCAGTTCCATTGACTGAGGAAGGGCAGGGATTGTTCTTGAGAAGATGGAAACATACAGAACTGTGTTTGAGTATTTTCTAGGCTAGGTTTTTGGTAACAGATTTGTGCATTTCTGTCATACATGGTGTGCCAGATTCTGGTGTTTGGCAGAAGAGTGGTGGGTTACGCTGAATGCATTATGATATAATGTGTTTAGTGTTACCCACCACTCGCCACCCGCTATATGGATACCAAGTAGACTTACATCATTGTTGATGTAATAGCATTTGTTACAATGCTTGCAAAACTGAAAGCTACTTCTAGGAGGGGAGAATGGAGGGCATGGTTACAGCCAAATAAACAAAATATGCTTGTGTTTTTGGAAACCCAACCAAACCTTTTTTTACAGAAAGGTGGGGGGGGGGGGGGGGGGGGTCGTCTGGGTGAACTTTAATAGATGGAAAGAAAGAGTATCTGTCTATGTCACAGAAACAGAAACTTGTCTTTTGGCTGCATGTTATAAAACAATTTAAATGAATACATAATATTTAAGTCAAGTCCAACAAACATGGCCATGCACGCACCTACTAAAACACTGGATCCTTCCGCTAGTGCCTAATAAGATGAAAGGCGTACATGATAAACTCTGTGGACAAGTTTAAAACATATTTTCTGGGGTTTGCAAGAATAAATGCTGTATATGGTTACATTCTTACAAATACAGTAACACTGAACTTTATAGTCTAAAACAGTACCATAGAGAGTGGTAATTTCCATCATTTGAAGCTTAATGTTAGACTAGAGCTCTTCTTCACAAATATGCCCACCTCTCTCCGTCAGTGTCACACACACACACGTGTACTGCCAGCACCCCAACAAATTATTCACACTCGCAGGATCATGTGCACATGCACATTTACACTCACAGGATCACATGCACGCATGCATACAATGCCAAAACATACACACACAGCTGAAAAGGACACTGAAAACACGGTTACAGTATTACTATTAATATGAAATTATGTGTTTGACAGGCACCGAAGAATTGAGTCCTGTTAGCTACTTGTGGGCATCCCCTGAAGATCACTTCGGTCTCCGTGGTGACAACTTCACTGTCAAGTGTATCTTTGCTGGCAAGTAAGTGCATCCGGGGCTTCTGTTGTTATCAGGGACTCCAACCATGTGCATGGTGAACAGTGTGAGAATTTAATGTTTGAAGGTGTGTGATCCCTGAAGGCCTGCAGGTGTCTGAGCAGAGGCAAATTGGTGCTGTATAATAGGATCATTCAGACCCCTGATTGCGCAGAGAATAATTGATGTTGTATAATATGATTCTTGGGATGTCAGTTGTTGTTTTTCCTGTTATTTGGGGAATGGACGTTCGAGAATTTTTTAATGTCCAGTGAAACACTCCAGTGAACTGAAGCTGAGACAGAAGTGTAATGATCTGAAACAGAACGAGGCACAGAGCATTTTGTTGTTGTTGGTAGAATCAGCACATCAAGGGCACTCAGAAGACATAGATGAGGATATACCTTTTTTTGGAGTTTATGTCCCTTTTATTTACCTTCATGCTGGGTGAGAGTTACAGTGGTGATTCAAGTTTTTGTTGTTGCGTTCATGCGATGTTGTTTCAGTGGTGATTAACTCCCTTAGTTGAGTTGAGACATAGTGTATAAGAGTGACGTTTCTGTTTGTTTTCAGTGTTTTTTAAGTTCATTTGAGGTGTACTTCTGTTTACCAGAAGTAATTTTTAAGGGGCTTCATTGGAATTGGTTTTCATTATTTATGTGTGTGTTTTAAATTAATTTGTTTGTAGTGTTCTTTTATTCTCATCTGTTTTTAACTGCTACTCTTATTGTTGCTTAAGAAGAGTCTAAATAACACTGAAATAACTGATAACTTCAGGTGCTAAAGGTAACTTTCTTTTGTTTTTTACCAAGGTATTTTTATTTGGTAATATTTAGGTGCTATGCCGTTCAGTTTTTACTCAAGTTTTTAAGCAAGTTTTTATTGACGTTGTGCAGCTGAAGCTTTTGGGTGGCAAGTGCTTGTAATTATAATTATACTATTGTGCGTGTCTTGTTTGTGTCTAGCCCCACACCTGATGTCCACTGGGTCCGCACCGATGGGCGACCTCTGCCAGACCGCGCCAAGATCCAGAGCTTTGGCCAGGAGCTGATGATTGGGGACCTGCAGTTTGAGGATGCCGGGACCTATGAGTGCTGGGCTACCAACACCAACACACAGACCCGTGTCCAGAGAACTGTCACTGTCCGAGTCGAATGTGAGACATTATTGTTGGTGTACACGTTTGTCACTGGGTCGTGCGTCTTTGGGAATTTCTGCTGTTTGTGGCCCTGAAACGGACAAAGAGAAATCTAAAAGTTATATTTTCCTGTTTTCAGTATGACACGTAACTATAAGGGAATAATGATAGACTATTTTATTTTATGTGTAGATATGTGTGTGTGTCTCATACAGAATACAGAAATTTTATTGTCTATGAATAACATAGAAAATTGCCTTACGACTGCATAAAAGATACCAGTAAGACAACACACAGTATAATACATATAATACATAATAACATCTTTTAACTAATGCAAGGAAACTTGTTTATTATTATTTGTCTGAAAAATCAGCCTGATGTCTTAGGTTACTGTCTCTCTGTTTTAATGTGTATGTGTCGTGTCTGCAAATTTATTGCATGAGTGTATTAATCTGTGGATATATTCTCTGATCCCAGAATTTTTTATCTGTTCTTTTCCTGTTTACAGCTCCATTGTGTGTGTGTGTTTCAGCTCGCCCTTTCTGGCTGCTGGAACCCCAGGATGTGGAGACTGGTGTCGGAGGCACGGCAGAGTTCAACTGTCTGGCCAAGTCTGTCCCTACACCTCAGTACTTCTGGTTCGTCAACGGCGTTCCGCTTGCATGTAAGTGTTGTGAGGATGTGTGGCCGCTGCCTATTTGTGCCTGCCAGAACAGTCACTGTTCACTCGTCAGGCAGCTTTAGTGAGAGTCATTTTATTGTTTCGTTAACTGCGAGGGGCAAAGCCACAAGGCTGTGTCCATAGATCACAGTTTCTGAAGAGTGAGTCGAACCAGTGTTATCCACTTGCCAGTGTAATGCCCCAACAGTCTGAAGGACTGCCACCTTTATAAGTGTGGGTTTGTGTGTATGCATGCGCAGGGGAAGAAACAGGGTGGAAGGTGTAATGAGCTTTTGTAATTATCTGATATATTTTGGAGCAATAGGTGTGATTACGCCCATCTTACAATGTGCTTATGCATATTTTGAATATTCGCACCTGTCAGCATTTCTTTAAAATGCAGTTCTTTTGTGTCTGTTCTTTTTTTTAAATGTTATTTATGTGTGGCACCCTGATTTGCCATCAAATGAAAGAGAGCAGTCCTTAATCCATGTTGAACAAGGAAATGTGATGAATGATGGCTGTGTTGTCATGTTTGATTTCTTACTCACACTCACTGACCTGCAGAACTGATCATAACTTCATCCATGACTGGAACCTGTCGGTTTTGTAACATTTCATGAGTTTATTTTGTTTTGTGGGCCCTGTGAATTTGGGGTTTGTGTGTGTAGATTGCGTCAGTACATTGCATTCTGTCAGAGTTGTTTTCAGTGACCATGGATTCCATGATTGATGATATGCATTGCAGATGTGACGGACGAAAGAATCTCACCTGATCGCTTCAAACGTCCCCGGCCAGACCGCATCGTGTTCTCGGATCTGACGAGGGAAGACGCCATGGTGATCCAGTGCAACGCCACCAACAAACATGGCTACATCTGGGGCGACGTCTTCCTCAATGTTCTCTGTGAGTTTTCAAGCACGGGAACTGTCAGCCAGTGAGCTGAACTTGGGTAAAAAAAGCTGCCTATGTTTAATTTTAAAAAAAGAAGAAGTTATTTTGTTTTTTTTAAGCTAATGTCTGAGCTTTTTCCTTCATTTTTTTCACCAACTGTTATGTTTTCAGCTGAGGCTCCCACCATTATCAAGCCTCCCGAAGCGAGGAAAGTGGTTGCGGAGGGAACGTCCATCAACATGACGTGTCGGGTGACTGGCAAACCGGACCCCATCATCACGTGGTTCAAGGATGAGCAGCAGATTACTGGCGGCCGCTACAAGATACAACCCAAAGGCGATCTCTTCATTAAGGTAGAGCCATCAAGGGTGGTTTTGTTGCTTTCGTTCCTCTGCTAACACTCAAGGGGTTCACTCTGAGCTGTCCAGAGTTGTCAAAGATTCTCTTTTTCCAGTCCTAGAGAGGGTGTGCCTCTGGCGGAGCATATGTAGCTTGTATACTTGCATGCCAGGTGAGAGTTACTCTAGGCGACTCAGGTCTTTGTTGTTGTGTATAAAGATACAGATTTACAGGCTTATAAATCCTGAAGACAGTTATGATGTAGATGTACATGCTTCAATCCTGGAGTAGGTTATGATATTGATTTACATGCTTCATCGGTCCCAGAGAAAGTTATGTCTGGGAAAAGGTTTTAAGAGAGATTTGCATGCTTCACCAGTCCTGGAAACAGTTTTAATACATGGATTTACATACTTCATCTGCCCCATCTGAGAAGGTTATGATACATATATTTACATGCTTCATCAGTACTGGAGAAGGTTATAATGAATTCCAACAACAACAAAAGATTTACATACTCCATCAGTCCCAGAGAAGTCCAATGGGATTTACATGCTTCATCAGTCTTGGAGAGGGTTAAAATACTTTGATTCACATGTTTTATCAGTCCTGGAAAAGGTTATAATGATTTACATACTCCATCTCTCCTGGGGAAGGTTACGATAGAGATTGACCTTCTCTGGTACAGTCAGTAATGGTTGTCCACCTTTTGAAGTTGCATGCTGACCCTCTGGGAGTTCAGCAAGC
Organism: Alviniconcha marisindica; assembly: GCA_018857735.1. Classification (NCBI taxonomy): domain Eukaryota; kingdom Metazoa; phylum Mollusca; class Gastropoda; family Provannidae; genus Alviniconcha; species Alviniconcha marisindica. The sequence goes on along the minus strand of JABMCL010001475.1, from coordinate 1,185,252 downwards.
GAGCTTACTCACCAAGTCTGACCCCCAAACCTTGAAGTGGGATTACGACACCGGTCTTTCCTGTTTTCAGCAAGTGGTGTTGTCAGATGCAGGCTTATACCGGTGTGAGGCAGAGAACCTGTTCAACAAGACGAGTGAGAGTGGTATCCTGCTGGTTCGTCGCAAGACGCTGATAGAGCAGGCTCCCATGGACCTTGAGGTCAACGCTGGCAATGACGCAAAGTTCACCTGCTCCGGAACCACCGACCCTGAGGAGGTGGGTGTATGGCTGTTAGTCTGCCGCTGTGGCCCTTGGTGATGATGAGCATTTCCTTATGAGAGATCTCCCTTCCTTTTGGACTGTTTTTGTTTTAGGGGTGGTGTGTGTGTTGTTGTTTTTTTTCACATAAAAAGTTGTGCCTGCGTGATGGAGAGTGATTGTGCAGCTGTGATATTGTCTGTGGTGATAATTTTTATATTGTTTCTTCGCTTGGCAGCTGTTGTGTAACTGTCATCTGTAATACTTAGCAGCTGTTGTGTAAGTGTGGTCTGTAATACTTAGCAGCTGTTGTGTAAGTGTGATCTGTCAAACTTGCCTTGATGGTAATCACTGTGGACTTTTCACACTTTTGCTAATGTATGGGTCCAAAAGATTGAAAACACTGAAATTTTAGTCCTGAACCTTGATCATGAATTGGAGTGCTTAAGTCCCAAGATTTTTCTTGAGGGAGAGAGGAGGAAGCAAAAACTGTCAGACAAGCTAGCATGAAGCAAATCCACTGGGAGCAAGCAGTACCTTAAAGTTGGGTGGACCTGTGCAGGTGAACAAGCTGCAGATCAAGTGGCTGAAGGACAACAAGGAGATCTCCACGGTGGTGCAGCGTATGACCACCAACATCCAGGACAACTCCCTCACCATTTCCGGCACCATTGTCAGGGACTCTGGCACCTACACCTGCATCGCCACCAACGGCCTGGATCAGTCTGAGGCCTCTGCTATGCTCACTGTCAAAGGTGGGTCCAGCTTCCCCTCTTTCGTGCTTATTGTCCAAGGAATGAGAGTGGCGTCATTTCTGTTATGCTCATGGTCAGATAAATCTGCCTTCACCTCTGTTAGGCGGCGAATGCAATACTTCCATTTTTAAGGAGCGTGGCAATCCTGGAAATGTTCAGATGTACAAATAAGCCTTTCCACTCTTTTCAAGGAGCGTGGCAATTCTGGAAATGTACAAATAAGCCTTTTCAGTCTTTTGAAGGAGCGTGGCAATTATGGAAATGTTCAAATGTGCAGCTCTTTCCACTCTTTTCAAGGAGCGTGGCAGTTCTGGAAATGTACAAATAAACCTTTCCACTCACGGGCTGATTTGATCAGCAGCCCAGTTTTCAGCAGCGCATCACAAGGGTCCAGGCAAACGGAGATGGTGGTTGTTGCTTACCACTTTTAATTTTGGCTTTGTTGCAGACCGGCCTGATGCTGCCAGCAAGGTGCAGATCTACAAGTGTCAGGATGGCAACGCTACTATCGTGTGGATGCCTGGGAGCTACAACAATGCTCCCGTGCAGTACTACGTCCTTCAGTACAACACCTCCTTCAATCCTGACACCTGGACCTTTGCTGTTAAGGTAAGTACTGTTAGTATATGCCTGAACTGAACTGACCCCCCCCCCCCCCCCCCAACACACACATCTCCCTACTCAGTTGTATTGATTTCTGTAGTATTCAGTGTTCCACTTTTGATTTTTGCTGTGCTTTTTTTGTTCTGTTCTACTAAGTAACAGAGCACAAGATGTGACCATGGGAGTGACAGTGATCTACAGTGTGTGTGTGTGTGTGTGTGCATGCGTGCATGAATTTGTGTGTGTGTGTACATGCATGTGTGTGTGCATGCGTGTGTGAATTTGTGTGTGTGTGTGTGCGTGCGCGCGCGTGTGCATTCTTACATGTTTTTAATGTGGTCCTTATTTAGTTGTTTGTTTTTCTTTCAACTGCCATTCTATTCTCGCCGTTCCGACTCCGTTTCAGGTGGACTCCATTTATAACACTGCCAACATGAGCCTGTCACCTTGGGTGAACTACACGTTCCGGGTGATTGCCTACAACAAGATTGGTGAGAGTGACCCCAGCTTCCCCACCCCGACCATGTGCTCCACCAAGGACGCTGTGCCCGACACCAACCCCCAGAACCTGCGCACCATCGGGGACAGGAAGGGGGAGCTGCACATAGAGTGGACGGTCAGTCAGCACGCTCTCTTGGGAGTCAGGTTGTGGGGTTGGGGAGGATGTGGTCAGTCAGCACGCTGTTTTGGGAGGTCAGCTTGTGGGGTTGGGGAGGTGATGGTCAGTCATCGTTTTTAAGCTTTGCGGAGTCAGGTTGGAGAGGATGTGGTCTGTCAGCGTGCTGTTTTGGGAGGTCAGCTTGTGGGGTTTGGGAGGCGGCAGTCAGTCATCGTGTTGCTTTGCTGAGTCAGTTGGAGAGGATGTGGTCAGTCAGCATGCTGTTTGGGGGAGTTGGGTTGGAGAGGATGTGGTCAGTCAGCACATTGTTTTGGGAGGTTAGCTTGCAGGGTTTGGGAGGCGATGGTCAGTCATCGTGTTGTTTTGTGGAGTCCGGTTGGGGAGGATGTGGTCAGTCAGCACGCTGTTTTGCCTTTTGGGGAGTCGGGTTGGGGAGGATGTGGTCAGTCAGCACGCTGTTTTGCCTTTTGGGGAGTCGGGTTGGAGAGGATGTGGTCAGTCAGCATACTGTTTTGGGGGAGTGAGGTTGGGGAGGCTGCACATAGAGTGGACAGTCAGTCAGCACGCTGTTTTGGGGAGTATGCTTGTTGGATTGGGGAGGATGTGGTCAGTCATCGTGTTGTTTTAGGATTCAGATGGGGGGGGGGGGGGGGGGGGTGCAGATACATTTTTTGAAGTTGCCTTTGTTTTGCTTGTTCTACTTAGTACCTTAATAGCCCAACCATCTGAGCAAGACATCCTGTGGGGTGAAGGCATGGGGGGGGGGGGTCACCTGGTCTTCAGCACAAGTTTTTGAAGGCATTAGAGAAGGTGGGGGAGGGGGGGGGGTCACCTGGTCTTCAGCACAAGTTTTTGAAGGCATTAGAGAAGGGGGGGGAGGGGGGGTGTCACCCGGTCTTCAGCACAAGTTTTTGAAGGCATTAGAGAAGGGGGGGGGGGGTCATTTTTGTGAATGCCAGCTCAATTCAGATTGGAGTTTGCTGTGTAAAAATCACTTTTTACATTCTTTTGAATTGTTTCCTTGTTGTTTGGTATGGCTTCGGACACTGTGTTTTGTGCAAGTCTCCTAATGATGGCTGCTGGACGTGTCTTCTTGCAGGTATAGTTATTGTTACTGCAGCAGCATACCCATCTCCAGTGTTACTTTTGTGTCACAGCTTGACATTGTGACATCGCTTACTTCTGAAAGATACTGATTTTTTCCTTTGCTTTTTGTTTGACAGCCAATGCCGCAGATTCAACAGAATGGTGAAGGGTTCCGATACATCTTAGAAGTAAAGCGGGAAGGCTTTGAGACCCAAGTGCAACCAATACCTATAGACGACTGGAGAACCTTTGAGTACTACCATCCTGCAGGCAGCCAGACTTATGAACCCTACGAGATAACGATACGAGCACGAAACACTGTTGGTTTTGCTCGACAAGACCCAACGAGGATACGAGGATTCACTGGTGAAGACAGTAAGTTTTGTTTCAGCCAGGTGATTTACTGGTGAACAGTGAAATGATGACAAATGAAAATGCACTTATCAGGTCTGGTGAACAGATAAACCGTGAAAAATGAAAATGCACTTATCTGGTTTCAGTTGTGGTGTTTTTAATGCTTCAGTTGGTTAGAAGAATCTTTGTAGAGACCATTGAAAACACTACAGCTGAAACTGAATCAGTGCATTTTCATTTTTTACCATTTAACTGTTGTCTAACTGTTGTTTTGTCACTTGAAAAAGGGCTTACCCTAAAAATTTACACATTTTGTATTGTGACATTAAATTAAGGTTCCTTGTAACCTTATATTTGTTTTGATCTTGTTTTTGAACACTAACAGTCATTCTTGTCTCAGATGATTTGTTGTAACAGTGAATTAGAGAAACTTGTGATTTAATGACTGGTGTAAAAGAAATTTGAATGTGTTGGGTCTGGAACTGGTGTAAAATAAATTTGAATGTGGACATTAAAAATGTGGACATTAAAATCCAGGAATAACTAACTAGCATGCCACTGTCCACTTTTGTGCCTCAGCATTGACCTCTGTTTTGCAGTCCCTGCAGTGTATCTGACCAACCCCCGAGCGGAGGAAATTGGCGACACGTATGCAGTTCTGCTGTGGGACTTTGCTGAGTACCAGTCCATCGACACAACCTCCACTGTTGTCAATGGAGAATTCCGCGGATTTAAGGTATACGTCCAGTTCACAAGTTGTCAGCATCATGATTTTCTTTAGCATATCTACCGCTGCTTTTTTTTTTTTTTTTTTTTAATGGAGAATTCCGCAGATTTAAGGTACACGTCCAGTTCAGAAGTTGTCAGCAGTATGATTTTCTTTAGCATATATACCGCTGCTTTTTTTTCTTTTTCTTTTTGCAATGGAGAATTCGATGGATACTTTAGTACATGTCCAGTTCAGAAATTGTCAGCAGTATAATTTTCTGTAGTATGTTTACCTCTACCCTTCTTTTTTTTCTTGCCTGTTTTTGGGTTGTTTGCTTCCTTACTTTTTGTTCACATCATCTCTTTCCATTGAAGCGCAGCCTGTGATATAATGAAGAGTTGTTATAATGCTAGCTCATGTTGTTTGATCATGCACAGTGCTGAGCTGGTGTGGCAGTCAGCACAGAAAAACTTGCAGTTCTGTTGTCCCTGAACATGTGCACGAAGCACTGCCAGCTGAGTTATAAATAGGCACAACAGCCATCTGCCCCACACCACCCTCACCCCTTACGCTGGTTGCACAACAGTGGGTAGGATTTTAAATCCGTGGAACTAGTTATCCAATGATGTAAAACAAAAAATTCTAAAGCTAGCCCTGAAAGCAGTGCTTGTTTGTTACATGCCCTTTTGACCTTCACCTTTTCAGATCCAGTTCTGGCAGCAAGGTTACAGGGAAGACACGCTTCGGGAGTGGGACGTTTCTCCAGAGGACGCCTTGGCGTCTCGCGTCGGGGTCACTTTCAAGGCGACAGTGGAGGACCTGCTTCCGTTCACTACCATGGAGGTCACCATTGCCATCATGAACAACTACTACGTTTCTCAGCCCTCGGATGTCTTCCGTTTTGTTACACAGGCTGGATGTGAGTTCATCTTCATCATGCATTACAGACAGAAACACGCATGCACGCACATGCCTGAACACACACATGCACATGCTGGGTTTTGTTCGGAGTCCATCCACGTTCCACACTGCTTTACCTTGCGAGATAGACACTGCAGTCACTCCGGGCTTTTGGCATGGTATAATAATTTTGATGTTTTGATTGGCTGAAGCTGATTGGATGATTGACAGCCCAGAACCTCTGTGCAAATGGGGTTTGCTTTGCCCAACAAGAATGCTATTTTACAGTCTTCTTTACCAATGTCTGATACTGAATGTGTTATCATCCATTCCCATTGGAGCCAACTGTTTATTTGTCCATTTTCACTCACCATTTGAGCCAAGTCTTGTATTCATTCTTGCTCCCCATTTGAGCCAAATCTTTATGTGTCCATTCTCACTGACTGAGCCAAATCTTTATGAGTCCATACTTACTGACTGTTTGAGCCAAATCTTTATGAGCCCATTCTTACTGTTTGAGCCAGATCTTTATGAGTCCATTCTTACCATTTGAACCAAATCTTTATGAGTCCATTCTTACCATTTGAACCAAATCTTTATGAGTCTGTTCTTACCATTTGAGCCAAATCTTTATGAGTCTGTTCTTACCATTTGAGCCAAATCTGTATGTGCCCATTCTTACTCACCATTTGAGCCAAATCTTTATGTGCCCATTCTTACTCACCATTTGAGCCAAATCTTTATGTGCCCATTCTTACTCACCATTTGAGCCACATCTTTATGTGCCCATTCTTACTCGTCATTTGAGCCAAATCTTTATGTGCCCATTTTTACTCATCATTTGAGCCAGATCTTTATGTGCCCATCTTACTCACCACTTTGGTGTCCTTTGTTCAGTCCCTGGGCCTGTGGACTTGTTCCGGCCCATCAACATCGGCGACAACCACGTCAACTTGGAGTGGAAGCCACCAGAGGAAAACAGAGGCGACATCCTTGGTTACGACATTGGTTACCAGAGTGGTGCGTTTTTGTTGTTGTGATGGTGGTGGTTATTGTTGCTCTTCTTTCTTCATGTTTTTTCATCATCTCCTCCTTTTCTTCTTCTTATCCTCCTCCTTCTGACCCAGATATTACTATCATGGCTGACTGGCCAACGCTCCAAGAACGACGCAGGAGAGCTCGGCTGGAGATGTTCTACAAGTTCCACTATGGTCTTGTCTCCATCAACTCCAGCTACCTGCCAAAACCATCAGGCTTGATTGAGATTGAGCTTCAGAAAAGAAAAGAAAAACTGCAGCTACGACATCCCGCCCTGCAGGACACAGTACAGACAAATGTCATTCTTCATAGGACCATACCAGACTGGAGCAGCCTGTCCCAGGAGGTTGTGACAGCTGAGTCACTGGACTGTTTTAAGTCCAGGCTCAACTTGTGCCTGTAAACACACCTGAAAGTCCCCCCCCCCCCCCCCCCTCCCCATTCCTTTGCCTATGCTCACTAAGTACCACAACAACGACCCAAATCTCCGTAGCCTCCTCAGTAGCGACAACCATCAACAAAATGATGTTGGCTGCTTTATGGAAAAAGAAGTAGAAAAAGACTACATGTTAAAAAACTGTTTTCTATCTGTTTATATCTCTTCTTTTTCTTCTGCATCTTTTTCTACTACTTTTATCTCCTGTTTCACATGGAAGTAAAATTTGTTCTACTGATGAAATATGTTAGTGAAGTCATTATAGCATTTGGCTTGAGAAAGTGTTTACATGTGAGAAGAGTTCTGAAATGTGCATTTGCTTATGATAGAGTTTAATGGTCCCTAGGTGACTCCTGTGCTGTTGGCAGTACGTTAAAATCCAGGACCTAACGCATGTTTGTGACAATAGAGTTTGATCGTCCTGAGGTGACGCTGTGCTGTTGGCAGTACATTAAAATCCAGGAGCTAACGCATGTTTGCGACAATAGAGTTTGATTGTCCTGAGGTGACTCCTGTGCATTTTGCAGGGCGTTGAAATCCCGTAGCTACTGAATGCATGCATTTGCTCGGATAGGGTTTTATCACCCTGGGGTGACCCCGTGGGTCGGCAGGACGTTAAAATCCAACAGCTAAGTTATGTTTGCTACGATAGAGTTTAATCATCCTGAGCTGACCCTGTGCGGTTGGCAGAACGTTAAAATCCAACAGCTAAGTAATGCATGCTTGTGATGATAGAGTTTGATCGTCCTGAGGTGACCCTGTGTGGTTGGCAGAACGTTAAAATCCAGTAGTTAACGAGTGCGTGCGCTTGCTGCAGTGATTGGGCTGGACCTGGGGGAGATCCAGGAGAGGGACCCCCAGATCAACGACCCCTACGCCACCACCGCCATGCTCAGCGGCCTCCTCACCAACACCAAGTACCGCATCTACATGTGGGCGCGCACTGTGAAGGGGCGCGGCGAGGGCTACTTCATTGAGATCGTCACCTCCAAGGCTGGAGGTGAGCCTTTGGGGTTGTGTTTGTTATTGTTTCACTGTTGCCGGGTTGTTTGCTGTGTTTGTTATTGTTTCACTGTTGCCGGGTTGTTTGCTGTGTCTGTTCTTGTTTTGTTCCACTGTTGCTGGGTTGTTTACTGGGTGTTTTTGTTGTTTGTTTCACTGTTGCCGGGTTGTTTGCTGTCCGTCTTGGTTGTTGTTTGTTTCACTGTTGCCGGGTTGTTTGCTGTGTGTCTTGGTTGTTGTTTGTTTCACTGTTGCCGGGTTGTTTTCTGTGTGTCTTGGTTGTTTGTTTCATTGTTGCTGGGTTGCTTGCTGTGTGTCTTGGTTGTTGTTTGTTTCACTGTTGCCGGGTTGTTTGCTGTGTATCTTGGTTGTTGTTTGTTTCACTGTTGCTGGGTTGTTTGCTGTCCGTCTTGGTTGTTTCGCTGTTGCCGGGTTGTTTGCTGTGCGTCTTGGTGGTTTGTTTCACTGTTGCCGGGTTGTTTGCTGTCCGTCTTGGTTGTTTCACTGTTGCGGGGTTGTTTGCTGTGTGTCTTGGTTGTTTGTTTCACTGTTGCCAGGTTGTTTGCTGTGCATCTTGGTTGTTGTTTGTTTCACTGTTGCTGGGTTGTTTGCTGTGTGTCTTGGTTGTTTCTTTCACTGTTGCCGGGTTGTTTGCTGTGTGTCATGGTTGTTTTTTCACCGTTGCCGGGTTGTTTGCTGTGTCTTGGTTCTTGTTCCACTGTTGCCGGGTTGTTTGCTGTGTGTTTTTGTTGTTTGTTTCACTGTTGCCGGGTTGTTTGCTGTGTGTCTTGGTTGATGTTTGTTTCACTGTTGCTGGGTTGTTTGCTGTGCGTCTTGGTTATTGTTTGTTTCACTGTTGCCAGGTTGTTTGCATGTCTGTTATTATTTGTTTCACTGTTGGCGGGTTGTTTGCTGTGTCTGTTATTGTTTGTTTCACTGATGCTGGATTGTTTGCTGTGTCTGTTATTTTTTGTTTAACTGTTGCCGGGCTGTTTGCTGCGTGTCTTTGTTGTTTGTTTCACTGTTGCTGGGTCGTTTGTTGCATGTGTGTTTTTGCATCTCATTTTTATTTAGTTGTTTGAGGTTGATGGTTTTGTTTGGATGGTTTTTGTGTTGTTGCTTGTTGCTTCTTCTTCTTCTTTTTTTTGGGGGGGGGGGGGGGTTGTTTCCTGTTGTTTTCCCCGGGGGGGGGGGGGGGGGGAGTAGTTTTATGTTAGTCTGTGGTTGTTTTAGTTTGTCAGTTGTAACTCTTCATGGAGTTGTGCCATATTGCAGTTTCTTTTTCTTTTTTTCTGGAATTTAATTCTGTGTGGTCTGTAGGGGAGCAGATTTGTTCATCTAAACTGAAAGGTTTGTATTTTATTTTGAATGTAAAAGGGGGGGGTGGGGGGGGGGGGGACTTGGAAAAACACCCCTGCTGTGAGCACCATTACTGATCTGTTGGACTTGACTTGACTTGACTTGACCCAAGTTCAAGAAGCAGCTTTGTTTTCTTCAAGTTAAACCGTTAGTGGCTAACCCCACTTATTATTACCTTTACGTTTAACGCAGTCAACTGATCTTGCTGTTCCACAGACCCTCAGGCACCAAGGTTTACAATCGTGGACGTGGGGCAACACCACATCAATGTGTCATGGTGGATCAACCCCTACGCCAGCTCCGGTACCATTGTCTACGTTGAATTCCGCAGAGAGGGTGAGTAACCTGTCCGTTTTCTCACAAGTAGATTGAGGGGGGGGGGGGGATTTTGTGTTTCATTCAGACTGTTGTAGGCATGACATTTTTTATTATGGGAGTGTAAAAGCTTACAAATCTCATTTTCTGGTAGACTTAGTTTAAGGTTTTTAGTGACTGTATGATGCTTTTACAAGTAGAATGGGGGGGGGGGGGGGGGGGGGATTTTGTGTTTCATTCAGACTGTTGTAGGCATGACATTTTTTATTATGGGAGTGTAAAACTAAAAGCCTACAAATCTCATTTTCTGGTGGACTTAATTTAAGGTTTTTAGTGGCTGTATTATGCTGTTACAATCTCATGTCTTCGGTGGGGTTTTGGGGGGTGGAAAATTGAAGTTGCTGCAGAATATTTCAGCTGCCATGGGGTTACTTCCGCACTTGCACAGATGCAGTTAACTGTAACTTGTAAAAAATAAATGTGTCAGAGACTAGGCGATGTAGTCTGAGATGCATTTAAAAAGTAGTAATTGTAAATCAACTCGGGGGGGGGGGGGGGGGGGGGTTACATCCTGTCATCTAAGAAAAAAGGCGTTACATGGTTCCAGTCCAAGGGAGAATGTATAATATGGTTGACATGCTTGAGAAAAATGTGGTTGCCTCCCAGTCCTAATACTTATTTTTCTGCAGAAATGGTCTTCTTCCTCTGACCGTCAGTTTCATGAAAAGTTATACTTGCATTAAAAAAAAGAAGAGCAATCTGTGTGTGTGTGTGTGTGTGTGGGGGGGGGGGGGTCTGATGCACTCAATGCAATGGGCTGTCTGTTAGAGGAGAGCTACGACTTTTTTTCTCTCCTGATTTACTCTATTTTAGGTCTTCTAGGCCTAAATATGCCCCAGCAATCAATTACTTGCTTTTTTTCTTTCTTCTACACTTCAGTCCAGTATAGCGAGAGATGTAAACAAATGGTAAAAAGAGACACAACAAACAACAGTTTCCCGTATTTTGACCTGGTTGGCCTTCCTCGTCTGTTTAAGCTTCAGTGAGTCACAGACGCAGTTGCAGCCGCCATGTTGCAGTGTTTTGCAGCAGCAGTCACGGGCCTGTGCGTGTGTTTCAGATGCCGCCGAGTGGCTGAGGACGACGGACGAGGTGCTGTCCTCATGGAAGAACATCACCAACCTGGAGGCTGGCACCACCTACGAACTGCGAGTGGTTGCCACAAATGGAGGCGTCACCAGAGCCTCCCACATCGAAGAGGTCACCACTGATGGCATAGGTAGGACTGCTGATGTTGTGCTTTGTGTTCAACAGGTTGTGTGTTAGGATGTTGCTGGTGAGCTTGCCCTGATATAACTGTAATGGTTGACTGGGCGTGAAACACCAAGCTACTTACATTACTGGTGAGGAACATGGGTACTGCTGATGTTGCTGGTGAGGAACATGGGTACTGCTGATGTTGCTGGTGAGGAACATGGGTACTGCTGATGTTGCTGGTGAGGAACATGGGTACTGCTGATGTTGCTGGTGAGGAACATGGGTACTGCTGATGTTGCTGGTGAGGAACATGGGTACTGCTGATGTTGCTGGTGAGGAACATGGGTACTGCTGATGTTACTGGTGAGGAACATGGGTACTGCTGATGTTGCTGGTAAGGAACATGGGTACTGCTGATGTTGCTGGTGAGGAACATGGGTACTGCTGACGTAGCTGGTGAGGAACATGGGTACTGCTGATGTTGCTGGTGAGGAACATGGGTACTGCTGATGTTGCTGGTGTGGAGCATGGGTACTGGTGATGTTGCTGGTGAGGAACATGGGTACTGGTGATGTTGCTGGTGAGGAGCATGGGTACTGCTGATGTTGATGGTGAGGAACATGGGTACTGCTGATGTTGCTGGTGAGCAGCATGGGTACTGCTGATGTTGCTGGTGAGGAGCATGGGTACTGCCTACCTGTTGCATATTGAGGTCCTTGCAAGAGGCACAGGTTTAATTTTCTTGCTATGGCTGATTGTTATTTTGTACTGAAGAAACACTTCACATTTTACCGGTTTACAGTTAGCTCATTTATTTTTCATTCTTGTGTTTTGCTGAACTTACCAGTTTACTGTCAGTTCACTAATATTTCGTTTGTGTTTTTCTCAGTTTGGGTGGCCATTGATGTTCAATTCATTTCAATACTTCATTTGTGTTTCCTTCTGAGCTCAGATTACCACTACCAGTTTACAGTCCTTCATTTGTGCTTCATCCCTGTGTTTTCCTGCAGCGAGCTAGTTGGGGCTATGTTTCAGGGCAAGGTACAGGGCATGCTGCCCCTCACCAGCAGTGTGTCACAGTTAATGAGTTATGCCCTTCTTTACTGTTATCGTGATGGTCTCCCTTTCAGCTTCAGGGCTTCTCGGCACTGATGGACTGTTCGGGTTGTTCCTGGGCACGATGCCAGCCACCTTTCATCGTTGGTATTACCGTTATTACATTGGCCTTTTCAGTTTTGGCCTCGGCGCTGGCGGACAGTTGTGGATTGTTCCTGGGCATACTGCTAGCTATCTTTCATTGTTATTGTTGTTTATTGCAATGACTTTTTCAGCTCAGGCCTCGGCGCTGGTTGGCAATTGCGGTTGGTTCCTGGGCAGGTGCTACTCATCTTCCGTTATTATTGTTATTACTGCAGTACCATTTTCAGCACTGGTGGACAGTTGTGGTGGGTTCCTGGGCGTGAAGCTAGCAATCTTACATTGTTATTACAATGGTGACCTTTTCAGCTCTCGCGTCAGTGCTGGTAGACAATTGTTGCTGGTTCCTGGGCATGATGCTGTCCATCTTTCATTGTTATTTACAATGGTGTCCATCTTTCATGGGTATTTGCAGTGGTGTCCATCTTTCATGGTTATTTACAGTGGTGTCCATCTTTCATGGGTATTTACAATGGTGTCTGTCTTTCATGGTTATTTACAGTGGTGTCCATCTTTCATTGTTATTTACAATGGTGTCCATCTTTCATTGTTATTTACAATGGTGTCCATCTTTCATTGTTATTTACAGTGGTGTCCATCTTTCATTGTTATTTACAGTGGTGTTGTTATTTACAGTGGTGTCCATCTTTCAATGTTATTTACAATGGTGTCCATCTTTCAATGTTATTTACAATGGTGTCCGTCTTTCATTGGTATTACTATTACAATGGTGTCCATCTTTCATTGTTATTTACAATGATGTCCATCTTTCATTATTTACAGTGGTGCCCGTCTTTCATTGTTATTTACAATGATGTCCATCTTTCATTGGTATTACAGTGGTGTCCATCTTTCATTGTTATTTACAGTGGTGTCCGTCTTTCATTGTTATTTACAGTGGTGTCCGTCTTTCATTGTTATTTACAATGATGTCCATCTTTCATTGGTATTTACAGTGGTGTCCGTCTTTCATTGTTATTTACAGTGGTGTCCGTCTTTCATTGTTATTTACAGTGGTATCCGTCTTTCATTGTTATTTACAATGGTGTCCATCTTTCATTGTTATTTACAATGGTGTCCATCTTTCATTGTTATTTACAGATGGTGTCCATCTTTCATTGTTATTTACAGTGGTGTCCGTCTTTCATTGTTATTTACAGTGGTGTCCGTCTTTCATTGTTATTTACAATGGTGTCCATCTTTCATTGTTATTTACAGTGGTGTCCATCTTTCATTGTTATTTACAATGGTGTCCATCTTTCATTGCTATGACAATGGTGACTTTTTCAGCTCTGGCCTCGGCACTGGTGGGCAACTGGGGCTGGTTCCTGGGCATGATGCTGGCCATGGTTCTGTTCATCGGCCTCATCATCTTCTTCATCATCCTCTTCAAGCGAGGGAAGAGGTTCAAGCAGCGCGACTCCCCATCCAACTCGTTCTATGGGGGGGATGCTGCCTCATACTCGGGTACATATGCTGATAGTAAGCTCTCCGTCCAGTTTACCTGTCCTTTGTTTCTTCCACTCTGGTCTTGCTTGCCCTGCTCTGTCGCTGCCTACCCCTGGATTTTGTAATCATGTGCTCAGGTGGGCCTCAGCATTATGGCAGCTCTTGGGGACAGGATGACTCGGCTACTGGTTCAGTTTTTTTTGCCCAAAGTACAGTTTCTAACTGTGCACATTTCTTTGAAAACGAGACTTGTATAAAGAAGCCAAAAATCCAAGGAATGCTACAACTGCCCCAGGATTTTATTTCCTGTTTTATTTGCTTCAAGGATTGGTCCTTCTGTTAGTTGTCTGCATTATGATGAGGCTCACCTGTTTGTTATTTATATTTTTTGTTTGTGTACCATAATTGCCAAACTACAAGGTGATACTCCTCCCAGCCAGCCAGCCACCCACCCAAATATGATCCCTGCGTCAGGTAATTCATAGTGCCTGCCTGTGAATAAATTCAGAGCGTTGCTATTCCCCAAAAAATTATGGTTATTTTGAACTGAAATCAGACAGACAGAAACCATTCCAGGCGATTGACTGAGGAAATGATTCCAGAAATGGGATTTGAAACGGCCCTATAGGCCCTATCATACTGCCAGCATATATCAGCATTTACTTGAAGGTGCAAGACTGTGAAACTGAAAACACAATGCATCTTGGCACTGAATACAAAAGAAAGCAAATTTCATCTCATTACAAAGTCCGACAGCAGGTGAGAATTGGGTTAGCCAGTTATCATCTGCAGTGCTGTTTATTAAAAAAAAATATACTGCAGAATTTACGATGATTCTGATCAGTTCAAATGTTTTATTAAGGGCAAATTCACTGAATGTTTCCTTTTATTTATTTTCCTGTATTATGACACTTTCCTTTCTAATTGATGCATGTTCATCAGCTACAACAACAACAAGTTTGTGGCTTAGATTCAGGAGTGCCTTGTTTCACTTTTGAACAAAATTTTGGGGGTGCACATTGTATCCTGAAGTGCCTTGTAGTCTGGAAATTATGGTGTATTGTTTTGCTTTTTGGGGGATATATAGCTGACTGCACTGTAGCAGTATATCTGTAAAAAGTATCAAGCGAAAAGAACGTGTGAAAATAACAGCTTTAACTGTAAACTGCAAGTGGCGGGAGATGCTGCTTGGCATGATTAAAAAGCTGTGTTGTGTGTTGCCTAATCTGCTGGCTGTTTGGGCGAGTCGGGTGGCCGCCTTTCAGGGAGAGCCAGGTGGTGCAGTCAGCAAGCATGCTTCCGTCCCCTGTACTGACTTTGTCCTGACAGCATGAAAATGACTCGGCGATTTTGCCTGGGGTGTTGGGAGACTTACGCTGATGCTGTTTAATATTCAACACTGTGGAATATTTAGCATGGACAGGATCCTAGCACAGGGTCGCATAGTGTTGGTTCTCAAACAGAAATCTGCTGCCTGACTGTGATGAGGAAACGTGAGCTGAAACCACCGCCCACCATGACACAAAGGGAGGGAAAAGGGAAATTGTCAAGTCCACCCCTTTGAGGCTAGGACAAAGAGATAGTCTCGACCTTGAAAAAGTCTCGCGGTTGATTAAACACTGTCAAATTCGCCGCCCTAATACTCCATCTAGGGCCAGAAAATTGTCTGAACCTAAGCTCCACTAGCCTGAGAAAAGGACAAAGAAACGGATAATTCTGCAAGTTTGAGACCAGGACTAGGAGGTTGTCTGAACCTAAGGTGCACCACCGTGAGGTCGGGAGAAAGAAACTTGTCTCCACTTAAAATCCACCACTTGGTCTGAAGACAAGGAATTGCTGAACCTAAGATCTGCCTTCCTGTGGTTAGAAAAAGGCAGCTAGGCCTAACCCCCCCCCCCCCTTCCCCCCCCCTCCCTCCACCCACACACACACACCCCACCCGAGACCTGGACACAGGAACTGTCTCAAACTCAAACTCCACCACCCTGAGGCTAGAGCTAACCCCACAACCAGAAGTCCACCATCATGAGACTAGCAAATGGAAATTCAAACTCAAAATGTCAAATCCACCACAATGAGACTAGAACAAAGAACCCTCAACCAAAACGAGGCTGCCCTGCAACCAGGACAAGGAAACTGTCTCAACTTAAACTCCACCACCCTAAGACAAGGACAGAATACAACCTAAGAGCTACTAACCTGAGACTAGGAGAGTAGGACACAGAAACTCCACCTAAAATCCACTGAGCTGAGACTAGGAGAGTAGGACACAGAAACTCCACCTAAAATCCACTGAGCTGAGACTAGGAGAGTAGGACACAGAAACTCCACCTAAAATCCACTGAGCTGAGACTAGGAGAGTAGGACACAGAAACTCCACCTAAAATCCACTGAGCTACGACTAGGAGAGTAGGACACAGAAACTCCACCTAAAATCCACTGAGCTGCGACTAGGAGAGTAGGACACAGAAACTCCACCTAAAATCCACTGAGCTGAGACTAGGAGAGTAGGACACAGAAACTCCACCTAAAATCCACTGAGCTAGACTAGGAGAGTAGGACACAGAAACTCCACCTAAAATCCACTGAGCTGCGACTAGGAGAGTAGGACACAGAAACTCCACCTAAAATCCACTGAGCTGCGACTAGGAGAGTAGGACACAGAAAGTCCACCAAATCCACCAACCTTAGACTAGGAGAGTAGGACACCGAAACTCCACCTAAAATCCACTAACCTGAGACTAGGAGAGTAGGACACAAAAACTCAGCCTAAAATCCACTGACCTGAGTTAGACCAGAACAAATAAAAACCCACATGCAAAAATTGACAACTGCCCTACAACCAGGACAGTGAAACTGGCAGCCTAAAGATTAGGTGACACAGTCCATTACCTTTGGCTCACATTCTGAGCACCGCTTTCCAGCACCTTCCTCCAAACGCTGCCAGATTTAGTTACGCCACTGCAAGGGCACCTTTTATCTCCGCGCAGCTGTCCAGCGACGCGGTCAGCGCCCTCCAAAAGGTTTGGGTACTAATATGACTGTAGAAGCAACCTAGTGCCAAAGCGCACCCGTAAACACGAGACGCCTCCACCCCGGGTAAAGAAAGGGAGTTCCGTCTCGATTCAAACAATTGTGGTTTTATTTGTGCTGATGTAAACTTTGTTAGAGGCTATAAATGACAAGCCTTGTTTTATTTGAGTCGTTTGTAACAAATTTACTCCTGTTTGAGCACCAAGAAAAAAACTGCTCGTTAGCTGACAGTTTTCTGGACCCTATGGCATAACTAAATACGGCAGTGGTTGAAGGAAGGATGTCGTAAACCAGTGTTTGGAGTTTGCCTGTGGCTAGGACAGAACTACAGTATTAGTCCAAAATCATCTCTTTTATAAAGTTCATTTGCTTTTGAGACAGTGGTTATGTGTTGTGCATTTCATGGGCTTATACATCTTGAAAACGGAGGTTTAACTTTGTACATGTAATTACATCTTATGCTTATGCTTTTCATAATTTGCTTTTGTCTCTAATTTAGACTAGTATAAAATATTACACTTGTAACTGTAGACATTTCTTGCTTTTTAGGCACAATATAATTATTGAGTGGCTAGATCATTGTGCTTGTACTCACTGTCTAAGGTGTTGTTTTTTGTTATTATTAATAGTGATAATAGATGCATTTCTAATGTGTCAAATTCCCCTATAATACACATGTGTGAGACACAAGCACTGTACATGAAACATGACAATAGTATCTAACATAATAATAATGCGTTACGGAGCTCACTCGATACCTCACTCTCCCCTGCATGCACATGTGTACAAGCACATGCACACATATCTTCAGTCTGTGCGCTGATACTAGTGGTGTAAGTAATTCCATAAACTAACGAAACTGACAGAATAACACTGACAAAGACCGTTGATTTGGTGGTCCTGTTGACGTGGCAGTAACTGAAAGCAATGTTGGTTGGGCTGGTCGTGATCCTGAACTGCCCTGTGATAGCTGCGTAGATTTAGTTTGGTTTCCTTCTGTGTTTGCTGAGATGTGGCAGGGTTTGCACAGTCTTTGAAGGTCTTTGAAAGTTTAGAAAAAATGGGATAAGCTTTCCAAGGCCTTGAAAGTCTGTGAAAACTGAGTGGGGTCTGTGAAAGTTTGTGAATTTTGTGGTCTTCAGAGCACTAGGGTAAAAATATCAGCTTATCAGTCAGAAACTGCACTTCCCAAGACCAAACAGTAGTTTAAAAAAAAAATCTAAACAAATTGCCGTGCAAAATCACAGAGAATGTACTTCCAATCAGTTTTAACTGATAAAGTGCATCAGCCTTTGGCTACAGTAAGGGTTGTGCCCCTTTACCAGATGTGCGGCAGAGTTGCATACCTTTGTGTTGCTTTTTTGCCCCATATTGCAAAGGTTTGTGAAAAGTTTGTGAATTTTGAATGGATTTTTTTGTACGAACCCTGTGTGGTTAGTGAGTAGTTGGGTTTGAATGTCTTGTTTTAATGTCCTGTCAGCCACACAGTCACGTCAGGGTCAGTTCCTGATAAGACTGGGGAAATGTGTCAGAATAACAGACTATCAAATGTTTCTTTAAATTCCTCTTTTTTTTGCTTCATTCCCTCCAAACCAGTTCCCCCCCCCCCCCCTCCACCCCAACCTAGGTGATCAAAATAATTTCAGTATTTTTTATCCAAATTCTCTTGACTCCACGCTTTGTTGTTTTCCACTTTGCCACTGGAGTGTGTACTTAGCAAGCAGATTTGTTGTTTTCAGTGGTGTGGTTTAAATTGGTGTTGCCATTTTTGTTGTTGGAAGAACTCTCACTGCATGTCTGGTTTAGCTGTAGTTGTGATACAGTGTTGTGTTATGCAGTTATGGTGTGTGGTGGGTTGTTTTTTTGTTTTTAGCTGTGCGTTTAATGGGAACCTTTCTTTTTATTTCTTCTAACTTTTTAATATATATTTTTATTTGCTGTGTGGTGTGGTATTATGTAGTGTTCAACACTTACATACATGTATTAAAGTTGTGCAGCACAGCGTTCATGAACGTGAATTTTGGGGCAGAATGACGTTGCAGAAATTACTGAGACATTTTGATCAACTTTACACAGACTAGTCTGGGGTGATCCTTTTTATCTAGATGAATTTTCACTGCTGACTGATGTCGCAGTGTCTTAAAAAAATGACCCAGTGTTTCAGTTCAAGCTAAAACCACCAGGTTTGCATCAAGATGCAATTTGTGGCGTGTGTTTATGATATATATGTAAAAACGGTTAATATGATGGAGAATTTTAACAAAGGGATGCTGACTGATTTCCGCCTGTGTGAGTGAAGAAACAGCAATACAGAGTTTACTGTTACAGTCAGCAGTGTTAGCATTGTGGGAAAAAAGATCAAAACATAACAATCTGATCCAACTTTGGAAGAGACTGATGCACCAATGAGTGCTTTATGAAGGGAGTAGTCCTTTGTTCTCTTTGTGTGTGTGTGAGAGAGAGAGAGAGAGGGAGTGTGTGCACGCGTGTGTGTGTGTGTGTGTTTTTCTGATGTCAAAATATGACTCCTGTTGGACCATGACTTGTGGTGCATATATATATATACCAAAAGGGCTTGACTGCGTCATTCACAGTGATGCATTTTGTGTGTGAGGGAAAAAGCCATCCGAGCTGGTGACATAACTCTACCATGATAATTGATTGTGAAGGTGGGATTGTGGGAAGCAGTGCGCTGCAGAAATTTGGAGTTAGGCCTCAGCATGGCTTTGGCTGAATTTTGCTCATTGACCCGACCAGGATGCGGAGGACCAAGAACTTGTCTGCTTTTGCCAAGTGAGCAGTGTGAGTGGATGTGACTGACCCTTGCTCTGGTGTACACATGTTCTATGCCTTGTCTCAATTTGCAGACACCTCGCGCATCCCCAAGCGGTCAGCAGACTTTGGCCCAGAGCCGCGTGGCTTCAACAATGACTACTATGATGAGAGAGATGACGAGTAAGTGTCCTCCTGGTTGCCAACAGTCTTCTTGCCTATTTGCCCTGCCCCCCACCCACCCACCCACCCCACCATTTCAGAAGGCTCTTTGTGTTTGTTTTTCTTGGCTTTCTGTATATATTGAAATGCATGTATTAGTAGTGTGTGTGACGTGTGTCTGGGTGTGTGTGATGAAATGAGTGTATCCTTATGTCTTTGTAAGCTCTCTGGGCTCTTAAGAGATGGGGTGCCATAAATAACCTATTATTATTATTATTATTATTATTATTATTATATATTGAGCTCATTTTGTATGTCTGGCCTTTTTGTGTGTCTCCGTGTCTGTCCATCTGTCATTTTAAGTGAACAGTTGCTACATTGCATTTATCCTGTCCAGCCCGTGCATGCCATCCCTTTGGAATCTTTTTCTGTGGATGCAGAGGTCCATATACTATTGTGAGGAGGAAGAAATATTCTCTGTCTTCGTGTGTGACTTTTTCCTGTCTTTGTACCTGTACCTGTTTGCCATCCTGATCTTCATTTTGGCTTTATATGTGAAGGATGAAATTTTCTCTCTCTCTTTGGTGAGCCGGTTTGGCCTAGCAGTAAGGCGTTAGGCTGGTAAGCAGAAGAACCTTGGTTCAATACCGCTTTGACTTTCCTTTCTCTTCAAAAAGGTTGTGGTTTGTGGACACTGTCTTGTGACTTTGTCCATCACTTCCAACTGAAACATTAAATTGGCTCTCATCGCTGCCCATCTTAATGCAGGAATCATTCTGGTGGTAACGTGTAGTGATGGGTCTCTCATCTCCTTCTTCCCTTACCTCCATACCCCCTTCCCCCCGTTCTCCCTGTCCCTTAATAAGCCTTATGGTTTCTGTGGACGTTAAGCAACATGTTTACTTACTTCTCTCTCTCTCAAACTTGGCTGCAAATAGAAGGAAAAAATAGCGCAAGTGTTTGGAAGAGAATGTGTATTATGCTGGCTTTATTTCCTCGATTTCTTATTCTCCTGCTCTATTTGTGACAGGTACTATCACGACAAGGAGAAGGATGATTACTATGCGGGCCGAAAAGATGATGATGACAGGCGAGACTACGATGTCCGACGAGACTACGATGACCGACGAGACTACGATGACCGACGAGACTACGATGACCGACGAGACTATGACGACCAACGGGACTATGACCGAGGCCATGGTAAGGATGATCGCCGTGACTATGATGAAGATCGCTATCGCCCGCCCAGCTACAGTGACGTAGGTGCTCGCTACCCAGACACCCGTGATGACCCCTACGAAGAGTATGAACGCAAGCCGTCTGGAAGCTACGACCCTGACTACGACACCCGTGACTACCGTGAGCCCAGCCGATTTGATCGCCACGGCGCCCCAGTCGACAGCCGCGAGCGTACATCTTCTCAGGCATCTCAGGGAGGTGGTGCCGCATCTACTTTCGTGTGAGCGACTGCACACAAAAGCAAATGTTTTGCAAGTGCCTGTTGAGCAGAGGTCTTTTTTTTTCTTTTCTTTTTCTTCTTCTTTTGAGCTGATGGCTGAAGTCAGTGCTGTACTGCTGTCCATTTTGAGGCATTTTCGATGCATTGTAGTCACTGTCACTTTCACCTGACCACTAGTGAGACTGTCAGAGAGGATCGATTTATCCATACTTCAGAGACTTACAAAGGAGGTGGATAGCTGCCCAGAGGCGGAGGAGCGCAATAACATTCCAAAATCAACACAAAGGAGTTAATCGGCGCTCGAAATATCAAACAAGTACAGAAACAAAGACCCAGAGTCGCCTGCGGTAACTCTCACCTTGCACGTGTGCAACTGCAAGGTGCGTAAACTCCATAACATTCCAAACTCTTTTTTATCCTAGGAGGGATTTTTTACCAGCACGACAGGCTCTTTCTTACTCCAGGGAAATAAGGGCACTTAGGGCAGGATTTTGCTCTGTATAAATATGTTCAAAAATGATTATGTCCTAGTCCTGCCAACAATCGTGGATCATTCCTCTCTAGGGATGTGTTTAGTCTCTATGGACAGGAACCTGTTCTGTATAAATACGCTTCAAAATTATTATGTCCTACCAACAATCCTGGATAATTTGTACTGCAGGGATGTGTTTAGAATAGTCCGTCAGGGCAGGGTTTTGTTCTCTAAGTACATTTAGAAATTATTATGCCCTACCAGCAATCCTGGATCACTCCTACTCTAGGGTTGTGTTTAGAACAGTCTCTCTGGACAGGATTTTGTGCTGTAAATACGTTAAAAAATGATTATGTCCTACCAACAATCCTGGATCATTCGTACCCTAGGGACGCTCCAACAGCAATCCAGGATGTTTTCTAAGAAGTCTTAAGAATACTTGAGTAGCAGTCCGTCACGCGGGTGAGGCCAGACTAGCAGCCCAGGCCCTTTCTCACCGCAAAGAGGTGTGTGTTGGAATTCTTCTAAACCACCAACCAAGCCTGGCAAATGACACAAGGAGAGTTTATGCCTGTGGACTTGTTATTTTCCACATTGCCCTTGATACAGTAGGAGAAATTGTTGGCTGGCTCACAGTCCTGTCCAGCTTGCATCACAAACCTCAGTAGGCTGTTTGGGTTTTGGAAGAACAGTGATAACTCAGTAAAAGGGAGCTGGATACATTAGTTACTTTGTGTGTGTGTGTGTGTGTGTGTGTGTTAGGGGTGTATGAAGAACTGTGTCACCAACATTTTATGATGAACCCATTAAAAGAAATGACAAATTTAGGACAAAGTTGACTGCCAGTGTTCAGAAAGATCAAAACAGCGTTTTAATGCAACAGTTAGGAATGTGTGTTTTTTTAAAATGATGTTTACGATGATGGTTTAATACATGTTGAACATTGTCAACATTCCCATGCGCTGATGCCGTTTTGTACATAACCTGTGGTCTTTTGTTGCGTTTATACTGACACCACTTCTTGACTAACATATCAACATGTGTAACATAATTTCATCTTTACATGAATGTATTTGAGCATTGTAATGCCAAATGTTACCTGGGAATGTGAAGTTTGATCCGTGGTTTTGAATGATGAAATCATTTTGGTATGCATGTGACCAGCATCATAATTTTGTTTGTTCACAGACTTTAATTTTTTTTAAATATTTTTTTATATCTGAATCCTATTTTAAGCCAGAAAGATGTTTGTATAAAACTGTACATATCATTCATAGATCTTTACTCATCCTGGCTGCTTGCAAATGTCTGATATTTCAGCTCTTATTGATTTAGATAAGCTTTGCTTTTTGTGTGAATGTTTGCCCTCAAATTTTATCCTTTTTTTTTTCTCCCTTTTTTAATTTTTATTTCAACTGGATTGTGTGATGTTTCCTGTTATGTTTTCTTTCTTCTTTTTTGTTTGTTTTTTTTTGGTGTTTTTTTTTGGGGGGTAGTATATAAGTAATAAAGCAATGCTGGGTGGAGGGGCTGA
>JABMCL010001475.1:1140000-1145000 GCA_018857735.1 Alviniconcha marisindica | reverse complement strand
GATTTAATGAATTGTTTTTTGTTTTGTTTTAAATTGGGTTTTTAATCGATTTTATTTTCTGTAGGCTGGCCGAGACTACAGTCTCGGGTTCTCCATCAGTCATGTGACTTTCCCGGAAGTGACGTCAGTCTGGGGAGTCAGTGCGGTTGCCATCTTAGGTTCTTCAGTAAACTGTGTATGCGTGTGGTCGACAAAAAGTTAACTATGCCGGCCTACTGTGTTGCCGCGAACTGTAACAATTCGCAGACGACCCCAGGTATAACAATGCACGAGTTCCCGCGCAATCTACCCGCAGTGAGGCGAAAGTAGATTAAATTTATACAATTCAAACGAGCTGACTTTCTTGCTGCGCCGCATCACGCCCATTTGTGTAGCGAGCACTTCAGTGAGTGCGATTTCGCAAACTCCATGGAATACCGCATGGGGTTTGCTTCGAAGCTGACACGATGTTCCGGTACTCTTTCAAAATCCTGCCTGACAGGTTCAAACTGATACGGCTGTATCCTTGTGGGTCTCTCGGGCAAAGTATCAGTTTCGTCTTCGGAGCTCGAGTTGGCCATTTTGCAGCGACTCCCCAGAGTGACGTAGTAGGTATATGGTCACGTGATTGGGCGTCATGGCGACGCTTTCGGTACGACAGAAAATGCCTTTTTTCGTGCATTTATAACCCTCAGATCACAGTTTCACCTACATCATCGTTCTCAGCGAGCTTTAACGGAAATCGTGTGAAAAGTCACCCCTAACCTTGGACTTGTCCTTTAACGTAAGCCTACAATCACAATGGAGGGAGGAAAAGTTTGAAGTAACCAAACAACGATATGCCAATACGAACAACATTCAAACAAACATGCATACAAAAATGCAAACAGACAGCAGATAAATCCCGAGACATACAGACATACGTACCAGCTGTCATGTTGTACAGATCCTCCAACACGCTATTGTACAAGGGAGAGTACTCCTCAGAAAACGTGAACGGCGAATTATCCGATTTCTCGTTCCTGCCACACACACGGCCGTAGAAATTGGTGCAAACTCCGGGTTGTCCGGAAGACTGGCTCAAAGATTCCCTGACAGCTTCCGCCACTTTCAGGCACTTTTCAGTGTTGCAAACGATAGAGGGTGGAGTGGTGGTTGTTGTCCTTACTGTAGTTGTCGTTTGAGGTGTGGCGGTAGTGGTGGTAGGGGTGGTTGGTGATGTTGTTCGCCTGGTCGTCGTTGACGTCGCTCTTGCAGTCGTCCCGGCAGGCCTTGTCGTCTTCGATTTCGTCGTTGTCGTTTGTCCTTTGGCGGTCGACAACGGTTGCGACGTCGCCATCGTCCTGGAAGTGCCCACAGGTACTTGAGTCACAACAGGCACTTGAGTCACAACAGGCACTCGGGTTGGCAGTGAGGTGGTGTTTGCGGAGCGTGTTTCTGACGCACTGGAGGACGAGAAGGGTGCGGAGGAAGAGATGGAGGGGGCAGAGGCTGAGGGACCTCCGCCTCCCGAGGTGTTGTACAAGGCGGTGGTGGTGACCATCGCCGGCAGGTTTGGTGCAGCACCGCTCTGTGAGGGGCGGGACTCCTGGCCGTAGTTGTAGATCTGAAAAGGCAGGTGCAGCTTCCGTTATGTCTGCTTGCTGCTGTCGCCACCCTCCATCATGGCCATGCCGAGAAGATGAAGGAGGAGGAGGATAATACACCTTTTGAAGGAGGAGGATAATACTTTTTGAAGGAGGATAATACACTCTTAGAGGAGGATAATAAACTTTTTGAAGGAGGAGGATAATACACTTTTTGAAGGAGGATAATACACTCTTAGAGGAGGATAATAAACTTTTTGAAGGAGGAGGATAATAAACTCTTAGAGGAGGATAATAAACTTTTTGAAGGAGGAGGATAATAAACTCTTAGAGGAGGATAATAAACTTTCTGAAGGAGGAGGATAATAAACTCTTAGAGGAGGATAATAAACTTTTTGAAGGAGGAGGATAATAAACTCTTAGAGGAGGATAATAAACTTTCTGAAGGAGGAGGATAATAAACTCTTAGAGGAGTATAATAAACTTTCTGAAGGAGGAGGATAATAAACTCTTAGAGGAGGATAATAAACTTTTTGAAGGAGGAGGATAATAAACTCTTAGAGGATGAAGGAGGATAATATTAGAAGATGAGGAAGGATGATAATAAACTCTTAGAAGATGAAAGAGGAGGAGGATAATAATAAACTCTTAGAAGATAAAGGATGATGATGATAATAAACTCTTAGAAGCTGAAGAGGGAGGATAATAAACTCTTAGAAGATGAAGAGGGAGGATAATAAACTCTTTGAAGATGAGGGAGGAGGATAATAAACTCTTAGAAGATGAAGGAGGAGAAGGATAATAAACTCTTAGAAGATGAGGGAGAAGGATAATAAACTCTTAGAAGATGAGGGAGAAGGATAACAAACTCTTAGAAGATGAAGGAGGAAGAGGGAGAAGGAGGAGGAAGAGGAGGAGAAGAAGAGGAGGAGGAGGAAGCAGAAGAAGAAGCAGAAGAAGAAGAAGAAGAGAAGGAGTAGAGAGAAGAAGGAGGAGGAGGAAAAGAAATAATAATAATAATGAATAAATGAATGAAATACTTTTTAAATTAGCAATAACTTCCACACCAGAATATGCATGTTCACAGCACAGGAGTTGGTGAGAAAAAGCTTGCATACATGCTGCTGCTGCTGCTGCTGCTGCTGCTGCTACTACCACTACTACTACTACTACTACTATTACTACTACTACTACTACTGCTGCTGCTGCTGCTGCTACTACTACTACTACTACTACTACCACTACTACTACTACTACTATTACTACTACTACTGCTGCTGCTGCTGCTGCTGCTGCTGCTGCTACTACTACTACTACTACTACTGTTACGACTGTTATTGTTACCCCTGTCTTAGCTAGCCAAGGGAACACTCAGGTCGGAAGATGTCTTGTTCGAGTAACCTGTGGCGGTTAAACCAAACTCGTGAAAACTGCATGAACACAAACAAAGCACTGAGTCCAATGATGCCGCCCATGCTGTGAATGTTCGGCTAAATCAAAGTGGTAAATATTGGATACAAACAAAGCATCGATGCCTTTCGTTATCCAGTATGTTCTTTCAGTTCATGTTTTCATCATTTATGAAATGTTGAATGCACCAATACCGCATGTCCTCGAATGCCCCATGTATGTATCCTTATAACAAAGAGGTATTAAAAAGTGTGGGGGGAAAAAAAGAAAAAAGAAAAAAAAAAGCTTCGAGTTTAGTCACACGAAGTTCAGCCACCCCAAACCGGAGAAAAGTGGACAGAAAGTGGGGATTAAAGGCACAGTATTATTCACTTCTGTTTTGTTGGCATTTTCCATCACACCGCTCACGAGCAGGAATACGACGAGAAAGAGGACGACGACGATGACGATGGCAAACAGCAACAGGACGATGAGAAGCTTTTCGCGCCGTGACCAGCCCGACTCGTCATCGCGTCCTGACGGCTCTCGCTGGGCCGGGGACAACATTCGTCGTACTTGTTCGGGGTACAAGTAGGACACTCCGTTCTCGACCAGCTCTCCTCCGTCTGGCAGACAGGGAAAAAAACACCCATCAAGCTAAGTGGAAATGGAGCATGCGTGGTACTGTTGTACCTAGCGTTTCTCAGCTCAACACAGCCTGAACTTCATCTATTGCCTTTTTGCAAAACAAATATACATATATGTATTTTCCATTGCAAGACCACAAGTAAATACTAAAACATCGCATACGCTGTTGAGAACAGGATGATCGCATTATGCGATCGATACAGCTCTACGTCGAAAAGACGATCCCAATTCCCGTAAGGAATTAATCATGTGTAAATAAAAGGTCAACGTTTATAAAAAAACCTTAGCATGTAAAGAAAAGGTCAACGTTTATAAAAAAAAACTTAGCATGTAAAGAAAAGGTCAACGTTTATAAAAACCCTTAGCATGTAAAGAAAAGGTCAACGTTTATTAAACCCTAATTAGCATGTAAAGAAAAGATCAACGTTTATTAAACCCCTTAGCATGTAAAGAAAAGGTCAACGTTTATTAAACCCTTACATGTAAAGAAATGGTCAACGTTTATTAAACCCTTAGCATGTAAAGAAAAGGTCGACGCTTATTAAACCCCTTAAGCATGAAAAGACAAGGACAACATTTACTAAGCCCCTTATGCATGCAAAGAAAAAGGTCAACGTTTATTAAACCCCTTAAGCATGTACAGAAAAAGGACAACATTTACTAAGCCGCTTAAGCATGCAAAGGAGAGGTCCACGTTTATTAAACAAACCCCTTAGCCAATCCTCGCTGACGTTCACAGCAACAGTGTGCCTTCAGCCTCACGCAGTCAGCTCACTCACCCGGAAAAGGACCACCGCCGAACAGATACCTGTCCGACATCTTGCCCCTGGAACTGAGCGGAGCTTCCAGGTAAGGCGGAGGATATGGAAGCACCTCAGGGAGAGGCTTGCTTACGGACCTTCGCTGAGACCTTGGGGAGGAACGTCTGCTGGAGTGCCAGCCTGGGTACTCCGTACCAAGAGGGTCATCACCGTAATCATTAAACCTCGAGGATTTTCGCGGACTGAGAGACGTTCGTCGAGCTCCTCTCGGAGTCTTGGGCGGACTTGACGACCGGCTGCGCGGGCTAGGGGGGTAGTTCTTCATCCTAGGCGTCCTAGGCGACTGTAGGCCTCTGGGGCTAGGCGGGAAGTGCTCCGTTCCCGCCCTGGGAGTTCGGGGAGTGCGAGGAGTCCGAGGAGTGCGAGGAGTGCGGGGAGAGGGAAGGGGGCGCTCTCCGAAGCGGATGGACCTCAGCTCAGACAGACTTAACTGGGGACGGTTGCTGTGGCGGAGATCCAAGGACAGCTCTTCGGAGGTGCTTTCCATCGGGTCCTCCGTGGTGGGGGAGGTGAACGGGGAGGGAAGGGGTAGTAGCCTTGGGGTCAAGGTCTTCTCCATCACTTTCTTCAGGTCGTC
>JABMCL010001475.1:1122500-1127500 GCA_018857735.1 Alviniconcha marisindica | reverse complement strand
ACACGCACCCCCAAACACACACACAGGACCCACACACAACACACCCCACAACACAAAACACACACACCACACACCCCAAAACACACACACACACCCACCCCACACACACACAACACACACACCACACACACCACAAAACACCACCACCACCCCACAAAACACACACACACACACACCCCACAAACACACACACCACACACACCACACACCACACACCACACACACACACAACACCCCCACATACCCACCCCACACACACAACCCAAAACTCCCAAACACACACACACACCACCTCACACCACACACACAACACCACACCAAAACACACACACCCCACACACACACACCCCAAAACAAAACACACACACACACCCCACACACACCCCCACACACACACACTCCAAACACACACCCACACACACCCCACACACCACACACAAAAGCACAAACACCCACACCACACACACACACACACCACCCCCACACAAACAAACCAAACACACCCCCCAACTCCACACACACCCCACACCCCACACCACACACACACCCCAACCACACACAACACACACAACACACACACCAACACCACACACACACACACCACACCCCCCACACAACACAAACACACAAAACACCCTTTTCCCTCTCTCTCTCTCTCTCTTTTCTCTTTTCTCTCTCCTCTCTCTCTTCTCTCTCTCTCTCTCTCTCTTCCGGGCTTTTTTTCCCCTATCTTTTTTTTTCCCCCCCCTTTTCCCCTTTTAATTATTTGGCATATTTATTTTAGCTTGTGGTGCAGTGTTTTAAAACTAAAACTATTTATTTTATCTCCCCTTGTCAAAAGGGGCTATTTTAAGCCAAAGACAATAAACCTTTCGCTTTCGCTTTCCTCTCTCTCTCTCTCCCCTCTCTCTCTCTCTCTCTCTCTCCTCCTCTCTCTCCCCTCTCTCTCTCTCTCTCTTTTCTCTTCTCCCCCACCCACACCCACCACACACACAGACCACCACCACCACCACCACCCCAACACACACAACACCACACACCCACAACACAACACCCCACACACACACACACAACACCCCACAACACACACCCCAAAACACACACACTTCTCTTCTCTCCCCTCTCTCTCTCCTCTCTCTCCTCCTCTCTCTCTCTTTCCTCTCTCTCTCTCCCCTCTCCCCTCTCTCTCTCTTCCCCTCCCCACACACACACACACAACACACACACACACACAACACCCCACCCCAAAAAAAAACACACACACACAAAAACCACACACACCCCCTCACCCCACCACCCCGCACCCGCGCACGTACGCACGCACGGGGCGCGGGACACACACACACACACACCCCACACACACACACAAAACCAAACACAAAAACAAAACACACCACCCCCAAACAAAACCCCCACCCCCCAAAACAAAAACACCCCACACCCACACAAAAACACACACAAAAAATTACACCCCCAAACCCCACACACACACAATTTAAACACCCCCACACACACACCACAAAAAAAAACACACACCAAACACAAAAAACACCCCCACCCGCATAAAACCCCCCAACACACCCCCGGCACACACACAAAAAACACCCCACACACACACAAAAAAAATAAAACAAAAAACACACAAAACCACACACACCCACACACCCCACACACCCCCCCCCACAACACACCCCACACCACCCCCCCCACAAAACACCACACCACACACACCACCCCCCCGCACACACACACACCCCCCCCCCCCAAAAAAAAAAAAAATTTCCACAAAAAAAAAGGAAAAAAAAAAAACCCCACAACCCAAACCCCACCCCCCCACCCCAAAAAAATAAAAGGGCCCCCCGGGGGCCGTCCCCCTTTTAAAAGGTTCTTTTTTGGATCGCGGGAAGTGTTTTCCATTATTCACTTTAAACCCCTTTTTCAGCCCAAAGTATGCACTTTGCAACTTGACAGCCTTTACAGCGGGGCCCCGGGGTCACCCTCTGTGGTCAACGGGGGAAGGTTAGTCCGTTCAAAGTCTTACGGCTTAAAAGAAAAGGCCCCCGGGGGCAGAAGGGTTTCACCCCCTTAAAAGAAGGGCCGGGGATTTTTAAGGCCCCCCCAAAATTTTTATTGGGTTGCGGGGGGATTGTTGGGAAAGGCCTATTTGGGGGGGGTTTGAGGGGAAAGCTTTGGGGGGTTAATACCCATGAACCTATGGGGTGCGGGGTTTTTAATGGCCCCCTAAATTTTCCTATTTGGGTGCGGGAGGGTATTGTATGGCGCTCCCTAAATGTCCTACTTGGGCGCAGAAGGGTATTGTATGGCACCCCTAAATGTTCTACTTGGGTGCAGATGGGTATTGTATAGCGCCACTGAATGTCCTACTCGGGTGCAGAAGGGTATTGCATGGCGCCCCTAAATGTCCTACTCGGGTGCAGGAGGGTATTGTATGGCGCCCCTAAATGTCCTACTTGGGCGCAGGAGGGTATTGTATGGCGCCCCTAAATGTTCTACTTGGGTGCAGATGGGTATTGTATAGCGCCACTGAATGTCCTACTCGGGTGCAGAAGGGTATTGTATTGCGATCCCTAAATGTCCTACTTGGGCGCAGAAGATTATTGTATGGCACCCCTAAATGTCCCACTTGAGTGCAGAAGGGTATTGTATGCGCCCTAATGTCCTATTTGGGGCAGAAGGGTATTGATGGCCCCCTAAACTTTGGTGCGGGAGGGTATTTTATAGCCCCCTGAATGTCCTACTCGGGTGCAGAAGGGTATTGTAGGCGCCCCTAAATGCCCACTGGGGCAAAAGGGGTATTGTGGCCCCCTAAATGTCACTGAGGGCAGAAGGTTTTGTAGGGCGCCCCTAAATGCCCTACTTGTGTGCAGAAGGTTTTGTATGGCCCCCCTAAGTTCCCCCACGAGTGCAGAAGGGTATTGTATAGCGCCACTGAATGTCCTACTCGGGTGCAGAAGGGTTTTGGGCCCCCCTAAATGCCCTATTTGGGTGCAGAAGGGTATGTATGGGCCCCTAAATTTTCAACTTGGGCAGAAGGTATTTATGGCGCCCCTAAATGTCCTACTGGGGCGGGAGGGTATTGTATGGCGCCCCTAAATGTCCTATTTGGGGCAAAAGGGTATTGATGGCGCCCCTAAATGTCCTACTGGGGCAGAAGGTTATTGCATGGCGCCCCTAAATGTCCTACTTGGGCGCAGAAGGGTACTGTATAGCGCCACTAAATGTTCAACTTGGATGCAGAATGGTATTTGCATGACGCCTTTAAATGTCCTACTTGGGCGCAGAAGGGTATTGTATTGCGCCACTGAACGTCCTACTCGGGTGTAATTATGGCGCCATTGAATGTCCTACTTGAATACAGGCGCGTATTGTCAGATTTGCCTCCTTAGATTCCCTGCTTATACAGGCGGGTATATAGCTTCTGGTTTCTGGGGCCCTTGAGTGTCCTACTTGTTACGGGGGAACTCTCAAATGTCCTGCTTTGGTAAAGACTGGTATTGTGCATTGCTTAATACCCTAGTCCGACTCTGGGTGTAGACGGGTATCATGTATTGTGTGGGTCCGTACACGTATTTGGGTGCAGGAGGGTGTTATATATCGCTCCCTGAACCTACTTGGATGTAGGTGGGCATTTGCGTATTTTGTGCCATAGCAAACCTGCTTCGGGGGAGGGAGGTACGTATTGTGTGCCACCTTAACCTACTTTGGTGCAGGCGGGTATTGTATGGCACGGTAAACCTACTTTGGTGAAGGCAGGTATTGTGTGGTACGGTAAACCTGCTTTGGTGGAGGCAGGTATTATGTTGCACGGTAAACCTATCTGGTTGAAAGCAGGTATTGTGTGGCACCGTAAATCTACTTTGGTGCAAGCGGATATTGTGTGGCATCGTAAACCTATATGGCGAAAGCAGGTATTGCATGGCGCCGTAAACCTAATTTGGCGAAGGCACGTATTGTGTGGCACGGTAAACCTGCTTTGGTGCAGGCAGGTATTGTTTGGCACGGTAAACCTACTTTGAGGCAGGCAGGTATTGTGTGGCACTGTAAACCTACTTTGAGGCAGGCAGGTATTGTGTGGCACTGTAAACCTACTTTGAGGCAGGCAGGTATTGTGTGGCATCATAAACATACCCTGATGAAGGCAGGTATTGTGTCTCATCGTAAACCTACTTTGAGGCAGGTAGGTATTATGTCGCACAGTAAACCTACTTGGGTGCAGAAGGGTGTTAGAGTGTCTAGCACGCTATTCCTACCTGGCTGAAGTGACAGCCAATGGCAACCACGACAATCCGCGCATAATATACGCTGGATTTTGTGCCAGTTCACAAACGCGGATCCTCCGTGTAACGAATAACATCCCCCCCCTCCGCTTCCCCACCCGACCTAAGCACATGCTCTTCTCTTTCTCTCTCTCTCTCTCTCTCTCTCTCTCTCTCTCTCTCTCTCTCTCTCTCTCTCTCTCTCTCTCTCTCTCTCTCTCTCTCTCTCTCTCTCCGAATCTTTATTTTCCTATTTCCAGGACGTGACAATGAGAGACGTGAAACATCGTCAGCACACGCCCACACGGAAGCTCCGGCGAAAAACAACAGCAAAACGTACTGGTAATCGATGAGTTCAATATCGTTAGAAGATTAGACTTCTTAAGTTTTCCTTCAGGCCTCGCTTTATGCGACCCTTGGGCGTCGCAAAAAGAAGCTCCTCAAATTCGCTTTGCTTCGTTGATACATATAAAAACAAAACAAAAATCAAGATGGGAGAGAAACGAAAGTTGTGAAAACATGTTCTGACTCCACTGACCAAAGATATAACTGTTCTGACTCCAGTGACCAAAGTTGTAACTGTTCTGACTCCACTGACCAAAGTTATAACTGTTCTGACTCCACTGACCAAAGTTGCAACTGTTCTGACTCCACTGACCGAAGTTGTGACTGTTCTGACGCCACTGACCAAAGTTGTAACTGTTCTGACTCCACTGACCAAAG
>JABMCL010001475.1:1107500-1110000 GCA_018857735.1 Alviniconcha marisindica | reverse complement strand
GAAGAGAAAGACGACAACGAAAACAACAACAACAAAAAACAAAAACAACAGCAACAAGAAATCCAGTGTGTGCATTAAATGGCGTGATTTCCGAAAACATCGTTACTATCCGCAACGAACATTTCCCATTCTTCTCCCCAAAGCCTTATTGTAATCATCTGGAACAACCTGCCGGGGGTCACAGCTCCCTCAACCGCGAATCCTTCCGGTCCTGTTGGCTGCTGTTTATAAGAAGGAACAGAGGAAGAAAAGAAAGAAGAAGAAGAAGAAGGAAGGAGGAAGAAGAAGAAGAAAGGAAGAAGAAGAAGGAGGGGGAGGAGGAGAAGAAGTGGAAGAAGAAGAAGAAGGAGAAGGAGGAGGAGGAAGAGGAGGAGGAGGAAGAAGAAGAAAGGAGGAGGAGGAAGAAGAAGAAGGAGGAGGAAGACGGACAGAAGAAGAAGAAGAAAGGAGGAGGAGGAAGAAGAAGAAGAAGAAGAAGGAGGAAGACGGACAGAAGAAGAAGAAGAAGAAAGGAGGAGGAGGAAGAAGAAGGAGGAGGAAGAGTGGCCGAAGAAGAAGAAGAAGAAGAAGAAGAAGAAGAAGAAGAAGAAGAAGAAGAAGAAGAAGAAGAAAGGAGGAAGAAGAAGGAGGAGGAGGAAGAAGAAGAAGAAAAAGAAGAAGAAGAAGAAGAAGAAGAAGAAGAAGAAGAAGAAGAAGAAGAAAGGAGGAGGGGGAAGAAGAAGGAGGGGGAAGAAGAAGGAGGAGGAAGAGTGGCCGAAGAAGAAGAAGAAGAAGACGACAGTGTACGTTGTTAAAGCATCTAGTTCCTACGGTCTCCCCTCCATCGGCAACACGGTCGTAGCATTTCATTGTTGATCGTTTCATCGACTGCACGATCACAGGCAGCTAGGGAGTCGTGAGGGTCCCAAAAGGACGAGGCGGCGGGGTACGGGGCGAGTAACTCCGTTACCGAACACTTACAAAATAAAGAAGCGGTGGGGCAGTGTGCGGGGTGAGGGGGTGGGGGTGTGGGGGGGTGAGAGTAGGGGTGGCAGGACACTAATCGTAATCATGAAAATCAATACTTCCTGCCTGCGTTGCTGTTCGGAGTCAAACGCGTCTTGCACACTTGAAGCAGAACTAAAAATCGAGTGGTTGAAGGATTGGACACAACCGGTTATTCATCCCCCCCCCCCTCCCCCCACCCCAACCTCCTCTCTTGCGTAGGACCCCCCCCCTCTCACCCCCCATCCCCCCTTCCCCCACCCCCTATCTCCTCCCTTGCGTATAAATAGGATTACAACCTGAAGCTCAGGAGCTGTGTGAAAGTCGAGGTGGCCGTCCTGGGCTCCCTGTCCTAATGAGCCTCATGGTTTCTGTCGACGTGAAGCAACACTGAACCATGTTTAGGCACTGATCACAATTGGTCCCTAATATGTCAACCCACATCCGAGGACATGAAGCTCTACATCATCAGCAGCAGTTCTGAGTACACAGAGCTCAGGAGCTGTGTGAAAGTCGAGATGGCCGTCCTGGGCTCCCGTCCCTAATAAACCTACGGTTTCTGTGGACCTAAAGCAACACTTCAACCAGCTCTGAGTACTCATAATTCAGGAGCTGTGTGGAAGTCGAGGTGGCCGTCCTGGGCTCCCGTCCCTAATAAACCTACGGTTTCTGTGGACGTAAAGCAACATTCAACAACAACAACAACAACTCTGAGTATCAGTCCAACCAACAATCGGCTCATACCGAGTGTATACATAGTATAATTATAATACACCGGTTCCTTTTCCCCTGCCTGAAGACACGTCTCTGTTCAGTTTATGATGGTGGCATCAAGCGAGAGCAAATTTGCTCAGAGACGTGTTCGATTTGGTGCACAGTTAAAACCCACAACGCCGTACAGCCGAGGGGTTACGGCACTGGGTGTGCACAATGGACTCTCGGGAGGTCTGTTGAACTTTTCGCCCCTCAAGGCAGTCTAAAGGTCGTAGGTCCATATATTTCTTTGGTTGAGAGAGAGAGAGAGAGAGAGAGAGAGAGAGAGAGAGAGAGAGAGAGAGAGAGAGAGAGAGAGATCTGGCGGAAAACTATAAAACTTTGTCTTGGCAATTTTCTAGTCTTGGCAATTTTCTAGTCTTGATTTTCATCACACTATTTTCTGTGGACTTGATTTCCATCACACAATTTTCTGTAGACTTGATTTCCATCACACAATTTTCTGTGGACTAATTTCCACAATCCAAAATGCTGCAAGGGAGGAGAAAAACATTGTATCTTTTTGCAGGAAGCTGAAATCATGTTTGTCCTCAACTCTTGTCACCCCCCTCACCGGATCTCATTTCCCACCCCCCCCCCCCCCCCCCCCCCCCCTTCGTCCCTCTCTCCACAGTTCCCTCCCCTCATTGTCTCCATAGTCTGCGCCAAGCGCAACGGGCATGTGTCTGTCTACATGGAGTTAAACCGCGCCACACAAGTGGATATTGACATTGGCATTGGCTATATTTTGGCGGGAGCTGCC
>JABMCL010001475.1:1092500-1095000 GCA_018857735.1 Alviniconcha marisindica | reverse complement strand
GAACCAAAAACAAATCAAAAACAATCTCACACAACGCGCCGCAGACACACACACAACACACACCACACACACACCACAACACACACACACACACACACACACACACACAACAACACACACACACACACACAACACACACACAGCACACCAGTCACTTTCATCCTCTCTTCTTCTCTCTCTCTCTCTCTCTCTCTCTCTCTCTCTCTCTCTCTCTCCTCTCTCACACACACACACCACTACATACAGCACAAACCACACACACACACACACACACACACACACACACACACACACACACACACACACACACACACACACACACACACCACACACACACACACACAAACACACACACACACACATACACACACAACACACACACACACACCACACACACACCACAAGGCACACCACACACACACACACACACACCACACACACACACACACACACACCACACCACACACACACACACACACACACACACACACACACACACACACACACACACGCACGCACGCACGCACGCACGCACGCACGCACGCACGCACGCACACACACACACGGAGTCAGTCAGTAGGATAGCGTGATTAGGTAAAATTGCAGCCAGTGGAGAGAAACAAGATGAAGAGAGATATGATCAGTTTGGGAACTCTCTGGACGAGGCGAATCGCGAACAGCGTTGTTTTGAACTTTGTTTATGAGATACTGATGGCAGCCAGGCAAGTAAAAAAGCAGGTAAATACAAGCGAAGATACATCCGTTGTAAGCAATTAACGTTTACTAAACTGTAACCTGCTAGTCCACATCAGTTCAATCCAGTTCAGGATGGTATCTATGCGCTCAGTAAAGCCCATATACGCTCCATCCAGTCTCTCGGATATTTCCCCAACGTTGCCTTTGAAACAGTTCCAGTGTTCGTCTGATTGACGATGGCCCTCTCTCGCCCTTTGAAGAAAGATCGTCTAGCGCTTCCTCTTTCCACGTCTCTCTCCTCCAGTCGATCGATGGTGTGATGTCCTTAGCTTTGCGCCCGCATGTAGTGTCTCAAGCTTCTCAATGCTTTAGATCTTCCGAGACGCAATTAAGCCACTTGTGAGGGTTGCTTTTTCCCGTCAGTCTATCCACTCCGTCATTTCCCTTCACTCCGGCATGTTCAGGGCTGTACACCTACAGGTGGTTTCCAAGGTGGATGCCGAACATTGACACGCAAGTCTGGGCTGAATTCCCATTCCATTGTTTCGCTTTTTGTGGCAAGCTCATTGAATCTGTGAGGATGATAGCAGGTGTGACCTTACTGTCTCCTCTTGAGGCAATCCAGGCTGCTTGCACCTCTATTGTCAAGCTGGAGGTGGAGACTAGTCCACATGCAAATACAAAAGAAGAAAAGATTATTGTAATAATAAACGCATAAAATGAAAAAAAAATCTTTTTGGTTACTCGAATTCCACAAAAAAGGACAATTAGACAATTCAACCCAACAAAGATAAAAGTATGCCAATGAAATAAAACGGGGTAACACATAAAAAAGAACATCGCTTCTGAGAGAGATTAAGTGCTCAGTCATTACCCATAATTATCCCTACCCTCCACCGCCTCTCCATTCACGGATAAGTCAATGGCCACACACCAGCAAACACATCAGTTCCGAGCCATCACGAGTACCAGCTGTACATGGAACAGCTTCGCAACCAACCAGAACACAAAATGCAAACGAGGTTGGGATAATCTGTTAGATCGTGACGACGTCCCTCGGATCGTCATCTATCCTTCGGCTTTACTATTACAGCGCTCATCTTTACGGAAACAATTGCCTTCCACTGCAATCTAAAGCCGTTGCTTCCGGCGTTCTTTGAAATGAGCGAGGTTTCCCTCCCGCTCAGCGGGTAGGGCACCATAATGGCAGTCATCACGAGTAATCTGCAGTCTGCAGTCTGCCTGAGGCAAGGCTCAGCGTGCACAGACCTTGGTCAGAAAGAAAAGGGTGAACGGAGTTGTCTTCTCTTTCTCTTCCCTCAAGCCTGCGTGCTACGATGTTTTGTTTTTGTTTTGTTTTGGTTTTTAGTTTAGCCTACAGGTTTATGGTTGAACGCGCGCGCGCGCGTGCACACACACACACACACACACACACACACACACACACACACACACACACACACACACACACACACACACACACACACACACACACACACACACACACACACACACACACACACACACACACACACACACACACACAGCACACACACACACAACACACACACACACCACACACCACACACCACACACACACACACACACACACACACACACACACACACACACACACACACACACACACACACACCCAACACACACACACACACACACGTACGCACACACGCACGCACGCACGGAGGTTATTATGATCGAACACTATCAAAATTAGACGAGAGAAAACAAACAAACAAAACAAAAAAACATCCCAAAAAAGCGCAGTTCTTTTCAAGGAGTCTTA
>JABMCL010001475.1:1082500-1090000 GCA_018857735.1 Alviniconcha marisindica | reverse complement strand
TCCTTGAGCTTTTTCACTTTTCAGATAGGTTACGATGTGCGAATGTAAATTTGTTTGTTGTGTTGTTGCTTTGTCTTCTTCATCTCCATCGTTTGGTTTTCTTTTGCAGTAATATTTAGATTTTTATTGTTATCTTTTTCTTAATTATTATTCCTGATTAACACACAATTTCCGTCGAAAGGTGGTCGCTTTTGTTTTAATTTGCTTGTTGGTTGGTTGATGTTGGTGTATTTTTTTATTGTATTTTTTGCTTTGTTTTGTTTTGTTTCCTTTGTTGTTTTTGTTGTTGTTGTTGTTGTTGCTGCTGTTGTCGCCCTGTTATAACCCAGTGCAGTCGACCGGGCTCAAAGCACCAACTAACTAACTGTAAATCTTGGTGCTAAATATCTTTGAGACTATTTTTCAAATTATTATTACACTTTATATTATTCATTTTTTCTGGAGTCTGTCACAGGTCCTATAATACAATTTATTGAGATTGTGATCTATTATTATAGCGGTGGAATAGCTGTCTTCTACAGCGGACCACAATTCCATGCACTTTCCATTCCTACACGGAAAATTTTTAATCACTAATTGCTTATTTAATCTCCTTTGTGAGTGGATGTTCGTAAGGGCTTCGTCACAGAGCACAGTTGCGGCCGATCTTCATTTGCCCGTTTCTCTCTTACTGTCTCCAGTTCAAACCTCTCTCTTTATGTCCATCGTTGATAATATTCTGTATGTAGTAGCAGTAGGAAGGTCTTCTTATTTTTCTTCTTCTTCTTCTTCTTCTTCTTCTTCTTCTGCTCCGCCTACTCCCCCTCCTCCTCCTCCTCCTCATTCTTCTTCTTCTTCTTCTTCTTTTTTGTTGTTGTTGCTGCTGTTGTTGTTGACCGTCGATCGCCTGGAGGAGAGAGGCGTGAAAAGAAGAAGCGCTATAGACAATCTTTCCTAAAAGGACGAGAGAGGGTCATCGTCAATCAGACGAACATTGGAACCGTTTCAGAGGCAACGCTGAGGAACATTTCTGATACATGGGTTGGAGCGCATATGGGCTTTTCCGTGCTCATAGATACCATTTTGAACTAAACTGAACTGTTGTTGTTGCTGCTGCCGCTCTTCTTCTTCTCCTTCTTCTCTTCTGTTGTTATTGTTGGCGCTGTTATTGATGTTGCTGTTGTTGCCGGACTAGTAATAGTAGTAGTAGTTCTTCTTGTTCACCGTTTTCTTCTTTTTTTCTTTTCCTCCTCCTCTTCCTCGGACTGGACGTAAAAAAAAAAGAGAGAGAGAAAAAGAAGAAGGTATTTACTCTTCTTGATGTGACACGTAGTATTCGGTTGACTGGACGTAATTTTTTTTTAAAATATATAAAAACAGTTACTTACTCTACTTGAGGTGACATGTACTGTTCGGTTGACTGGACGTAAAAATATCTCTATAAATTAAAAAAAAGAAGTGGCTTACTGTTCTTGGGGTGACATGTACTGTTTGGTTGACTGGACGTAAAAATATCTCTATAAAAAAAAAAAAAAAGTTACTTTCTCATCTTGAGGTGACACGCACTGTTCGGTTGACTGGACGTAAAAATATCTAAAAAAAAAAAAAAAGGGAAACAAGTTACTTATTTTCACTTCTTGAGGTCACCCGTACCCGTTGACGGGACGTTAAAATCCAATCCAACCTTCTTCTTCTTCTCGTGTGTTCTTACAGCTTGTCTTTTAAACCGACAGTTATACTCGGCATACGTAACCTACAAGCTTAGATCTAAACGAAAACTTAACGCTGCCTTGCCGGTTCAGTTCGAGTTCAGTGTTGCTTCACGTCCGCAGAGACCCTACGGACTATTAGGGACGGGGAGCCCAGGACGGCCACCTCGACTTTTACACAGCTCCTGAGCTCTGACCTTGCCGGCTTATGCAGTAGTACAGTATATAGCCTATTCCCTCGCTGCAGTGACGTCACACCTCGTGGCCAAAGGCACTTGTTGGTATGACAGAGAATCGATCCCAACACCCTCGGGGAATCCAGAAGGTTGTGGGAAGCGGGGAAGCGAAGGGAGTGGGGGGAAGGGGGTCGTGAGATGAGTTGTGTCTCTATCTGCAAGGGTGGTCAAAGTAGGCTAAACGGTTAAGTCGAGTGTTTGGCTGGAAGCTCGCATAATTCGCTGGCATTCGCTGACTTCTGTGTATAGGTTTTGTGGTTGTGGGAAAGAAGAGACGTATAATTACGATCTTTACGCGGAGGGTGTCCTCAGGTAAAAAATATCGTCGCTGCATGCATGGTCATCGCTGCCATCCTCCTTCCTACCCTTCGCATTTCTCTTCTCCCTAACTGCGTTCTCATCCTCCTCGGTTCCATCCTCTTCAGCATTATTCTCATGCCTGGTAGTGGGTCAAAAAGGTGCTCCTTCCTGCTCTTCCCCCCCCCCACCACCCCCACCCCCATGCTCCCCTCCCCCCACCCCCACGTCCACGCCCCTCGACACAACACAAAAAAGGGAAAGAAATCGGGAGCACATCACACATGACCTTAATTCCGTCAAACCGACGCCGGCTTTGATGCTTTAGGGTTTCAAGGTTTTATTGAGCTTTTTGCCCCTGGGGGCTAGAAAGCGAAGTTACATTCGCACACGACATTCCTTATGAACAAGTACACGAGTTCTACTAATAAATAACTACCACACTTTATATATAAGACAAAAATAAATGCTCAAACACAAATCAAAGTTGTTATGAATATGTAAGGCTAAGGCGCAAAAATTAAGTTCAGACTAGCTGGCTGCAACAAAACGTACACAACAACTCGTGTTTTTTACTTCCCAGTGAACCACTCAGAACCCTTTGCGTAAGCTCTGTTTATTGTATTGCCTATCGTGTTTGCTCTACTTCTATTTTGATTGCGATTCTAAACAAACAAACAAACAAACAAACAAACAACAACAGCAACAACAAAAACAACAAAGAAGAAGAAGAAGAAAAAGAAGAAGGACAAGAGAAAGAAGCAGGTCTACAACACCGCTTATAAACTCAACGGCCCAGGCCAAACATGGCAGTTCCCCTGTCGTAAGACACGTAGGCACGTGCAAAAGTTGTAACTCGAGCCCGAACTGACCCGATTCAGTGAGCTCTCGTCCAGGTCACCGTGCCTCAATTGTGGCGTGCAGCACGTGGTACACGCGAGGCATTGGTTTGGCTCTCGATGCAGGCGGCAGGTATCGATCACTTGAACCTATGTTATATATATATACACACACACACACACAGCATAACAACAGCCAAGCCTTGTTTTGCCGTGTGTGTATGTATATATATATATATATATATATATATATATATATATATGTGTGTGTGTGTGTGTGTGTGTGTGTGCTTCCCTCCCCCCTCCTCGCCCCCCCCCCACCCCCTTCCACTCCCACCCCCCTCCTGGCCCCCCCTCCACTCCCACCCCTACCACCTTCATAATCGTTATGCAATTGACTGTGAATTTCAGTCAAAATCTCCACCGAAAAAACAAGATGCAAAAACACGACTAATACCCTATTCAAGTGATTTAACCTAAAAACTAGGCCATGATAATGATCTTGAGGATGAACCTTTTGGAGGACGTACATTTAGTGGAATTTACGTACATTGTATTTACTCGCATTACAGGGGATAGCTATCGTACGCGATTAAGGAACTTTGTTATTGTGTAGCTGTGACGTCTTTCGAGCGGTAATTAACTCCCTTTGTTTCTTTGATTGTAATATGCTGATTCATTGAACTTCTGGAACTTCTTAAACGACATTTTGTTAAATGTTCCTGTTCTGATCAGATATGGCATATCTTCAAAGAAAACTTCTTGAGAACACACTGACCCTGACTGCACCTACTCACGCCAAGTGCTACAGGCTTTGTGTGTGTCCGCGTGTGAATGTGTGTGCGTGCGTGCGTGCGTGCGTGCGCGCGCGCGCGCGTGTGTGTGTGTGTGTGTGTGTTTATGTGTGTGTGTGTGTGTGTGTGTGTGTGTGTGTGTGTGTGTGTGTATGTTTCAGCTCACCCCCTCCCCACCCACACCCCCTCCTTCCCTCTCTCCGACGTTTTTGACATTTTTCTTTTCTCTTCTTGATCTAAATTCAATTGGCCTGACACAGCTGACAAGCCTGTACCGTGGTCTCATCCATCTTCCGTTTTTGGTCCATCCTACAGCATCAATAACAACCCAAGGGACCTGGTATTTGGTGGCTCCTCTGCCCTGGTGGGGCATATTTCCTCCACTGGAAAGAACTAATAAGTATCGT
This sequence comes from Alviniconcha marisindica, assembly GCA_018857735.1. NCBI lineage: Eukaryota > Metazoa > Mollusca > Gastropoda > Provannidae > Alviniconcha > Alviniconcha marisindica. Next base: position 1,085,739 of record JABMCL010001475.1, on the reverse strand, counting down.
TCTTGACTGTGGAAGCACAGGATGACTAGTCTTAAAAATAAAATAAATATAAAAAGGGGGGGGGGGGGGGGGGGGGAGAGAGAGAGGAGAAGGAGACAAAGAGATCGAACGTGTTCTCTCTTCTCTCTCTCTCTCTCTCTCTCTCTCTCTCTCTCTCTCTCTCTCTCTCTCTCTCTCTCTCTCTCTCTCTCTCTCCTCTCTCTCTCTCCTGCCTCTCTCTCTCTCTCTCTTCTGTCTGTCTGTTGTCTGCTCTCTCTGCCTCTCTCTCTCTCTCTCTCTCTCTCTCTCTCTCTCTCTCTCTCTCTCTCTCTCTCTCTCTCTCTCTCTCTCTTGCTCTGCTCTTCTCCTCTCTCTCTCTCTTCTCGTCGACTCTGCTGCGTCTCTCTTTCTTCTCCCCTCTCTCTCCCCTCTGCTGTCTCGTCTTTCTCTCTCTCTCTCTCTCTCTCTCTCTCTCTCTCTCTCTCTCTCTCTCTCTCTCTCTCTCTCTCCAATACTTCTCACAAGAGTTTATCATATGTTCTATTGCCTTATATGCTGGTTGCATGCTCATACATGTATGTATAACTGAGTGATGTGTGCATGTATGCATTTGGCGCTGTGAACTGCGCTCCATGTATAAATCCTCATGTACAACATTTCAGTTATACGTTGATGCTTACGTGTATATAAATGATGCCCTGTAAACTTATATTTAATCATTAGTAGCTTAATTAGCAAGGACTATTTGTTAGGTTTTAGGCTGATCACAAACTACAGTCTTTGTGAAAAACAGTTTTCGAGTTCCAATTCGAGTTCTCTCTGTCGGTTTGTCTGTCTCTCTCTCTCTGTCTCTCTGTTGCTGTTTCTCTGTGTCTCTCTGTCGCTGTCTGTCTCTGTCTCTGTCTGTCTGTCTGTCTCTCTCTCGCTCTCTCTGTCTGTCTCTGTCTTTCTGTCTGTCTGTCTGTCTGTCTGTGTCTTTGTCTGTGTCTGTCTGTCTGTCTGTCTGTCCCGTCTGTCTCTCTCTCTCTCTCTCTCTGTCTCTCTCTCTCTCTCTCTTCCTCTCTCTCTGTCACCGAAAGAAAATACACTCATTCGAAACAACAGTAGCCTACATTTATGCTGGCTGCTTCAAATAAAGCAAACGCGAAACCAAAAAAAAACAAAAACAAAAACAAACAAAACAAACAAAAAAAAGCATTTTGTAAAAAGTTCACTAAGTTTCGGACTGTTGGAGTGCGTGGCCGTTTATTGATCGAACATGCAAGTTCTTCGGTGCGAAGAACGCTGCCACGGGAATTTGACTTTGTGAATAATGCAGCTTGAGAACCGTTTTTTACTCTTTTACGTCTGCTCCCAACCGCGGCCAACATTCAAGCAAGCGTGACAGAAAACCATTTGAAACACTCTCAGGTCGTGGGCCGTGAGCTGGTCTAATCAGCCTGAAAAGACTGCCATGTAACAATAGCAGAAGAAAATGGCACACAAAACAGGTACGCTAACCTCTCAGTTAAAATGCGACCGACTCTGGTGGGGATAATAATAACTGTGTGTATAGTTTACGACTTGCTTTTTCTCTTTCTCTTCTTTTTTCGCTCGTTCGTACGCCTACTGTCAGGAATTGTGCTTTTTTTGTTTGTTTTGTTTTGTTTTGTTTTGTTTTTGCTGCTGTTGTTGTTGCTCCTTTCGTTTTTCCTGTCCTTGTTCGAGTTTGTTTTTACTTTAACCCGTCCGCTCAGATACTCGTAATAACGTGGCCTGTGCTATGAACAGATCTTTTTGCCTGTGAGTTGGCTAATTTTGTTTCTGTCTTAGCCTATAATTTTGCTATTATAGCTTAAATTTAATGGAATAGTTTCTTTTGGGGGATGTGTGTGTGTGTGTGTGTGTGTGTGTGTGTGTGGGTGGGTGGGTGGGTGGGTGGGTGGGTGCGTGCGTGCGTGGTGGGTGTGTGTGTGTGTGTGTGTGTGTGTGTGTGTGTGTGTGTGTGTGTGTGTGTGTGTGTGTGTGGTTGTGTGAGAGAGAGAGAGAGAGAGAGAGAGAGAGAGAGTGGGTGGGTGGGGTAGCTGTGTATAAAGATAGATAAAGAAAGCGCGCTCTCACAGGAAAAGAACTAGATTGTGTGTGTGTGTGTGTGTGTGTGTGTGTGTGTGTGTGTGTGTGTGTGTGTGTGTGTGTGTGCGCGCGCGCGCGCGTGCGTGCGTGCGTGCGTGCGTGCGTGTGAGTGGTGGGGGGGAGGGGGGAGGAATGGGGGTGGCGGGGGGATAGCTGTGTAAAAGATAGATAATGAAAGCGCGCTCTCACAGCACCTGATGTGTGTGTGTGTGTGTGTTTGTGTGTGTGTGTGTGTGTGTGTGTGTGTGTGTGTGTGTGGCGTGCGTGCGTGCGTGCGTGCGTGCGTGCGTGCGTGTGTGTGTGTGTGTGTGTGTACGTGCGTGCGTGGGTGGGTTGTTGGGTGGATATAAAGATAGCTAATGAGAGCGCGCCTACACGGGGAAAGAACTAGATCTGGCTACACCAGAGTACCACACCAGAGTACCACCAGAGTACCACATAATGCGTTATGGGCTTCTACAAGTAGTGGGTGCTCTCTGGTGCAGTTAGATCTAGTTCTTTCCCTTTGTAGGCGATATTTTATTGTCTTTCGTTATAACGAAATTCCAGAATCAGTTTTTAAAAGTGCTTTGGTAGCAAGTCTGTCTGTCTGTCTGTCTTTCTCCCCCCCCCCCCCTTCTCTCCTTCTCTCATAACAGCTGCACATCTTAAAATCCAAATGGCATTAACAGAAAACATACTGTTAAAAGATACAGTCCATGTCCACAGCTGATCGCTTCACCTTTGTCAGACCATAAGTCAGTGAGCGGCCGGAGCGCTCTCTCTCTCTCTCTCTCTCTCTCTCTCTCTCTCTCTCTCTTGGCGACATGTTAATACAGCACGGTTGCATTTAAATCCATTTCACCGGCGTAGGTATGGTCGTGTACAAACTACGACACTAAACACAATGGATGAATTAAACAACACAACGGACGACGAAGGTTAAAACTGACTAGTTAGCCTACAGACGTACAAATTAAACCTACGTAATACCTAATTCTGTCCCCACCACCACCAACACTGAACAACAAGAACGACAGCAACGACAACAAATTCCTTAATCCGGCCAAACCGGCCACTGACGATGATTGACCATGCAGTGACGTACGATCAACTAACCGTTGAAAGTCCGCGGCTGACATTTTACTCTCAAGGGAGGTCACTCTTGG
>JABMCL010001475.1:1065000-1067500 GCA_018857735.1 Alviniconcha marisindica | reverse complement strand
CATAATTTTCTGCATTAAGACGGGCAGCGATGAGAGCCATTTTAATGCAACCACAACCTTTTTGAAGAGAAAGGAGAGCCATTGGTCTTGACAGACGATCGTGATTTAAATACGCATTGAAGCACTGTAATATATCTACGGAATATATAACTATTTCTGTTAGCTGTAAATACATGAAATGTTAATTTTTTGATACGCTTATTATTGTCTTTCTTGTCTCTTTTCCGTTGTTGTTGTTGTTGATGGTGATATGTCTCTGTGTGTGCGTGGGGGTGGGTGGGTGCTTTGTGTGTGTGTGTGTGTGTGTGTGTGTGTGTGTGTGTGTGTGTGTGTGTGTGTGGGGTGTGTGTGTGTGTGTGTGTGTGTGTGTGTATGTGTGTGTGTGCATAGTGTTTTGTGTTTTGGGGTGTGTGTGTGTGTGTGTGTGTGTGTGTGTGTGTTTTGTGTGTTTTGTGTGTGTGTGTGTGTGTGTGTTGTGTGTGGTGTGTGGTGTGTGTGTGTTTGTGTTTGTGTTGTTGTGTGTGTGTGTGTTGTGTGTGTGTGTGGTGTGTGTGTTGTGTGTGTGTGTGTGTGTGTGTGCGATTTGCATGTATAATTTAAAACGGTGCTATTTGTCATGATGTGACACTGTGCGGAGGGCGGGATATTTAAAATCCAAGAACGAAGTAACTCTATTCCCAAAGCTCCTTCATCCCTTACAGCGAAAGGGAAAAGCGGCAGCAGTCTATGTATAGTTAGCTGATGTTGCTTCGCACAAAGAGCTAGCTCGCTTATATTGCAAGACCTCGATTAGTTCCGTCAAATTTAAATCCAACTGTTTGGTTACATTACCATCATCACACCAATCCCCGTGGTGGATACCACGGACGCAGAAACTGAGGTCCTTCCTTCTGAGAATCGAAACTATGAAAGGTTCCCTCTTCCAATCAAGCATGCAGTATGACATAGTATTGTTTTGCAAACGGTTAGATAGTCTGCCTTTGTAATTTCCGCCTTCTCAACTCGTTTTACACTCTCTCTCTCTCTCTCTCTCTCTCTCTCTCTCTCTCTCTCTCTCTCTCTCTCTCTCTCTCTCTCTCTCTCTCTCTCTCTCTCTCTCTCTCTCTCTCTCTCTCTCAAGCAATCGAATTTTGCCGAATCTTCTTGAAGTTGGGACATTCTAATTTAGTTAGAATTTTGTTCGCTATGATCTTTCTTTCTGTCTTTTTGTTGTTGTTGAAGTTGTGTATGATAGTTTTATTCTGTACTTTGTCCTGATATGGCATACATTGTTGACTGGAAGTTCTTCAAAAAACAACTTCCAAACACATAAAAAAAGAGAAAAAAGAAGAAGAAAAAAGCAATGTTATTTTGAAGGGGGGAAAACGTCGTCTTTAATTTGTTTCTGTGTTTCGGTCTCACTCGCCATAATTATCACCGTCACTTTCAACATCACCTTCACCGTAACAGTCGCCATCACCGTCACCGCCAGCAGTTTAGTGTGACGTGCAAATCGCCATGCAAGCACCAAGCCAGCGCAAGCCGTTACCAACCGTCCCTTAATTAAACTCCTTCGGTCTTCAACAGTCTCCGCCAGATGGCGTGACCTGCTCGCCTGTCTCCGGCCTCACACCCTAATGACCGCCATCGTTTCACCTGCGAATTAAACCGCCACTTGCCTCTGAGGGCCAGAGGTCGCTAGCGTGAGCAGGGGCGGTTTAGTGGAGGCCGGGCCTCTCCGGACGTCTCGTGCTTGTGGCTTAATTTCTTGAGACGACAGATAGCGTTACGTGCATGTGTCTTTCTCAAGACGACCACTAGCGTCACGTGCATGTGGCTTTCTCAAGAAAACTAGCGTCATGTGCATGTGGCTGTCACAAGGCGACAGCTAGCGTCACTTGCATGTGCCATTCTCAAGACGACAGCGTCACATACATGTGGCTTTCTCAAGACGGCAACTAGTGTCACGTGCATGTGGCTGTCTCAAGACGACAACTAGCGTCACGTGCATGTAGCTGTCTCGAGACGACAACTAGCGTCACGTACATGTGGCTTTCTCAAGACGACAACTAGGGTGGTGCATGTGGTTTTCTCAAGACGACAACTAGGGTCACGTGCATGTGGCTGTCTCGAGACGACAACCAGCGGCACGTGCATGTGGCTGTCTCGAGACGACAACTAGCGGCACGTGCATGTGGCTGTCTCAAGACGATATCTGGTTCATGCCCTAGCGTGCAGCGATTTCCCCCCTCTGTCGGCTCTCCTCCTTCTTCTCCTCCCCACCCCTCCTCCTCTTCCTCCTCCCCCTCCTTCTCCCCTCCTCCTTCCACCCCCTCCTCATCCTCCTAGTTTTTTACCCGCTAGTGGCGTTAAGCTGTAACAAAGTGTTTGTTTCATCGCCTAAAACGCGTGACCCTTGCCACCCGAGACGGTCAACAGCTAACCCATAACACCGTGCAAATGTGTCCACCGGCGGGGGGCGGGGGGAGGGGGCGAGGGGGGAGGGGGGGGGGGGGCTGGG
>JABMCL010001475.1:1052500-1060000 GCA_018857735.1 Alviniconcha marisindica | reverse complement strand
GCACCATGCTTACTTTATGATTTGAGTTTTCTGTATGGTTAGAAATTTACTGCCGTTAGAGCACCAACGAAAAACTGTTCGTTAGCTGACAGTTTTCGGAGACCTATGGCGTAACCAGTTATGGCAGTGGTTGGAGGAAGGATGTCGTAAACCGATGCTTGAAGTGTGGCCAAGAACACGTGCATGCCGCGAAAGAAAACACGCGGGTTTCTCTTACACTGCTAGGCAATTCTGAAGAGTCGCTTTGTATCTTCTCCACACTGATCGCGAGGGGAGTCACTTAAACTCTTCCTCGGGAGCGAGAGATAGAGAGAGATAGAAAAAGTTAACCCCGAGGAAGGGGGAAAAAAAGCCCGAGCTTCCATCCAAAAGGCAGGAAAGCCGCCATGGGGCTTTTTGGGGAATGTCAGACCCATTCAATCATTGGTTCTGCTCTCCCCCTTTTTCCCCAGGAGTGACGGCCCCTTGCCAACAATTTGCACGTCAGTGCGCTCTTCCTTTATCCACAACCAGTTATTCCGCTCATTACCGACTAGTTTTGGCTGCACTTCCTCCCGTCTCTCTATTGGCTGAAGAATTAGGAAGGCCCACTGTATCGACTGCCTCGGATCAAGATGGACAACTCGTTCTCAGCAGGTCATTAAAGTACGTTTAGCGGGCTGTCTAGAGGGGGGAATAGCACGGCAGACAGAGGCAGTCTGCAGTTGCTGGTCTGCTTCCTAGAGACTTCTTGTTTTAATACTTCATTAATCCCTTGTTAGGGAAAATCCGACTCACCTTACCTGGGTAAGGCTACAGCAACCGCAAGGGCAGCGCAATTAACCCATTCCCTCCAGTTGTGCAGCTTTTTCCTGTGTCCAAACAAGTGGTTTGGCTGCCAGTGTCGTCACTAGGGGATTTTTAACGTGCGCGTAGGAGTTGCTGCGCGCGATTGGTTGTACCCCATTGTAGTCTGTACAGCAAGCTGCCTCTGGGAGAAAAATCCCTTGCCGCACCAGAGTCAAACCTGGGTTTGGATTGCACCCGCGTTAGTTACTTAAAGTGTTAGTGTTACTGTAAAGCGTTAGTGTTTGTGCCGAGTCTTTCTCAAAGTTCATAAATAAAGTTCATAAACACAACCGATCAAGTCACAAGCAATATTCAAATCTACTGTGTATGACACGTGTGTCACTTTAATTATGCTGGAAGAGATTTTTGAGAAACTTAAATCTGAATGAACAGGGAAGGTGAAAAGTCGAAAGTCGGAATTTATGACATTTGGCGAAGCACGCAAAGCCTCAATAATCTGACCTATATGTTCCTGATTCATTGGAGTGAACCTTCGACAGCACTGGATTCACAACAAAAGGGGCATTAATTTCTGCATCTGGGGTGTCCCTTTACATGTACAGAGCAAATGCAAAATCGATTACACGCATTGATTCTGTGGACTAGTACACAGGTAGAAATGATGAGCGATTGTTATACACAGTAGTCGTATCACGTTGTACTTAAATTTCCCTGAACGCTTAACAGTTTGGTAACCATATTGATAATAATTATATTGTAATCATTCCGTAAATCACTTTGCTAGGATGACATTTTTTTATGTTTCCATCGTTTTCTTCCATTAAATTTCCAGCTCTAGCGAAATGGCTCATAAAGTTTCATGTGTAGTTTATAATTTTCTCACAAGGTTAGTTAGTTTATGCTTTGTGCTTACGCCCACCACATTACGTCTTTCTCACAAGGACACCACACCATTTGTTAGCAATTACAAACAGTAATTAAAGGAGCTTATTTGCGCGATATCCAGTACGTGTCGGTTCCGGTCTTCATCAGAACTTCCAACGCTGCAGCACGTGTTAACGGATGTACAGGTGTGGATACATTCTCCTGACAACGAGTGGGACAAATCCATACAATAATCAAACGACTGCGGGAGCTCGTCTCGCTGGAAGGCAAGCGAAACGAGCTGTTCTGAAATCGATAAAACTACCGTTTCTCGTTTTGTTTTATAATGAAGCCTGCAACTCGATTTGTCCAGAAGCGCCTGTTGTCTGACTGTCTGTCTGTCTGTCTGTCTGTCTGTCTGTCTGTCTGTCTGTCTGTCTGTCTGTCTGTCTCTCTCTCTCTCTCTCTCTCTCTCTCTCTCTCTCTCTCTCTCTCTCTCTCTCTCTCTCTCTCTCTCTCTCTCTCTCTCTCTCTTCTGTGAGTGAAGTGTGTGTGTGTGTGCGTGTAGTGCGTGCGTGTGATGTGTGTAGCGTGAGTGCGTGCCGTGGTGTGTGTGCGTGTGGTGTGTGTGTGTGTGTGTGTGTGTGTGTGTGTGTGTGTGTGTGTGGCGCGCGCGCGAGTGTGTGTGTGTGTTGTGTGTGTGTGTGTGTGTGTGTGTGTGTTGTGTGTGTGTGTGTGTGTTCAAGTTTGTGTGTGTGTGTGTGTGTGTGTGTAACAAGTGTATGTGTATATGTATGTATGTGAGTGCGCGTGCGCGTGCGCATCTGTGTGTGACATGTGTGTGCGCGCGCGCGGGTATGTGTGTGCACCTGTGTGCGTGCTTTGTTTGCTACTGTCGTTTTGATTTGCCATTTCGTGCTTGCTGCAGCTTACATCAACCTCTCATAAATATTACTGAGTTTAGCGGCACAACCCGCAAGCCTTTTGATCTGACATCAATTCGCAGGACCGAGTGTTGACCGAGGCAATAAAGATCTTCGCTTGAGGTCTGTGACGGCAGCTGGCAAGGCAATGTCTGCCGTCAATCGCCTGTTAGACGATCACTTAAAGGACCATCGATTCATGGTACCGGTGCCAGCATGGAATCGATAGGCTTTGTTTGGAGTTGTTGTTTAGAATCAACCCTTCTGACTTCTTTCCGTTCTGCCTGGTTTTGCCGCGGCGACTATAGCTGCAGTCGGTTTAGCCCGTAGGCAACAGGGTTGTAGTAGGCCCGCTGCACGTAGTTAGCTGTAAGCTTTGATATGTAACGTGCAGATAATGTGGCAAGGTCATACCTGGGAGAAATATGAAAAAAAGTAATCAAATCAGCTGTAATATGCTGTTCACAGTTTAGCGAGTTACTCTTACACAACAGTTACTATTGAAGAGGATGAGGGAAAAATCAAGTTGAATGAACCGTGCTTGGAAGGCAAAAGGTACAAAGACAGAATTCAGTCCAGGCAAGGCATGCAAAGCTGCATTCTGACCTAGTCTTTTGTAACGATTAACTATTGTTCATAACCAACCCGTTCGATTCGACGCTGGGGCAGACGGAGGTGCCTATCAGCCGTGTAAAATTTTACGTTTCATCATCATCTTCATACTCCGCCATTGGCTTTCTGTCTTCGTCTTTGTCTGTCTGCCTTTGTGTACCTCTGTGTGTGTGTGTGTGTGTGTGTGTGTGTGTGTGTGTGTGTGTGTGTGTGTGTGTGTGTGTGTGTGTGTGTGTGTGTGTGTGTGTGTGTGTTTGTGTATCTGTCTCTGTCTCTGTCTGTCTCTGTCTGTCTATCTGTCTGTCTGTCTGTCTGTCTCTCTGTCTCTGTCTCTGTCTCTGTCTCTCTCTCTCTCTCTCTCTCTCTTCTCTCTCTCTCTCTCTCTCTCTCTCTCTCTCTCTCTCTCTCTCTCTCTCTCTCTCTGTCTCTCTCTCTCTCTCTCTCTGTCTCTCTGTCTTTCTCTCTTCTCTCTCTGCTGTGTGTTGTGTGTGTGTGTCGTGTGTGTTGTGTGTGTGTGTGTGTGTGTGTGTGTGTGTGTGTGTGTGTGTGTGTGTTCTCTCTCTCTCTCTCTCTCTCTCTCTCTCTCTCTCTCTCTCTCTCTCTCTCTCCTCCTCTCTCTCCTCTCCTCTCTCCTCTCTCTCCGAATCTTTTTTATACTTAGTCGCCCTCGTGTTACATCGTTGTGTAGCACATACTGCGTCCTTGCGCTGAATTAGCGCTCTATCTTTCCCTAATAAAGTCTCTCTCTCTGTCTCTCTGTCTCTCTGTCTCTCTGTCTCTGTCTCTGTCTCTGTCTCTCTCTCTCTCTCTCGCTCTCTCTCTCTCTCTCTCTCTCTCTCTCTCTCTCTCTCTCTCTCTCTCTCTCTCTCTCTCTCTCTCTCTCTCCTCTCTCTCTCTCTCTCTCTCTCTCTCCCCCCCCCCCTCCCACCGCATCATAATCCTTTCTCATGCGTATGTGTAGATAATATCGTCCTGGACAGTAGCACTACATTTTAATCTCTCTTAATCTTTAAACTATTGTCGTGAACAGTACTGTACGTTGAACACTAGCACTAAATCTTCGCCTCTCCCCTGCCCCCCCCCCCCCCCCCCCCTCCTCCACTACCATGCCCCTGCCCTCTCCAACCCCCTCCACCACCACCCCACCACAACCTCCATCCAGTCACTTTTGTTTTGTTGTTGTTTTGTTCCAGTCACGGTTATTTTCAGGGCGGAGTGGTGTGAGCGAAGTAAGGAAGAAGCGCTGTCAGGTGAAACCGCCCGCTGGTCGATACGCGGACCATGAATTATAAATGGCCACTGCCGGGCGCAGACCGCTACCTTTCGCCGGCACCGGACCGGGAATCAATGGTGCTTGCTGCGCGGGGACGGCTGCCGCCTGTTCACTTCATTCACCAGGGCCTGCTTTTGTCCGGCTTTTGCCAGCAGGTCCGCAAGACGCAGCAAGGCTACTGCGGAACAGTGGGGTCGGTTAAACTCGTTTAATGGCGAGCTGTCTCTCAAGAGGTGCTGGCGTGGACCGAGATCCCAGGAGATGGGAGAAGAGGGAGGCTATACCTAACGCTGCAGAAGACGCGCTGTGGGGTCTGTCTGTTGATCTAGCCGTCAAATTTGTTTAACGCCCCCCGAAGAGGTACTGGCGGGGACCGAGATCCCAGGAGATGGGACAAGAGGGAGACTCTTGCTAACGCTACACAAGACGCACTGAGGGGTCTGTCTGTTGATCTAGCCGTCAGATTTGTTTAATGGCGAGTTGTCTCCGAAGAGGTACTGGCGGGGACCGAGATCCCAGAAGGTGGGACAAGAGGGAGACTATTGCTAACGCTACACAAGACGTGCGTCCAACCATGGTGTCTGTCTGTTGGTTTGCTTGGTTAAACTTGTTTAACGCCGAGTTGTCTCTCAAGACGTACTGGCGGGGACCGAGATCCCAGGAGGTGTGGGAAGAGGGAGATTATATCCATAACGCTACACAAGCCTTGTGCCCGACAATGGGGTTTGTCTGTTGGTTTGGTTGGTTAACTTGTTTAACGCCGAGTTGTCTCTCAAGACGTACTGGCGGGGACCGAGATCCCAGGAGATGGGAGAAGAGGGACACTATACCCGACGCTACACAAGACGTACGTCCAACAATGTGGTCTCTCTGTTGGTCGGTTGGTTAATTAGCTAGGGCTTTGAGCCCATTCAACCGCATAGGGTTATATTAGGGCTAACTGTTGGTCGGTTAAACGTGTTTAACGCCGGGTTGTTTCTCAAAAAGAGGTACTGGCGGGGACCGAGATCCCAGGAGGTTGGACAAGAGGGAGACTATTGCTAACGCTACACAAGACGTGCGTCCAACCATGGTGTCTGTCTGTTGGTTTGGTTGGTTAAACTGGTTTAACGCCGAGTTGCCTCCCAAGAGGTACTGGCGGGGACCGAACTCGAACTCGAACTCGAACTCGAAAACTTTATTTTACGAGGATTGTAGTTTAGGTTCATTCAAAAACCTGTCTAACAACTAGTCCTTACTAAGCTACTGATGAACAGATATCAAATTACAGGCATTATTTATATTATAGGCATGAATGATTGAGTGAAACGTTATACATGAGAATTTCCACACAAAACATAGCGTGCTCACAGCGCCAGATGAACACATGCCATACATCATTCAGTTACATATTATGAGCATACGGTGAGTATATTATGAGCAAATGAAGCAGCAGAACATCTGATCAGTTCATATGACTAATATCGGAAAAGAAAACAGAAGCAGTCAATGCTTATCTTATAAAGAGCAATAAGGGAGAAGGAGGGGGGGGGGGGGGGGGGGGGGGGGGGGGGGGGGGAGAAAGAAAAGAGAAAAAAAACGGGGGTGGGGGGGTGGGGGGGGGGGTCGGAAGGCAGTCGGAAGGACTGGGCGGAGTTTATGGGTTTATAAAATAGGTCTCAAATGACCAGTCATTGCAATGGCAATCGCTCGAAAACCTCAGTCTCTCTCTCTGTCTGAGAGAGACAGAGAACTGGAACTCGAGCTCTAAAACTTTATTTTACAAGGATTGTAGTTTAGGTTCAGTCAAAAACCCGTCTAACAACTAGTCCTTGTGTAGCTACTGATGAGTAAATATAAATTACAGGCATAATTTATATACATACATGCATGAGTGAGTGAGTGCGTGAAATTTGATACATCTGATTTTCCAAACAAAACATAGCGTGTTCACAGCGCCAGATGTGCACATGCATACACCACTCAGTTACACATTATGAGCATACAACCTGTAAATAAGGCAGCAGAACATATCTGATCAATTCAACACCGGTATTGGGGAATAAAAAATGTCGAGAAAAAAAAAAATCCCAGGAGGTGGGAGAAGAGGGAGACTATAGCAAGACGTACGCAGGCTACTGTCGAACAATGCGGTCGGTTAAACTCGGTTAAAGTTGATAGGTGCTGGCGGAGACCGAGTACCCCAGGAGATGGAAGAAGAGGGAGACTGTGGCTGTAACGCTATGCAAGACGTATACGCACCTAGGCTACTGTCAAGCAATGTGGTCGGTTAAACTTGTTTAATGGCTAGTTGTTTCTGAAGAGGTACTGGCGGGGACCGATATCCCAGGAGGTGGGGAAGAGAGAGACTATTGCTAACGCTACACAAGACATACAATGGGGTCTGTCTGTTGATCTGTCCACCTTGTTTAACCCCGAATTGTCTCCGAAGACGTGCTGGCGGGAACCGAGATCCCCACGAGATGGGGTAGAGGGAGACTATACCTAACGCTACGCAAGACGTGCATCCAACAATGGTGTCTTTCGGTTGGTTTGGTTGGTTAAACATGTTTAACGTCGAGTTGTTTCTGAAGAGGTACTGGCGGGGTCCGAGATCCCACGAGGGGGGGGGGGGGGGGGGGGGGGGAGGAGAAGAGGGAGATTATGTCCATAACGCTACACAAGACTTGCGTCCAGCAATGCTGTCTGTCTGCTGGTTTGGTTGGTTAAACGTGTTTAACGCCGAGTTGTCTCTGACTAGGTGATGATGATGTGGGGCTTCATGTCCTCGGATGTCTGGTTGACATATTAGGGACAAACTGTAATATATGACTAGGTACCAGCGGGGACCGATATATGGCTATATAGAGACCATGGCTACAACGCTACAGAAAAGTACGTCCAACAATGGCGTTTGTCTGTTGGTTTGGTTGGTTAAACGTGTTTAACGCCGAGTTGTCTGTGGAGAGGTACTATCGGCAACCGATATCCCAGGAGGGGGACGGGGAGCGGGGAAGAGGGAGATTATATTATACAGCTAACGCTATATACACAAGACGT
>JABMCL010001475.1:1030000-1042500 GCA_018857735.1 Alviniconcha marisindica | reverse complement strand
CAGTTGTGGTACGATGTCGGTGGTGCTGGTGGCTGGCCGGGGTCGTCAGTTATGGGACGGCTTCGGTGGAGCTGGTGGCTGCATCGCCTTCTTCAACTGGGTTGTCTGCTGCGGTCTGGGCCGTAGTCACTGAAACCTGCTGTGGTCTCGGGGCGCTCCGCTGATCCTGAACCTCGCATCGCCAAAAATGTAATGGATCTGATAACGGGGGCGGGATTACCGTTATAACGTGCACAAAGAGCACTTGCTCACACAAACAACATATGCACGTTTCTCAAAAGCGCCATTGAATGCAGATAATGATATTTGTTTGGCTCTTTTCTGCCGAGCACCCACCCACACACACACACACACACACACACACACACACACACACACACACACACACACACACACACACACACACACACACACACACACACACACACACACTAAAACCACACACCAACACACCACAACACCAACACACACACACACACACAACACACACACACACACACACACACACACACACACACACACACACACACACACACACACACACACACACACACACACACACACGCACGCACGCATGCACATACACACACAGGCATGCGCACACACATTCATAACAGAAAATTATCTGACCCATCACAACGCTTACATAATGATGATCTATGTACATTCTGTACAACACAGACCACTCTGTATAACACCGTTATGGTATCAGATAACTAATTAAACAGAGGGGTTTAAACCATTTGTTGTGTTTTCTGAATGCCTGCAAACACCACACAATGGCTGTATTACTGAAACAGCTGCCATGTAGATTCCAGACCCCAGACACACACGCAGCTGTACAACGTGACGATGTGTAGGCAGACACAACAATAACAGTAATGATTAACTATAAAGCGCGATCCTCTAAAAAAAAAAAAAAAAAAAGGTCTGAGCGCAGTGCAGAATTATCTACGTTGAGAGAACACAAGCGGCAAACGGGAACAACAATGACTATACATACATACAAGTAATTCAGATCACAAAAAGCTAAACAAACAAGACCTTCAATACATTCACATTCAAACGCACGCGCGCACACATGCACACCCAAACACACCAACGCGCGCGCACACCCTCACACACACACACACACACACATACACACAAATGCGCGCGCGCGCACGAACACACGAACGCGTGGGAACACACACACACACACACCACACAACACAACACACACACACACACACACACACACACACACACACACACACACACAGATAGACAGACAGAGAGAGCATCAGACAACTGAAATAATTTAAGAACAAGTAATAATGAAATCTGTTTGAAAGGACCGTTTCAAAAGCAGCGTACAGCGACGCGGATCTGCAAGCCAAACGTGCCAGACGGTAAACCTACAACAGTTATGGAAACGACTGCACTTACTTCAACCCCGCCTGCATCTCTATACCGCACAGATGAAAGATTGCTGTGGGTTACACAATAAACTGGAACAATGGAGTGCTTCAGTTTCTCAACTCTGTTGTGTGTGTGTGTGTGTGTGTGTGTGTGTGCGTGCGTGCGTGCGTGCGTGCGTGCGTGCGTGCGTGCGTGCGTGCCGTGCGTGCTGTGCGTGTGATGCTGTGTGTGTGTGTGTGTGTGTGTGTGTGTGTGTGCACGTGTGTGGTGTGTATCCTTCCTCTGTGGTTCTCTGTGGTGCACATGCATTCGTGTATTTCATTGATGTTGCTCTGCCGCTGCCGCCCTAATATGCAACGTCATGGCTGACTGGCTGGCCGCATAAAAACACAATTTTCTTCCTCCCGCTGCGGCTGCTAATGATGACGACGATCAGCACTGATGGCGGTGGTGATGCTGACTTTGGCGCTCACGTACAAATGGTCGGAAACCCTAACCTACAGCACCGTTCAGCCAAGACATGCTCATGCAGTCGCATCTCGTAGGTCTACACGTAAACACGGTGCTTAACGTCCACAGAAACCACAAGGTTTATTAGGGACGGGGAGAAGGGGGGGGGGGTGGAAGGGGGTATGGAGGTGGGGAGAGAGGGAGATTATATACCTATCGCTACACTGTCGCCACCGGAATGACTTCTGCATTAAGGTGGGCAGCGATGAGAGCCGTTTTAATGTTTCAATAATTGCGAGGGACAATGTCGCAAGACAGTGTCCGCAGACCACAACTTCTGAAGAGAAAGGAGAGCCGAAGCCGATTCGATCCGAGGTCCCTCTGCCTTTTTTTTTTACCGGCCTAACGCCTTACCGCTAGGCCAGACCGGCTCACGACGTCCACACCAGTGCGCTTTGAAATTTGTAACCCACAGGCCACAAACATCTCACCCTCGACAGGCTGGCCGCCATGACACTACACTTCGGTAGACAATCAGCTTACAGACTGATCCCTACGGAACGCAACCCCCACCCCTGACCTCCCCCTCCTCCCCCTGCACCTCCCCCACCCCACCCCATTGGTCCCAGGGGCGTTCTTCCCCTTGCAATCAAACTGTGGCCCAAACTGGAGCCTTAAGCGGGATGACAAAGCAAAGCGTCCAGTGAGCGTTTCACCAGTGAGACCTGCTCCTTGCAATCGATGAAGAGACAGAAAAGAGAAGTTGGGTAAATTTTATTTTAAGAGTGTAGTCTAGTCTGGTATGGCGATACGGTGAAAGGGACTTACCCTTGGGGACGTGATCTAGTCTGGTATGGCGATACGGTGAAAGGGACTTACCCTTGGGGACGTAATCTAGTCTGGTATGGCTATACGGTGAAAGGGACTTACCCTTGGGGACGTGATCTAGTCTGGTATGGCGATACGGTGAAAGGGACTTACCCCCTTTGGGGACGTGATCTAGTCTGGTATGGCGATACGGTGAAAGGGACTTACCCTTGGGGGCGTGATCTAGTCTGGTATGGCGATACGGTGAAAGGGACTTACCCCTGGGGACGTAATCTAGTCTGGTATGGCTATACAGTGAAAGGGACTTACCCTTGGGGACGTAATCTAGTCTGGTATGGCTATACGGTGAAAGGGACTTATCCTTGGGGACGTAATCTAGTCTGGTATGGCTATACAGTGAAAGGGAGTTACCCTTGGGGACGTAATCTAGTCTGGTATGGCTATAAGGTGAAAGGGACTTACCCTTGGGGACGAAACGGCTTGGTTTTGACTAATACTGGTTCCGCATCCGGAACGGAAACGGCGAAGAGAACTGAAAACGGTGTGAGAAAGCTGAAAAACATTCAGGAAACGAGTGTGAAAAGGAAAACAGTGAGAAGACGGAACACCATAGTGAGAAGACGAAGCACAGAACTCGAAAGACAGTGAGAAAACAACAGCTAGAATACGGAATAGCCTACAGTGAGAAAACGGAAAATAGTGAGAGGGAAAAAGAACATGAGTAAGTGTAAAAACGGTAAACAGCAGACTGAACATTGAAGGACATTGAAAACATTCAGAAAACGGGGAAACAGCAGGAAAACATAGGAAAAAGGAAAATTGTGAGAGGGAAAAAGAACACGAGGAAGTAAATGTAAAACGGTAAACAGCAGATTCAATACTGAAGGACGTTGAAAACATTCAGAAAACGGGGAAACGGCAGAAAAACATAGAGGGGAAAAAAGAAAAGAAAATAAATAAATAATAATCTAGTCTGGTATGGCTACCTTTGCGGATGAAACGGCTTGGTCTTGACTAACACAGGTTCCGCATCCGGTTTCTTCCCTGTGCGTATATACTGTCGCGGTTGGTTGAGGTCATCGAGGTTTATGCCTCTTGTTCAGCCCGTTCCTCTCTTTCCAAGCATGAACTAGCTGGCCGTACCGGCGTGGGAGCGAATTCCATGGCAACATGAAAGAGCTGTAACGTACGGACCGTGCACGGTGTTGCCTTCGTCATGAACGTTTAGAGGAAACAGGACGGGTGACACGAAGCCATTTCCTTCTAGGTGTGTGTTTGTTTATTCGTCCGTTCATTTGTTCTTACTTTACTCCCACCAGCAGGTTATTAAAATTGTTGTTGTTGCTGTTGTTGTTGTCGTAATACAATAATAATAATTATTATTGTATGGTTCAGTCTTGTCAAGTACGCCAAGCATTTCACGATGAGAAACAACAATGCATCTAATAAAGACAGATGTTGATTTCATAAAACAAAAACAAAACGAAAGAAGCGGGAGAAAAACTGTAACTGTAGCTTATAACGGTGCCTGGAAAAAGAAGAGCAAGCAAGTGTGTGTGTGTATGTGTGTGTGTGTGTGTGTGTGTGTGTGTGTGTGTGTGTGTGTGTGTGTGTGTGTGTGTGTGTGTGTGTGTGTGTGTGTGTGTGTGTGTGTGTGTGTGTGTGTGTGTGTGTTGTGTGTGTGTCGTGTGTGTGTGTGTGGTGAGAGAGAGAGAGAGAGAGTGTGTGTGTGAGAGAGAGAGAGAGAGAGAGAGAGAGAGAGAGAGAGAGAGAGAAGATAGAGAGAGTGTGTGTGTGTGTGTAAGAGAGAGAGAGAGAGAGAGAGAGAGTGTGTGTGTGTGTGTGTGAGAGAGAGAGAGAGAGTGTGTATCATACATTCAAGCTGAGCTTTCTGCGTGAAGGAAAGCTGAGTTGGTGAATTGTTTCGCCAAACTACGGCTCTCGGGATAAACTGTATGTGAATGCCCATCAAAGTGGAACCATACTATACCCTGCCGTACTGTACCCTACCCAAGACGCAACTTGGCCGGAAAACGTGGACAGTAAGCAAACACGTCCATCCCCTTCTGTGCAGCCATGTTGCTTTGCTCTTTTCCAGTGAAGAGCAGAAAAAGATCGGATCGTGACGAATATGACACTTCTGCCACGCATTCTGGCCATTGTATGACGTCATTGACACGGACTGTGACTGGGCACAAAATGGCAGCACTCACAGTCGTGTTACGCTGCAGTTGACAAAGTATTGTAGTGCAAGCTAAACGTTTTTAAAGTGGTACACCAAGAGAAAGAAACAACAACAGCTGCACGCTAGTACAACCGCAAAGAAAGAAGAAAAAGAAAAAAACAAAAAAAAAACACGATCATGTGTAGCTGCTGGCGAGACAAAAACCGGCATTGCGGAAAGCGACCGACAAAGGCTGATTTACAACAGTTGTTGGGAAGCGAGTAGAGACAGATGTAACCATCGTTGCATCCAAACAGTAGAAAAAAATGGGAGACCAAAAAAAAAAAAAAAAAGAAAAAAAAAAGCGAAATAATAACTTCTTGGGGCAGCTGTGGATTTAGCGGTGTTCAGTGACTGTGTGAATGAAGAACGATACGAAACTACCACACTGATCGATATGCCCGCTCTGCAACGTCGCACGCGTACTGATGAGTCGCCGTCGGGGCAGCAAATAAGTATTGCCGGTGGTTTAGTGAGTCAGACACTCACTTACGTTCTGTTGCGTTTCTCTCTCTGTGTTTCTTTCGCACTTATTTTCTCTCTTCACGCTCATCTCCCTTAATCGTTCTAATTCCATCTCTCTCTCTCTCTCTCTCTCTCTCTCTCTCCTTTCTCCTCTCTCTTCTCTCTTCATCTTTTTTTCACCCCCCCACCCTTTTCTTCTTCTCACTTCGTCTTCTGTTTTCTGTCTGTCTTCTGTCTGTCTGTCTGTCTGTCTTCTTTCTCTCTTCTCTTCTCTCTCTCTCTCTCTCTCTCTCTCTCTCTCTCTCTCTCTCTCTCTCTCTCTCTTTTCTCTCTCTCTCTCTCTTTTTTGTATAATGCGCATTGCTTAGCTTCCAATCCTGTTAGATGTGATCTTGTTTTATACGTAGATAGTGAGATAGCCACTATTCTGTCGCTTTCCATTATTCGTTAATATTTTTTGTAATTCTCTCTTTTCCTCTCTCTCTCTCTCTCTCCTCTTCTCTCTCTCTCTCTCTCTCTTCCTTTTAAAAATTTTTGAATTGGTCTTATTTTTCCTTATTATTGCTCTGTTCGTATGATGTGATGTTTTAGACAGAAATTAGTTTTGTTTTGTTTTTAAGTCTTTTTTTCTCTAGCGTATTTAATGGAATTCTTGTTTGATGTATTGAGTGTTGCGGGTTTGTCATCAGGGACAGATTTGTAAAAAGCCGACACGTGCTTAAATCTTTATCCCTGTGTAATAAAGTATATCTTATCTCTTTTTTGGCTTTTTCTTCTTGTCTTTTGTGTCTTTTGTGTCTTCTTCCTGTCTTCCCCTTTTCCCCTCTCCTTCTCTCTCCTCCTCTCTCCCCCCCCCCCCTGTGTGTGTGTGTGTGTGTGTGTGTGTCTTTTCTCTCTCTCTCTCTCTCTCTCTCTCTCTCTCTCTCTCTCTCTTTTCCCTCTCTCCCCCCCCTCTCTCGTCTTTTTCTCTCTCTTTTCACCTCTCTCTCCCTTTCGTTCTTTCCTTTTCTCTTTTCTCTCTCTCCCCTCTCTCTCTTCTCTCTCTCTCCCTCCTCTCTCTCTCTCCTCCCTCCTCCTCTCTCTCTCTCTCTCTCTCTCTCTCTCTCTCTCTCTCTCTCTCTCAAACACACTTAAGCTAGCAGTCCTATTTTTTGACATTATCAAGATCCAGCCGTTCGATGTCGTATCCGGTTGTTAGAAGTAACTCAGCCACGCCCTCACGGGAAAACAGCCAACGATGCCGACGAGACATCTGTGAGTTTTATAAATTCAAGCCAGTCATTAAACCAAAAAGGATATACTATAAGAAAAGACAATATTAGGGTAAAAGGTACTTATACGCAGACAAAGATAAGACGGACATCAATTCTAATAACGCGTGCTTAAAGAAAAAAGGCAAGTTTAAATATTATGTCTGGCAAAACGCCAGAACTGCTTCTGCTTAGGCATATATTGTGCACATTGCAGTGTCATACTACTACTGCCACTACCACAACTAATATTAATAATAATAATAATAATAAAAATGCTCAGAACTTATCTTCGGCGAGGTTACCGACACTTCACTACTGAATTAGCCTACACTTTGTTCGTTCGTTAGGTTTATTCCGATGGTTTGTGTGGGTGGGAGGTGGGGGGGGGTGAGGGGTGGGGGGAGGAGACATATATTTTACTCCTCCCTTCCAATACCCTCCCCCTCCCCCTTACAACCACCACCACCACCCACATGCCCCCATCCCAACCCACTCTTCCGCCACCGGTCCGCGCACCTCAGAGCATCCCCGCCTTGACTGACTAAAACCCCACAGTAAAGCCCGTTCTTAATTGGGCGAACATTTGCTTCGCGAACATATATAGTTCGGGTTATTCTTCGAACCTAGGCCAACACAGTTGGTTCTTAATTGGACGAACATTTGCTTCGCGAAAATGGTTCGGGGTTTTAGTCGAACCAAGGCCAAGATAGTTGGTTCTTAATTGTACGAACTTTTGCTTCGCGGACCTAGTTTGGGGTATGCGTCGAACTGCGACGAAGCTATATTTGGGGTCCAAAAAGCCTCGCTCAGCCTGTTCTGGGAATATTCGCACTGTTCGGCGAATCTTGCCTCTGACCGGTTGAGAGCAAAGAGAGCTCTCCTGTGGACGAGGAAGAAATAAAAATAAAAATTGATGACCGTGTTGATACTTCACTCTCTTCGGAGGGAATTGACCTATTTTTTACTTGTAGCCTGGGACCCAAAATGATATATATAGTAGTTGTTGAATTGACCTGACTTGACTTTATCCTACATTTTGGATCATGCTGTCTGCTCTGCTTCTGCCGCAAGTTCGGGCCGAAGCTTGCGTCTCATTATAAGCCAGTTATGAACGAAGCATAGTTCGTCGAACTGTCCGAACCATGTTCGGCGAAGTAAATGTTCAATTAAGAAACGAATTATAGTTCGTCGAACTGTTCGAAGTATGTTCGGCGAACAAACAGTTCGCCCAATTAAGAAGGGGCTTAAGGCGTGAGGTTGGTAAGTGGATGACGTCGGTTCGATTCCCTCTTCGACTCTCCGTTCGCTTTAAAAGTTGTGGAGTTTGACGCCGTCTCGTCACTTTGTCCTTCACGATCTGAAACAGAACGAGGACCAGCGCGCTGATGCAGAATCAACAGAATCGAGCGCTGGTTAACTCCTTGTGTGTTGATTTTGTTCCTCGCGATTAATGAAACATTACCATGGCTCTGACCGCCGTACATTTTAATGCAGAAATCATTCTGGTGGTGACAGTGTAGCGTTAGATATACTTACCCCGTTTATAACGCCGGCGAATTCAGCTGCAAGAAGATCATAGTTATCGTATCGAAACTCGATTCAGCAAATCACAAGCAAAAGTTTGCTTGGCTGTTTTCGAAACACGTCACTTTCTGTTAAGACGATTCTTTCAGGAAAATAAAGTGGAATGAAGCTGGAAAGCTTTGAATAAAAACATGGAAGTCCTGATAGTGGTTAGGTGAGTGGGAAATGATAATGGCTATGACCAATCCAATTATGGCAGAGGCGTGAGATAGGGTGAGCCTGTAGTCGCTGTTGAAAGTGTATTACCACCGGAACTATTCTGCGTGCCAATTGGCAATATCGTCACCTCTTCTTTCATGTTCATTATTAACGGCAGAGTCTGTCTGTCTGTCTGTCTGTCTGTCTGTCTGTCTGTCTCTGTCTCTGTCTCTCTCTGTCTCTGTCTCTGTCTCTGTCTCTGTCTCTCTCTCTCTCTCTCTCTCTCTCTCTCTCTCCTCTCTCTCTCTCTCTCTCTCTCTCTCTCTCTCTCCCTCTCTCTCTCTCTCTCTCTCTCTCTCTGTCTGTCTACCGATTTATCTACCTACAATACAACACAATGCAATGCAAAATTACTTTATTAAGCCTTGAAAAGGATGATCCAAACACATACAAGTTTCAAAAGAACGCTGTTTATTAGGACAAAAACACAGCATGCGATTTTTCGGGGTAATTCCCTTTATCAAGCTACAAAACGACACTTAACACAGTTAAACGGTGAAAAACGATGAGATATTAGATGGAGAGCCAAGGCACTTAAGTGTTTTGGGTTGAGCTATGTTGTTTTCCTTAAAATGGAAATGGGGTTGTCTGCTTTTGACAAATAATAAACAAGTGAAACGGAAATGAGGTTGTCTGCCTTTAACAAATAAAAAACAAGTGAATAAAAAAATAAAATTGTAAAGTAAGTAAATACGATACAGCTTCACTCACATAATTAGAATAAAAACTTGATAAAAATCAAGCAAATAAAACGTAAGTAAGAAAATACACAATTGTACTCACAATTGTCGTTCACACAAATACTTTCACACCCTTAATTTAATCTTAAGTAACACAAATACACGCACACACACACACACACACACACACACACACGCACACTGCTTACCTGCCTGTCTATATGTATGTCTATCCGTCCGTTTCACTATTTATCTGTTTGTCTCTCTATCCGTACGTCTCTCTATACTTGTCTACCTGTCTATTTATCTTCCTTTTAACCCGTCTGTCCAATGTTTATATCTATCTATCTGTGTGTCTCTCTGTCTGTCTCTCATCTATTTTGTCTGTCGCTCTGTCTATCTAGCTATCGAATTATCTATCTGTCTGTCTATCTATCTATCAATCTATCTATTTGTCTATATATCTATCTGTGTGTCTGTTTGTCCATTTGTTTGTCGCTCTATCTAGCTATCCAACTGTCTGTCTATCTGTCGATCTGTTTATCTATCTGTCCAGCTGTCGAGCTAGCTAGCTATCTAGCTGGCCATTTGTCTGGCTATTTTGGAAGAAAGTGACCGTCCGGAACTGTCGATGAAAGGTTGCTGTTGGACCTGGCGGTTAGCGGATCGTCAGTTGAGGGATCCTGCAGTGTCAGCGGCAGTCAGAGCGTGTTATGCAGCAATCAATCAGTGGACCAGCATGTGGCGGTCGTGCGTGCCGTGCAAACAACAAACCGTCACCGAGAAACCGCATGCTCCGCTACCACACAATGTGTTTTCCGGCTGTAGAGATCCTCGCCACCCTCCCTCCGCCCCCCCAGCTCCTCCCCGCCTCTCCCCCAGGTTGTGAACGTACACATGTGAAAACCTGTAGGATAATGACTACTGTTGTTGTGAATGTGTGTAGGATAATGACTACTGTTGTTGTGAAAGCGCTGTAGGATAATGACTACTGTTGTTGTGAATGTGTGTAGGATAATGACTACTGTTGTGAAGTGTGTAGGATAATGACTACTGTTGTTGTGAATGTGTGTAGGATAATGACTCTGTTGTTGTGAATGTGTGTAGGATAATGACTACTGTTGTTGTGAATGTGTGTAGGATAATGACTACTGTTGTTGTGAATGTGTGTAGGATAATGACTACTGTTGTTGTGAATGTGTGTAGGATAATGACTACTGTTGTTGTGAATGTGTGTAGGATAATGACTACTGTTGTTGTGAATGTGTGTAGGATAATGACTACTGTTGTTGTGAATGTGTGTAGGATAATGACTGCTGTTGTGTTGTGAATGTGTGTAGGATAATGACTACTGTTGTTGTGAATGTGTGTAGGATAATGACTCTGTTGTTGTGAATGTGTGTAGGATAATGACTACTGTTGTGTTGTGAATGTGTGTAGGATAATGACTGCTGTTGATTGTTGACATGTGTGTTAGGATAATGACTACTGTTGTTGTGAATGTGTGTAGGATAATGATGACTGTTGTTGTGAATGTGTGTAGGATAATGAACTGTTGTTGTGAATGTGTGTAGGATAATGACTACTGTTGTTGTGAATGTGTGTAGGATAATGACTACTGTTGTTGTGAATGTGTGTAGGATAATGACTACTGTTGTTGTGAATGTGTGTAGGATAATGACTACTGTTGTTGTGAATGTGTGTAGGATAATGACTACTGTTGTTGTGAATGTGTGTAGGATAATGAATGCTGTTGTTGTGAATGTGTGTAGGATAATGACTGCTGTTGTTGTGAATGTGTGTAGGATAATGACACTGTTGTTGTGAATGTGTGTAGGATAATGACTACTGTTGTTGTGAATGTGTGTAGGATAATGAATGCTGTTGTGAATGTGTGTAGGATAATGACTACTGTTGTTGTGAATGTGTGTAGGATAATGACTACTGTTGTTGTGAATGTGTGTAGGATAATGACTACTGTTGTTGTGAATGTGTGTAGGATAATGACTACTGTTGTTGTGAATGTGTGTAGGATAATGACTACTGTTGTTGTGAATGTGTGTAGGATAATGAATGCTGTTGTGAATGTGTGTAGGATAATGACTACTGTTGTTGTGAATGTGTGTAGGATAATGACTACTGTTGTTGTGAATGTGTGTAGGATAATGACTGCTGTTGTTGTGAATGTGTGTAGGATAATGACTACTGTTGTTGTGAATGTGTGTAGGATAATGACTACTGTTGTTGTGAATGTGTGTAGGATAATGACTACTGTTGTTGTGAATGTGTGTAGGATAATGACTGCTGTTGTTGTGAATGTGTGTAGGATAATGAATGTGTTGTGAATGTGTGTAGGATAATGAATGCTTGTTGTGAATGTGTGTAGGATAATGACTACTGTTGTTGTGAATGTGTGTAGGATAATGACTACTGTTGTTGTGAATGTGTGTAGGATAATGACTACTGTTGTTGTGAATGTGTGTAGGATAATGACTACTGTTGTTGTGAATGTGTGTAGGATAATGAATGCTGTTGTGAATGTGTGTAGGATAATGAATGCTGTTGCGAATGTGTGTAGGATAATGACTACTGTTGTTGTGAATGTGGGTAGGATAATGAATGCTGCTGTTGTGAATGTGTGTAGGATAATGAATGGCGTTGTTGTGAATGTGTGTAGGGTATTGTTGTGAATGTGTGTAGGATAATGTTGTGAATGTGTGTAGGATAACGAACGCTGCTGTTGTGAATGTATGTAGGATAATTATTGCTGCTGTTGTGAATGTGTGTAGGATAGTGAATGCTGCTGTTGTGAATGTGTGTAGGATAGCGAATGCTGTTGTTGTGAATGTGTGTAGGATAGCGAATGCTGTTGTTGTGAATGTGTGTAGGATAGCGAATGCTGTTGTTGTGAATGTGTGTAGGATAGTGAATGCTGTTGTTGTGAATGTGTGTAGGAAATGAATGCTGTTGTTGTGAATGTGTGTAGGATAATGAATGCTGCTGTTGTGAATGTGTGTAGGATAATGAATGCTGTTGTTGTGAATGTGTGTAGGATAATGTATGCTGCTGTTGTGATGTGTGTAGGATAATGTATGTGTGTTGTGTGTGTGTGATATGATGTTGTTGTTGTGTTTTGTGTGGTATGTGTGTTGTTGTGTGTGTGTAGGTATGTGCTGTTGTGTTGTGTGTGTGTGTGTGTGTGTTGTGTGTTGTTGTTGTGTGTGTATGTGTGTGGTGGTGTGGTGGTGTGGTGTGTGTGTGTGTGTGTGTGTGTGTGTGTGTGTGTGTGTGTGTGTGTGTGTGTTGTTTTGTGTGTGTGTGTTGTGTGTTGTGTGTGTGTGTGTGTGTGTGGGGTGTGTGTTAGTGTGTGTGTGTGTGTGTGTGTGTGTGTGGTGTGTGTGTGTGGTGTGTGTGTTG
>JABMCL010001475.1:1015000-1017500 GCA_018857735.1 Alviniconcha marisindica | reverse complement strand
CATAATTCAGCATACACTTATTCAGCCATCAGCTTATAACTAGAACAGTATTCAGCACACGCTTAATCAGCCCACACCTTATAACTAGAACATAATTCAGCACACACTTATTCAGCCCGCAGCTTATAACTAGAACAGAATTCAGCATACACTTATTCAGCCCACAGCTTATAACTAGAACATAATTCAGCACACACATATTCAGCCCACAGCTTATAATTAGAACAGAATTCAGCATACACTTATTCAGCCCACGCCTTATAACTAGAACAGAATTCAGCATACACTTATTCAGCCATCAGCTTATAACTAGAGCAGTATTCAGCACACGCTTAATCAGCTCACACCTTATAACTAGAACATAATTCAGCACACACTTATTCAGCCCGCAGCTTATAACTAGAACAGAATTCAGCACACACTTATTCAGCCCACAGCTTATAACTAGAACAGTATTCAGCACACGCTTAATCAGCCCACAGCTTATAACTAGAACATAATTCAGCACACACTTATTCAGCCCGCAGCTTATAACTAGAACAGAATTCAGCATACACATATTCAGCCCACAGCTTATAACTAGAGCAGAATTCAGCATACACTTATTCAGCCATCAGCTTATAACTAGAACAGTATTCAGCACACGCTTAATCAGCTCACACCTTATAACTAGAACATAATTCAGCACACACTTATTCAGCCCACAGCTTATAACTAGAACAGAATTCAGCATACACTTATTCAGCCATCAGCTTATAACTAGAGCAGTATTCAGCACACGCTTAATCAGCTCACACCTTATAACTAGAACATAATTCAGCACACACTTATTCAGCCCGCAGCTTATAACTAGAACAGAATTCAGCACACACTTATTCAGCCCACAGCTTATAACTAGAACAGTATTCAGCACACGCTTAATCAGCGCACAGCTTATAACTAGAACATAATTCAGCACACACTTATTCAGCCCGCAGCTTATAACTAGAACAGAATTCAGCATACACATATTCAGCCCACAGCTTATAACTAGAGCAGAATTCAGCATACACTTATTCAGCCATCAGCTTATAACTAGAACAGTATTCAGCACACGCTTAATCAGCTCACACCTTATAACTAGAACATAATTCAGCACACACTTATTCAGCCCACAGCTTATAACTAGAACAGAATTCAGCATACACTTATTCAGCCCACAGCTTATAACTAGAACAGAATTCAGCACACGCTTAATCAGCTCACACCTTATAACTAGAACATAATTCAGCACACACTTATTCAGCCCACAGCTTATAACTAGAACAGAATTCAGCACACACTTATTCAGCCCACAGCTTATAACTAGAACAGAATTCAGCACACACTTATTCAGCCCACAGCTTATAACTAGAACATAATTCAGCACACACTTATTCAGCCCACAGCTTATAACTAGAACAGAATTCAGCACACGCTCCTATTGGATGTCACGGTTGTTTGATTGTTTGATTTTTTGTTTTGTTTTTTTGTGTAAAGGTGAATCGAATCGAAGAAGGAATCGGAATTTTAAAATAAATAGTGTGTGTGTGTGTGTGTGTGTGTGTGTGTGTGTGTGTGTGTGTGTGTGTGTGTGGTGTGGTGTGTGTGTGTGTGTGTGTCTGTCTGTCTGTCTGTGTCTGTGTGTGTTTCACTCAGTTTTTTGGCCTTGTTTGTTCAAATTTGGCGCTTGAAAGTTTCAAAAAACACCATCGTGAGTGCTGCCAATTTGCGCCCAGAAGTATAATATAGTCACGTCATTACAAGGCCGGCGTATGAGGCAACATTCTCAAATCCGTCACGAGCGATCCTTTTTTCAGTATTTCGTTGGTAAAAAGCAAATCAACATTGCTGCTCCCTGAGGAGCTCCGATTGGAAACATCCAGATATCCACAAATAGCCAAATGAAGCATGCCGAACGAGTTGTTCATTTTTGTACAATCTCTACGTTTTGAAGCCAGCTTTTGTCCTCGGCTCGATTCCCCTTTAATTATTTTGTTTGACTTCTGTTGTCTGCGTGGACGTGTGCAACTCTGTCTCTGTCTCTGTCTGTCTCTGTCTGTCTGTCTGTCTGTTTTTGTCTGTCGTCTTTTTCCTTCCTGCTGTTGTCTCTCTTCTCCCTCTCTCTCTCTCTCTCCTCTCTCTCTCCCTCCTCTCTCCTCTCTCTCTCTCTCTCTCTCTCTCTCTCTCTCTCTCTCTCTCTCTCTGCGTGAGTGTGTGCACGCGTATGTGTGTGGGTCTGCGAGTGCGTGTATGGATATGTGCGCTTGTCAAACTGTCCACGATGATGTCTATATATATGATGATAAATGATCGCTTTTATATAGCGCTATTCTCCACTCCCCAGCAGACTCACTGCGCCTTGTCGCATGTGATTCTAAATGACTGGTTGCTTGCTTTTTTATAGCACATTTTGAATATCCACCGAAGTGGTGTATATACTTATACACGTCTGCGTGCATATATACCCTTCTTACTAGGC
>JABMCL010001475.1:1005000-1010000 GCA_018857735.1 Alviniconcha marisindica | reverse complement strand
GGATTTGTGTGGGTTGGGGAGTTACCATACTTCGTGTATGCTCTCGAATTCAAGATTCAAGATTGCTTTATTATCTCATCAGAGAAATTAAAGCGTGGCTGAACATTAACCACATCACAGTACACAATAACACATATTGTACATTTTAAAACTCAAAGAACAGTTATTGAAAATACAAAAGTTACATAATAAACGAACTATTAATTTGCATAATTTACACACACACACGCACGCACACACACACACACACACACACACACACACACACACACACACACACACACACACACACACACACACACACACACACACACACACACACACTGCTCTGACGTTTGAACAGATTTATCTGTTCAGAAATGCTATTGACTGCGGATCGTTAGAGATCACGACCTGAACATCACCTATAACGTTCTAAGTTTAGCTTTGAGATGTTAACCTTTTCCCTTTTCCCTGCTCTCGTTCTAGTGGTGGGACGTCATAATCTGACGTCCTACTTGAACTCAGCTGTTTGTGTCTCCTCGTGATGTAGCAAATTCTTTTCTTCTCAAAATTAGCCCTTATTAGAAGAATCGTACAAAGTATTGGACCAGCCGTACGAATCGACACAGACTGATCTACCGACATCACAAACCAAGAAACAACCAGACAAGAAACGGAACTTGAATCGATGCAGGCAGGTCAACTGACAACATCAACCAAGAAAACAATAAAACCAGAAACGAAATTAGAATCTACCGACATCACAAACGAAGAACAAAAAAGACAAAGAAAAAGACGAAACTGCAATCTACTTACACCACACATACCAAACAATAACAACGATTATGTTTTTAGAATCGATGCAGACACGTCTACTTACAACACACATGTATACCAAGACAATAACAACAATTATGTGTTTAGAATCGATGCAGACAGGTCTACTTACACCTCACATACCAAGACAATAACAACGATTATGTGTTTAGAATCGATGCAGACACGTCTACTAACAACACAAACCAAGACAATAACAACGATTATGTGTTTAGAATCGATGCAGACAGATCTGCTTACAACACAAACCAAGACAACAACAACGATTATGTGTTTAGAATCGATACAGACAGGTCTAGCTACACCACACATACCAAGACAAAACGACGATTATGTGTTTAGAATCGATGCAGACACGTCTACTTACAACACAAACCAAGACAATAACAAGGATTATGTGTTTAGAATCGATGCAGACAGTTCTACTTACAACACATACCAAGACAATAACAAGGATTATGTGTTTAGAATCGATACAGACTTGTCTACTTCTTACACCACACATACCAACACAATAACAACGATCATGTGTTTAGAAAAATTGCAGACAGTTCTACTTACACCACATATACCAAGACGATAACAATGATTATGTGTTTAGAATCGATGCAGACAGGTCTACACACAAACCAAGACAACAACAACGATTATGTGTTTAGAATCGAAACAGACACGTCTACTTACAACACATACCAAGACAATAACGACGATTATGTGTTTAGAATCGATACAGACAGGTATCATACATCACCACACATGCCAAGACAATAACGACGATTATGTGTTTAGAATCGATGCAGACACGTCTACTTACAACACAAACCAAGACAATAACAGCGATTATGTGTTTAGAATCGATACAGACACGTTTACTTACAACACACATACCAAGACAACAACAACGATTATGTGTTTAGAATCGATGCAGACAGTTCTACTTACAACACACATACCAAGAAAATAACAAGGATTATGTGTTTAGAATCGATACAGACGGGTCTACTTACACCTCACATACCAAGACAATAACAACGATTATGTGTTTAGAATTGATACAGACAGGTCTACCTACACCGCACATACCAAGACAATAACAACGATTATGTGTTTAGAATCGATGCAGATAGATCTGCTTACAACACAAACCAAGACAACAACAACGATTGTGTGTTTAGAATCGATACAGACAGGTCTACTTACACCTCACATACCAAGACAATAACAACGATTATGTTTTTAGAATCGATGCAGACACGTCTACTTAAAACACACATACCAAGACAACAACAACGATGATGTGTTTAGAATCGATGCAGACAGTTCTACTTACAACACACATACCAAGACAATAACAAGGATTATGTGTTTAGAATCGATACAGACTTGTCTACTTCTTACACCACACATACCAACACAATAACAACGATCATGTGTTTAGAAAAATTGCAGACAGTTCTACTTACACCACATATACCAAGACAACAACAACGATCATGTGTTTAGAATTGATACCGACAGGTCTACTTACAACACACATACCAAGACAACAACAACGATTATGTGTTTAGAATCGATACAGACAGGTCTACTTACAACACACAAACCAAGACAACAACAACGATTATGTGTTTAGAATCGATACAGACAGGTCTGCTTACAACACAAACCAAGACAACAACAACGATTATGTATTTAAAATCGATACAGACTGGTCGACTTACACCACACATACCAAGACAACAACAGCAACAATTATGTGTTTAGAATCGATACAGTCTCGCGACATCACAATCAACACCCCCCCCCCCCCCTTCCAGCACTCTCTGCCTCTCCCATCCTCCTCCCTACACACCCCACACCCACCAGCCACTACACCCCCAAACCAAGTAAATGTCATTTCAGTTTCAGTTTCAAGCGAGTCTTTACAGCTTCTTCCTTGCCCTCTCCGTCACGGTCTCATCAATGGAGCAATAAATGATTCACCCTGCTTCACGACGACTGCCCGACACCTTTTGACACGCACTCAACATATTCAAATATTTTATGCGCCCCGGGAGATCGAGGTTCCAGAAGGGAGGGTGGGGGATGAATTTTGCATCCAAGTCCCACTGTGTGTCTTAACGTTCCGGTACAAAACCCAACGCAGTCTTCTTTATTTTCCTCTTCTTTTTTTTTCTTCTTTTTTTTCTTTCTTTCTTTTCTTTCTTTCTGTCTTCTTCTTTCTTCTTCTCTCTTCGTCTTTCTTTCTTCGTCGTCTTTTCGCACCCCCCTCCCTCCCCATTTCCCCCCGTCTTTCTGTCTTCATCGGTTCCTTTTGTTGTTGTTGTTGTTGTTGTTGTTGTTGATGATTTGTTTTTGCTTTTTTTATTTATTTTATTTTTTATCTTGGTATGTATACGTATAGGTTCCTTTCGTTTTGTTCCCGGTTCATTTGATTTTGTTAGCCGTTTGGCTTGATTCATTCGTTTTTCTATACGTTTCGTAGTGCATGGTGTGGTTAACAGGGTGGTTAAGTCACTATGCTTGAGATGGAACGGTTGGGGGTTTGAATCCAGATTTGAACAGTAACTTCCCTCATAAGCCTCCAGTACTTCCTCCTCCTTCTCCCCTCCCTTCCCCCCCCCCCCCCCATCCACTACCTCTCCCCCTCTGCACTCCCTCCACTCCCACCCTCCCTACCCAACCCTTCCCACTCCCACTCCCCGTCCTCTCCTACTCCCCACTCCCTCTCCATCCTCTCCACTCCCATCCTCTACACTCCCTTCCTTCTCCACTCCCTCCCTTCCACTACCTCTCCCCCTCTGCACTCCCTCCACTCCCACCCTCCCTACCCAACCCTTCCCACTCCCACTCCCCATCCTCTCGTACTCCCCACTCCCTCTCCATCCTCTTCACTCCCTCCTTCCCCGTCCCCTTCCACTTCAACACTCCCTCCACGTCCCCATCCCCATCCACTCCCATCCTCTCCACTCCCTCCCTTCCCCACTCCCTCCCTTCCACTACCTTTCCCCCTCTGCACTCCCTCCACTGCCGCCCACCCTCCCTACCCAACCCTTCTCACTCCCACTCCCCATCCTCTCCTACTCCCCACTCCCTCTCCATCCTCTCCACTACCATCCTCGCCACTCCATCCATTCCCCACTCCCTCCCTTTCACTACCTCTCCCCCTCTGCACTCCCTCCACTGTCGCCCACCCTCCCTACCCAACCCTTCTCACTCCCACTCCCCATCCTCTCCTACTCCCCACTCCCTCTCCATCCTCTCCACTCCCTCCCTTCCCCACTCCCTCCCTTTCACTACCTCTCCCCCTCTGCACCCCCTCCACTGCCGCCCACCCTCCCTACCCAACCCTTCTCACTCCCACTCCCCATCCTCTCCTACTCCCCACTCCCTCTCCATCCTCTCCACTCCCTCCCTTCCCCACTCCCTCCCTTTCACTACCTCTCCCCCTCTGCACCCCCTCCACTGCCGCCCACCCTCCCTACCCAACCCTTCTCACTCCCACTCCCACTCCATCACCTCCTACTCCCCACTCCCTCTCCATCCTCTTCACTCCCTCCTTCCCCTCCACTCCAGCACTCCCTCCCATCCCCATCCCCATCCCCTCCACTCCCACCACTCCCCATCCCCACCCACTCCCCCTCCCTCCACATCCCCTCCTCCTCCCCACTCCCTCCTAACCTTGGTACCTCCTTAGTCGCAGGGTGGTGGACTGGGTCTCCACAGTCTTCCGGATGAGACGAAAACCCGGAGACTCCGTGTTCTTTGGGTGTGCATATTGCAGTAAATTCATCGACTTAGGAAATTCACAAAATTCATTGCAAATTCCGGTGAATTCACGAAATTACTGTTTTACTCAAGGATTTCATAAATTCCCTGAAGATTTCTAGGGATTTCGTGAAATTCCTAAATTCATGATGCTACTTTTCGCACGATTTTACTAAACTGAATAAAGTGTCTGTATACTGTAATATATATAGAGAGAGAGAGAGAGAGAGAGAGAGAGAGAGAGAGAGAGAGAGAGAGAGAGAGATACAGATATATATATATATATATTAAAGCTCCCATGGACACGGGAAATCGTCGCTCTGGCAAAACTCTGTGGACGGTCGATAGAACAACGTTAAGAATTAAGAGGGAGGTTGTCAGAGCTGTTTTTCCCTGAGGAAGCGACTTTAATT
>JABMCL010001475.1:977500-992500 GCA_018857735.1 Alviniconcha marisindica | reverse complement strand
TGTGTGTGCTTGAGGTGTGTGTGTGTGTGTGTGTGTGTGTGTGTGTGTTGTGTGTGTGTGTGTGTGTGTGTGTGTGTGTGTGTTGTGTGTGTGTGTGTGTGTGTGTGCTTGAAGGTGTTGTGTGTGTGTGTGTGTGCTTGAAGGTGTGTGTGTGTGTGTGTGTGTGTGTGTGTGTGTGTGTGTGTGTGTGTGTGTGTGGTGTGCTTGAAGGTGTGTGTGTGTGTGTGTGTGTTGTGTTGTGTGTGTGTGTGTGTGTGTGTTGGGTGTGTGTGTGTGTGTGTGTGTGTGTGTGTGTGTGTGTGTGTGTGTGTGTGTGTGTGTGTGTGGTGTGTGTGTGTTTGCCTGAAGGTGTGCGTGCGTGCGTGTGTGTGTGTGCTCGTGCATGCATGTGTGTATGTGCGTGCGTGCATGTGTGTGTATATCCGTCAGTTTGTCTATCTGTCTGTCTGTTCGTCTGTGTCTGATTTATGAGCGCTCGCGCGTGTGTGTGGCGGGGATGAGGGCGTATGTGTCCAATGTGTGTGTATGCGCGTGTGTGTGTGTTATCTCGACATATATAATATTGTTTTGTTTTGTTGTCTTATCCCTCTCTTTCTTCGTCTTTCTTTTAAATTGGTCTTTTTGTCGTTGTTCACACTTTCACTGCAGAGTCAATGCATTTCAAATCAACCTTACATGTGTTCTCCTTAAACAAAGGCAGTGTGCACATTATTTTTAGTTGCAAACTTTGAAAGACATATTATATGTTTCTCAGCTTTATAAGGACTATTATTATTACTAGTATTATTATCTATCGAATTCGTCCTTGGCACGAAA
This sequence comes from Alviniconcha marisindica, assembly GCA_018857735.1. Lineage (NCBI taxonomy): Eukaryota > Metazoa > Mollusca > Gastropoda > Provannidae > Alviniconcha > Alviniconcha marisindica. The sequence goes on along the minus strand of JABMCL010001475.1, from coordinate 991,684 downwards.
AGGGAAATCGAAAGGTTATTCACATAGCGAGGCGCCTCATCAGTGCGTTATATAGATATATATAGAGAGATATAGATATATATAGGAGAGAGAGAGAGAGAGAGAGAGAGAGAGAGAGAGAGAGAGAGAGAGAGAGAGAGAGAACACGGAGAAAATCAAAGAAAAACAACAAGTTGGCCTTCGCATATTATCGGCACAGCAGCCTTCATCGAAGGATTCTTTCTGACAGCCAGATATAGACAGAGTGACAGATACCCTTAACTTTCTTCTGTATCTATAGGTAGATACCCTTAACTTTCCTGTACGTCTGACGGTGGCCCATGCGGCCCAGCGACTTTGACTGACACGTTGTTTGTGTTATTTCAGGTTGCAGGATCGAAAGCTCATCGGTGTCTTGTCTGCCAGGCTGTGAGGCACCAGCCTCGGAGCAGTGCATCACCGACTGCGTACTTGGAACGCCCAACTGCGCTAACTTTAAATCCAGCTGACCAAGCAGGAAATCTTCGCAAAACACACACACACACACACACACACACACACACACACACACACTCACTCGCTGGAAATTCGCAGCGAAGATTGCCAGTCGACTGAGCGCTTGAGGTCTGTCTGCTCAGACAGGAACTATCTGCACAAACTTGAAATCCGTTGGGCATACTAAAAATCCAGCTGCTCAGAAAACCTCCGTTGGTAGCGAGAAGGTAATGGAAGGCGAAGGGGTGAAACAAGGTCTTCGGTCAGTCGGGAAGACAAGACATCGTGTTTGACTGATGGTTAACGACAGTAGGAGTATCGAAACACGGCTTCGAGATGACATTCACTTTGTCAAACACTCGTGTGGCGCGGACAGTCCACTTCACGGAACGAGCTAGCAGCATTCCAGTTCTGACTGACTCTCGAATGGAACTTGCTGTCGCCTGTACAAGTTAGGCCGGTGGAACGGCTTTACATTCATTGAAATCAAACGAAAAGTGTACAGTTCGCATAGTTTGCACGCGTGTGGCAGTATGCACAATTAAATCTGTTTTGTTTTGGTTTGAACAAGACAAAACTGAAAGAATTCACTTTTTACCACAGTGAATGTAATTCAAGCTGTCTGACTTGGACCAAAACGACATCCTCTTTATTGTTTCTGTCTCAGAATTAGTTGTTATCACACGCAGGATAATTATTCCAGCGATCTGATTTGGACTCAAAAGACGGCCTCTCCTTTATCGTTGCAGTTATCTCAGAATTAGCTGTTACCACAGCCAGGACATCTCACCTGTCTGACTTGGGCTAAAGAGGACCTCCTCTTCATTGTTTTTGGTCTCAGAATTAGCTGCTACCACAGCCAGAATATCCCAGCGGTCTACCCTGGACATAGAAGACGACCTCTCCTTTACCGTTGCTGTGGTTCCAGAATTAGTTGACCTGGACCAAAAGGACCTCCTCCTTATTGTTGCTGGTCTGAGAAATAGCTGTTACCGCAGCCAGGCTATCCCAGCGGTCTAACTTGGACCCAGAAGACGACCTCTCCTTTACCGTAGCTGTGGTTCCAGAATTAGCTGACCTGGACCAGAAGGACCTCCTCTTTATTGTTGCTGGCCTGTACTAGCTGGAGGGAGTCGGGACACACGGACGTCAACAGGCGACTCCCGAGCGAGTCATCCTCTGAGGCCGGTGCTAGCCATCCAGAGATGCGTCTCCCGTCATGGCGGTTGTGTCGCTGCTCAACCAGGCCCCCTACCGGCGCACCTTCTCCAGCCGCGAGCGACTTAACACGGAGGAAAGCAACGAACTGTGGAGCCACCACAACACGGGAGGCGGCAGCGCAGGAGCCGGGGGCGAGAGCTCGAAGCGGACCCCGAGGCCTCACCCCGGCTGCCGCTCCAAGTCCGGGGAGCTCCTGTCCCTGCGCCACCAGTGCTCTCTGGACACCTGCGACCGGATCGTCATCAACGTGAGCGGTCAGTACTTCGAGACGTGGAGAACTACTCTCGAGCGGCACCCGGACACTCTTCTGGGCGACCCGTCCAAGAGGCAGAAGTTTTTCGACAAGAGGAAGAACGAGTACTTCTTCGACAGACACAGACCTACCTTCGATGCAATTTTCCACTATTACTTGTACGGGGGTCGGTTAAAACGACCGCCGCCCGTGCCGGACGATATCTTCCTCTCGGAGCTGGACTTCTTCGAGATCGAGAAGGAGGTCGTAGAGGAGTACCGCACCGACGAGGGCTACATAGCCGAGAAGATTGTGCTGCCGGAGAAGGGATTTCAGCGAAAGATCTGGATGACGATGGAGTACCCGGAAACCTCCATGGTAGCCTACATTATAGCGATCGTGTCTGTGGTAGTGACCGTGGTGTCCATAGCCCTGTTCTGTGTGGAGACGCTGCCCGAGTTCTCCAACAAGCACTGTGTGGAAGGTCAGAAGCCGAACTTCGGGGACCCGTTCTTCATCCTGGAGACCATCTGCACGGCGTTCTTCACCCTGGAGGTTCTCATTCGAATAGTGGTGTGCCCCAGCAAGAAGAAGTTCGTGAAGGACTTCAAGAACCTGGTGGACTTCACGGCGGTGGTCCCTTACTACGTCACTCTCTTCAACACGCTATCTAGCCCCAACTGCGAGAACGCTAAGTCCAGTGCCTCTCTGGCCTTCCTCAGGGTAATTCGTTTGGTCAGGATCTTCAAGCTCACCAAGCATTCGGCGGGTCTTCAGGTTCTCATCCTCACCTTCAAGGCCAGCTTTGGAGGCCTCTGCCTCTTCCTCGTAGCTCTAGTCGTCTGCATTCTCGTCTTCTCCTCGGCTGTCTACTTTGCGGAGGTGGGGACGCCTGGCTCCCAGATCAACTCTATACCGGACGGGTTCTGGTGGGCCATCATCACTATGACCACCGTGGGCTACGGTGACGTAGTTCCGGTGGGACCGCTGGGAAAGCTGATCGGAATGACGTGTGCTTTGGCAGGGGTGTTAACTCTGGCTATTCCAGTTCCGATCATCACGGAGAACTTCAATAAATTTTATGCACACAAAACAGGCAGAGGGAAGCTATAGCACTGTGGTCGGATATTTTCACCCCCTCAAAAATGGCGCCGTGTTTCTCTGAGTGCACCAGCACTTTTTGTGGGAAGCAGAAAAAAAAAGTTCGCAATTCTGCTCTCTCGTCTTTGTGTTGGTGAATTGTGCTGACAGTGTTTCTTGTCAGGAGTTGTTGGAGCAAAGCAACTGTTCGTGACATCAGCGTTTCACAAAAGCAAAAAAAAAGCTCAGCGCCTAAGTGTAGATGTGTTTCGACGCTGTACATCGAGCGGGATACGGTCATATTAAACACACACACATAAATGCAAAGGGGCGAATTCTCAAGCAAAGTGTGATAAAAAGCGTATGGCTTACCGTTTACGGCGAGATGTTTTGAGACTGCGGCTGGTGGTGTGAACGGGAAAGCGAAACGTGCTGATAAAATGTGCTCCTGTTCTGGGCGCACCCAAAAACAGGTCTCTCCGTTTGGTTACCGCGAGTATTTAAAGCGCTGCTTTCAAGTACGCGACTTTGGCACGTTTGTGGCTGTCTGAGCAACGGTTTTGGGCTCTAAACGTTTGATATTTTCTGAGAGACGGGATGAAGCGTGTACGGGCTTTCCCAGGCGCTTTTCGATAGCATTTTGAGTTGAAATAAACCTTGATATCGCTTTCGAACAGTCGATCATGAATCAGTGTGTGGTATGACTCTCTACCAAATGGATTTATTTTGATAACGCCGTAAATGTTTAGTTTCTCAAAGTGTATCAAAATATGCCAAAGTTATAGGAACACACTGTCGTGATCTGACACAAAATTATGGTACAGACACATGATGAACCTTTTCTCCTAAAGGAATAGATTTTTTTCACTTTCTTTCTTTCATTTCCATTCCTACGCATCGTTGTTCGTACACCTACAAACGATTACCAAATGACTCGATGGCTCATTATAAGCTCCATGAACTCCACATTAAGTCTGAAGAAAGCGTGCACGTTTTCGCGAAACTAATCGTTATAAATGTTTCGAAAAGAACTGTATTTCCTGAAAACATCGAAACCAGATCTATTCATGTGCAAAACGTCGAAAGAAGGAGTGTCAAGACATTCTCAGGACAAACATCTTTACAGCAATTCTGAACGGCTGGCAAAACAAAACAACAGGAGAATTGTGACTGAAACGTACAGTACTACTAGCTAGGATTTCTGTTCAAGGTTGTTGTTGATTTTCCTCTTCTTTTTTTCTCTTTTTTTCTTTTTCTTTTCTTTTTTCTTTTTCTTTTTTTCTCTTCATCTTCTTTTTTGAGGGGGATGGGTCCCTTCCGAATGATCGTTTCTGTATACTTCGTCTCTTTAATTATTCTGGGGTCGGCTCTATGTTCCCATAGCCCTATTTCCACGGCTCTATGCTTCCACAGCTGTATAGTCGCCCAGCTCTATGTTACCAGAAATTGTGGAGCTGCTGTCAGTGTTGTTCTGTGGCTGTGAGAATTGAAACAGAGCTTTGGGAATTACACAGACACGTCTCCCAATTATTTTGAGGAAAAAGAATAACATCACGGTTTTGTTGTAAAAAGAAATAGCTTTTTGGACTCGACTGCAGATCACTGCACTCTTTCTTTGAGGGATCATGCAGGCGGTGCCTGTTACTTTGTTCCTTCTGGCGTCTTTGCTATGTTTCCGTGTGGGAGTGTTTTTCCGCAGCAAGTCACACGCTCACCGATCTAGGTCCGGGAGAAGGAACAAACTAAACAAAACAAAAACCATCGGCGCCAAGTTCTAGTTGGTGCTCTAAATACATGTGTGTAGGGCGTCTTCTTCTTGGTCTTGTTCTTCTTCTTCTTCTTCTTAGATCTGTACTGCTGCTGTCATGTTTCTATTCCTCCTCCTCCTCCTCCTCCTCTCCTCCTCCTCCTCCCCCATCTTCTTCTTCTTCTGTCTGTACTCCTACTATCTTCTTCTTCTTCTTCTTCTTCTTCTATCTGAACTCCTGCTATCAGGTTTCTCACCCTCTTCTTCTTTTGTCCTTTGTCCTGCAATTTGTTCACGTATTACATTCTGTTTCGAGCATTTCTGCTATAGAAGTGTCCCAGAAGCCGGCATTTGGAAGTGAAAACGAGGAGGCCAGTGGAGGCAGGTGTCGACAAAAGAGTGGGCGGTGACTGTTCAGGCAGAAATGAAAACAGTAAGAACTGGCTGGCAAAGAAACGCCAGAAATAAAAACAAAATAATGAGAATTAGCACACCCTTGTGGCCCACACCTGAAAAGTATCTCCAGTAATTGAGAAAAAGCCAGAAACAGAAATCTCACGCCGGAAGAAAAATAAAAGCAGAAGGATTGGAAGAATATGAAAGTGCAGGTGGATGGAAAGCAAGGCGAGCGAAAAGACGTTGCAAAGGACAGACGGTGAAGAGATGCCGGATGAATAGCGAGACATCTTTAAAAAAAAAAAAAAAAAAAGAAGGACTGGAGAGAACGAAGACTAAGAGATAGAGATGCAGGAGACGTCAGAAAAGAATCGAGAAGAAGAGAACGCAGTAAACAAAACAAAAACAAAAAATGAACCGAAAGAAGAAAAGTATTTAAGGAGAAGAGAACGGGGAGAAAATTCAAGTCAGAAGAAGAGCGGAGCCGAAGAGAAGGAGTGTAAGAACGAGGAGGGGACGAGACGAGGACTAGCTGGGATCCTGGTCTATGCATCATCACGAAGTAAATGTCTTGGCAGTGTTGCTGGCAGTCGTCTGGCACCGGAGGGAGAACTCATTGATCACTCCCACGGCCCGGAGTTTTTTATGGTAAGTTCCTACAATTTTCTCTTCCACTCTCTTGGGTTATTTGCCCTTCTAGACTGGTGCTTGTGGTGGTGTAAAAAAGGGCTGGGTGGCTGGGCAGGGGAGACGGAGGTACGGACAGAACGCACAGGGTGATGTGGAGTGGAGGGGGGAGATGAATTACAGTGTGTGTGTGTGTGTGTGTGTGTGTGTGTGTGAGAGAGAGAGAGAGAGAGAGCGTGTGTGTGTGTGTGTGTGTGTGTGTGTGTGTGTGTGTGTGTGTGTGTGTGTGTGTGTGAGAGAGAGAGAGAGAGAGAGAGAGCGTGTGTATGTGTGCGTGCGTGCGTGTGTGTGTGTGTGTGGTGTGGTTTGTGGGGGGGGGGGTGTTTGTGTGTGCGTGCGTGTGTGTGTGGTTTTTATTGTTGGGAAATTTGCATTGATATAGTGTGGTAAGCTGACTGGTGAAGTGGCGTTGCTGTTTTTTATGGAAGATATCTGTGACGATGACGATGGTGCAATTGTGTTGATGGTGAGGATACTGATATGGATGGAGATATGTTCTTAAATTAACGACGATGGTAGTTAAGGGGGTACGTGGAGAGCGGGGGGGGGGGGGGGGGGGGGGAGAACGTTTAACTTCAGGGGCGAAAAGCTAGTTGTTGTTTTCGGTATGTGTGGTGTTATTGTGGTCGAACATCGTACTTGCTCCTAAGGGCGTTTGGCCTTTTTAAAAAATGCATACATATTTATGCCATTTTGTCTGTCGGTTTATTCTCCCACGGATGTTTTCCGAAGCTGTCCCAGAAGACTCCTAATTCAATGAAAAAAGAGCTGATGACAGCGATGTTGGTTATTGTGGTGGGACTGCAAGAGATCAAAGACTTTGTTGTTGGTGTGTTTTTGTGTGGTTAGTGTTGAGTTTCAGGGAGAGGCTTTTGCCAGTCTAGTTAGAGCTGATCAATGTTAGCCAGGTCAGCAAGACCTTGACCTGTGAGCCGGCCTGGCCTAAAATATGAAACAAGAATGACTGCTGGCGCTCCAAAACAAGATCCAAACACATAAAAGATTCAGAATAACGCTGTTTATTAGGACAAAACACAACATGCGAATTTTCGGGGTAATCCTCATTATCTAGCTACAAAACAACATTTATACATTAAACGGTGAACAACTTTGAAAAAATCTTCCAAGCACCGGACATAGCTCACCCAAAAAAGATAAGTGGATTAGCTCTCCATCTCATTTTTCAACGTTTTTCACCGATTAATTGTTCTTTAAGTGTTGTTTTGAAGCTTCATAAAGGGGATTACCCCGAAAATTCGCATGTTGTGATTTGTCCTGATAAAAACAGCGTTATTTTGAACCTTTTATGTGTTTGGATCTTGTTTTGGAACGCTAGCAGTCATTCTTCTTTCAGATTTTTCTAGCGGTAAGGCGTTAGGCTGGTAGATGGTACGTCTCCTTCTTCCACCCCCACCTGGGATCTACGTCCCCGCACAGTACCTCTTCGGAGACAACTCGGCGTTGAATACGTTTAATCAAAATCAACGATGAGCGTATTAATCTAAATCATGCACGAAACATCAGTATTCCTCATACCTGGTTACTGCAACAACAACAAAAGAATCACTAAAGCGCATATATATATATATATATATATATATATATATATATATATATATAGAGAGAGAGAGAGAGAGAGAGAGGAGAGAGAGAGAGAGAGAGAGACACACACACACACACACACACACACACACACACACACACACACACACACACACACACACACACACACACACACACACACACACACACACAGAGACAGAGTAGAGAAAGTAGAGAAAGTCTACCACCGGAAATATATATATATAAATTTCCAGTGCGCACGTAACAGCATAATTTATTCATCATACTATCTGCGAAAATCGACGAAGAGCATAACAAAAACACTCAATGTTTTATTTTATGTCTGTTCACAGGAAGGCGATATTAGAAATGTGACTATTATGTTTTACACGTACAGGATACGGCAAAAGTCGTCATTAGAAAGTGTTGTTGTGTCCTCATTTCGTTTCCGGCTGGCCGACGCAACGTACGACAAAGACAGACAGGTCGTGGTTAAGGGTGGCTTTAGCACAGGTCCTAAAGACGCACAAGGACGCATTAAGGAAAAGGTCCAAACACTTAAAAGGGTCAAAAGAACGCCATTTATTAGGAAAATCCCCTTTGTCGAGCTACAGAACGATACTAAACAAGTTAAACGGTGAAAAACGACGAGAAATGAGATACAAAATTAAATCGTCTGCTTTTGGTTGAGCTATGTGGTTTTCCTGTCCAGTGCTTGGAAGAATGTTGGCATGACAATGACGTGTAATAGGTGTGATGTAATTAACTGTATGTGACGTAAAACTCAAATAACACAGAAGATGCTGGATGCTGGGCAGCGCCTGAGCCAGACATCAAACAGGCTGATAATGTTCCCTTGCACGTCGTCCGTTGTTGGTCTGTCACGATACGAAAACAGAGCGAAGATACTTCTCTATTGTCTTTGTTATCCAAGAGGAGACCTCTTGTTGATTTTCCATCCCGTATGGATATAATCTGCGATAGACGTGAGTGATTGGCTGTGCGTGGTCCTGCGCTCGTAGAACTCACTGTGGCCCTTTTTACGTTAAAGTAAGGGTTTGTTATCTGACTTCTGACGACGACCTCCGACGGCACAAGATACAAGACAACTTTATTAACCCACAGCGAAAATTACATGGTCTGACATTAAAAGTATTATATAATAAAACATGCGCTGCACCAACAACGCGTGTTCTCACTCTTCCAAATTACAATCCACTCGCTCAAACAGCTGCCTTCCATTCACTCCCAAACTTTCCTCCATTTTATCCCAGCCTCATCGTCCCCTGCATCCCCATCTCTATAGACATTGCGTGGTGTGTTTATCTGCCTGCTTGTTGATTGTGTGTCCGAATGGCCATTGGAATGAATGACTGTAGGTATCGTGTAGTCTTACTACGGAGAATCCTAAATCTCTCGCTTCTGTCTGTGTCTGACTGTAGGTTTCGTGTAGTCTTACTACGGAGAATCCTAAATCTCTCGCTTCTGTCTGTGTCTGACTGTAGGTTTCGTGTAGTCTTACTACGGAGAATCCTAAATCTCTCGCTTCTGTCTGTGTCTGACTGTAGGTTTCGTGTAGTCTTACTACGGAGAATCCTAAATCTCTCGCTTCTGTCTGTGTCTGACTGTAGGTATCGTGTAGTCTTACTACGGAGAATCCTAAATCTCTCGCTTCTGTCTGTGTCTGACTGTAGGTATCGTGTAGTCTTACTACGGAGAAGCCTAAATCTCTCGCTTCTGTCTGTGTCCGTTGTCGAATTCAGGTCTGGTGTGATTAGGTAGTTTCCCTTGAGAATAATTGTTAGGCAAGCATAAAACCGCCCCACAAGCATAAAATTGTTCGGACGTTCGGACTGGCTGACGCTGTTCGGGTCATTGGCTGGGAGGCTGGAAATTAAGCTCTGTAGTGCTGACACTGTCCACTTCTGCGCTCCTCTTGTTTTCCTTGAGTTCAGTAAGTCCTCTTCCTCATCAGTCACCTGCTTGCTTTGGCACGTACAGTCAGTGATCAGCGGCTTTGTCTTAACCTCTTCCCTGCCCTGAGAACGTTGTATGACGTGCGTCACTGGCAGAGCATCTCCCGTTTGTCTGTGTGACATCGTCTGACAACCCGCTCGAGTTCTAATACAGTATGATCCCCATGCGGAACAGATGTTTCTGTTCCGTTAAGAGCGACTCTCCTTTGAAACCATATAGTAATAATAAATGCATTTCTAATGCACCGAATCCCTTTATGACTATACATGTGTGAGGCTCAAAGCGCTATACATGAAACATTACAGCAATGCACAACCTAATTTAATAATGCATCTCTCACATCTCACTATGCTTTGGAGGAAACAAAACCGGCAGTTCACAAATTCCCCTGCAGAAAAAGGGTTAAAGTATATTCCTGCCTCCCAACTTTAGCCTCGTTCGTGCGGATCTTTCCCAAACCCTTTTGTTTGTTTGATTGTTTTGTACACACACACAACCACACCCACACACACACCCCCACAACACACACACCACCCACACACACACACACCACCCAACAACCACACACACACACACACATTCCCACCCGCCACACCACACGCCACACCCCACACCCCACACACACACACCCACACCCCCACGCACGCACACACGCCGCCCCACGCACGCACATACACCCCCACACACATAAAACAACTAATAAAACGGAAAGTTGAGATTTGGGGGGGGGGGGGGTACCCGAAGCACTTTCTTGTGTTGTCATACGTAGTTTCTTCAGTCATCTAGGTAGGTGCGTTGCGTCCTCCAGATGACCAGAAGCACCGCAGCACCATCGATTGGAATTAAGACTCAGCCAAGCAGTAAGGAGAGATTTAGGTGAGCCATGACTAAACGGCTACCAGAGGGCATGTGGTACAGGGTGATAGCTAGACAATATTATGGACTCCATCGCCCTCGAGGCGCGGGGTCATAGACTCAGTGAACTAGACGCTCTAACTGGACATAGACGCATAGACTCAGTGAACTAGACGCTCTGACTGGACATAGACTCAGTGAACTAGACGCCCTGACTGGACATAGACCCAATCAGTTAGACGCTTTGACTAGACATAGACCCAATGAACTAGACCCTCTGATTGGACATAGACCCAATCAACTGGACGCTCTGACTGGACATAGACAGTGAACTAGACCTCTGACTGAACATAGTGAACTAGACGCTCTGACTGGACATAGACTCAGTCAACTAGACGCTCTGACTGGACATAGACAGTGAACTAGACGCTCTGACTGGACATAGACTCAATGAACTAGACGCTCTGACTGGACATAGACTCAATGAACTAGACGCTCTGACTGGACATAGACCCAGTCAACTAGACGCTCTGACTGGACATAGACCCAACCAACTAGATGCTCTGACTGGACATAGACTCAGTGAACTAGATGCTTTAATACTGGACATAGACTCAGTCAACTAGACCCTTTGTCTGGACATACACGCAATGGACTAGACCCTCTGACTGGACATAGACTCAGTGAACTAGACGCTCTGACTGGACATAGACTCAATGAACTAGACCCTCTGACTGGACATAGACTCAATGAACTAGACCCTCTGACTGGACTAGACTCAATGAACTAGACCCTCTGACTGGACGTAGACTCAATGAACTAGACCCTCTGACTGGACATAGACTCAGTGAACTAGACGCTCTGACTGGACATAGACTCAATGAACTAGACCCTCTGACTGGACATAGACTCAGTGAACTAGACGCTCTGACTGGACATAGCCCAAATAACTAGACCCTCTGACTGGACATAGACCAAAACTAGACCCTCTGACTGGACGAACTAAAAACCCCTCTGACTGGACGTAGACTCAATGAACTAGACCCTCTGACTGGACGTAGACTCAATGAACTAGACCCTCTGACTGGACGTAGACTCAATCAGCTAGACGCTCTGACTGGACATAGACTCAATCAGCTAGACGCTGTCTCTCTCTCAGCTCGACGCTCTGACTGGGCATAGACTCAATCAGCTAGACGCTCTGACTAGACCTGGGGTCTCTGACAGGACCCAGCTCTCTGGCCGGACTAGCTGTACTCCAGGCCCCGTCGGGACTTAACTTTTTGGCGACGGGCCCGCCATGCCGGCTGTTTGTCCACGTACTCATGCTGCACCAAAGGCCTGCAACACTACTGGCATCCGTAGCCATTCTGGTCGTTTTTTTACCATTGGTAGCTAGCTATTCTGGTTTATCCTGAGACGTGTTGGAAAGAGACACCACAGTAATTGCTTGGTAGCAGGATTACTCGTCTATGGCCCAATTATCGTAGATATATACATATATACAGAGAGAGGGGGGGTGGGGGGGAGGGAGAGAGAGAGGGAGGGAGGAGAGGGGAGAGAGAGGGAGGAAGGGAAAAAAGGGAGAGAGAGAGAGAACTCGAACTCGAAAACTTTATTTTTCAAGGATTGAGTTTGGTTCGGTCAAAAAACCAAAACTATCTTGCCAGCTAAACAAAAACAAAAGAGAGAGAGAGAGGGGGAGAGAGAGAGAAAAAAAGAGAGAGAGAGAGAGAGAGAGAGAGAGAGAGAGAGAAATGAGTAGCGGTAGTCCCGCTTATGGGGATGTTAGAGTTAACCCGAAGCACACGAGCACCTGCAACTGAAGATAAAATCGCATTGCTGCATGCTTGCGATGAAGAAAACAGGAAAAGGCGATTTTCCTGGCACGCAAAACGGATCTATTCACTTCGTATAAAACAGTGTCCTTTGTACTAAACGTCTGATGTAATGTGACCTGCAAGTTGTTTTGTACTCCGTTAATCTCTTATTTATTATTTCATATAAAACAGTGTCATTTGTACTAAACGTCTGATGTAATGTGACCTGCAAGTTGTTTTGTACTCCGTTAATCTCTTATTTATTATTTCATATAAAACAGTGTCATTTGTACTAAACGTCTGATGTAATGTGACCTGCAAGTTGTTTTGTACTCCGTTAATCTCTTATTTATTATTTCATATAAAACAGTGTCCTTTTTACTAAACGTCTGATGTAATGTGACCTGCAAGTTGTTTTGTACTCCTTAATCTCTTATTTATTATTTCATATAAAACAGTGTCCTTTGTACTAAACGTCTGATGTAATGTGACCTGCAAGTTGTTTTGTACTCCGTTAATCTCTTATTTATTATTTCATATAAAACAGTGCCCTTTGTACTAAACGTCTGATGTAATGTGACCTGCAAGTTGTTTTGTACTCCGTTAATCTCTTATTTATTATTTCATATAAAACAGTGTCATTTGCACTAAACGTCTGATGTAATGTGACCTGCGGGTTGTTTTGTACTCTGCTAATTTCTACTTTATCATTTTATATAAAAACGGAGTCATTTGTTTTGAACTAAACGTCTCATATAACGTGTTCTGCAGATTTTTTCGTACTCCGTTAATTTCTGCTTTATCATTTTATATAGATTTCTCTATATATAAAATGGTGTCATTCGTGTTCAACGCTTTATATCAAGTGCCCGGCATGTAGTTTTGCACTCCGCTAATTTCTTGGCATTCATGTTCATTGATTGTGATTCTCCTTTCGGGGAACAGTCGGTGAATAGCAGCTAATTTGTTTTACTCTTGAAGACGCCGAGCAGCTCCATCACATCCAGAGCGTTCAGGTCAGCAGGACACGTCAAGACGTGCCGTGCAGTAGGGGAGTCGTGCCCAAGTTCTAGAAACGTTAACCCCGCATTCCCCCCATTTCCCCTCCTCTTCACTGAAATGGTAATGTCCTCTCACCGAATGACCAAGACTGGGACCTTTTCTGTTTAGTTCGTGAAGTTGTTGTTTTGTTGTTGTTGTTTGTTTGTTGGGCTGTTTGTTTTGTTTTCAGTGTTTTTCTGTGGTGTTTTAGGGATATTCTGTCTGTCTGTGTGTCTGTCTGTGTGTCTGTCTGTCTCTGTCTCTGTCTCTCTCTGTCTCTCTGCCTGCCTGCCTGTCTGGTTGTCTGTCTGTCTGTCTGTCTGTCTGTCTGTCTGTCTGTCTGTCTCTGTCTGTCTGTCTGTCTGTCTCTCTCTCTCTCTCTCTCTCTCTCCCCTCTCTCTCTCTCTCTCTCTCTGTCTCTCTCTCCCCTTCTCTCCTCTCTCATCTCTTCTCTCTCTCTTTTCTCGCCCTCTCTCTCTCTCTCCTCTTCTGTCTGCCCTGTCCTTGTCTGTCTGTCTGCCCTGTCTGCCCTGTCTTTCTGTCTGTCTGTCTTCTTCTCTCTCTCTCTCTCTCTCTCTCTCTCTCCTCTTTCTCTCTCTCTCTCTCCCCTCTCTTCTCCCCTCTCTCCTCTCATCTCTCTCTCTCCCTCTCCTCTCTCTCTCTCTCTCTCATCCACACACACACACACACACACACACACCACACACCACACACACACCTCTCTCTCTCCTCTCTCCTCTCTCTCCTCTCTCTCTCCTCTCTTTCTCTCTCTCTTTTCCTAACCCACACACACACACACACACACACACACCCCAAAACACACACACACACACACACACCAACAAAACACACAACACACACACAACACACACACACACACACACACCACCCCACCACACACCCCACACACACAACCGAGACACGAGGAGGATCATTCTTGCGGTGGGAGAAGGTCAATGGGAGACATAAAATTAATATGGTCAATGATGTGATGTTCAAATGTTACATGGGAGTGTAAGGCCATGCTACCTTCGTGTCGACTTTTGACGATCGAAACAAAAACGAAAGGTCATAACATGAACACGTGTATT
>JABMCL010001475.1:965000-967500 GCA_018857735.1 Alviniconcha marisindica | reverse complement strand
CCAGCCTGTAAAATTTCCGGGCTGAAAGATGCACGGACGCGCCTGCAAACAGTTTATATTCCGGTCCTGTAACACCTCTACTTTCAATGCTATGCGTTTAGACGAAGATCCTTTCACATGCCAGTGCGGAGAAAAAAAGGAAACAAAAAGGCTGAAGGGTTTCAAATTTCGCGTTTGTATTGGTCGTTTTCAAGCGACATCAAGGCAGTGAAAAGGTTAGCGAAGCATTAAAATGGCTCCCGTCGCTGCATGCCCTCTTAACACAGAAATGGTTTTGGTAGTGACAGTGTAGCATCAGGCATAGTTTTCCACTTCCCTCCCCTACCCCTTCCCCCCTACCCCCCCTCTCCCCCCCCCCCCCCAACCCCCCTCCCCCACCCCGCCCACCCGCTGGATCTTGGTGTGCGCTAGTACCTCTCTGAAGACAGGTCGGCGTGAAAGAATTGAGTCTAATGCACGAACCGCTTTGTGAGCATGCGAATACGTGTCGTACGTGCGTGTACCGTAGGACAGCAGTCTCGCCGTTTGGAAGGTATATCAAACATGTTTACCATTAACCAATGACGCCAAACATCAATATTCTGATACTTTGAGGTCGTTGACCTCTCACGGTCCTCAGAGGTCAAGTCTGCCTTACCTCCCGATCTGAAAATGAAGCTTATGGCTTGTACTAACACCGGTTGGAAATTTCATGCTTTAGTCATAATTTGCACAATTCTTATGATATGAGATTATCAGCTGTACTATAATAACTTATTATGTGCACAGTGTTGTGATGTGCGGTTGTGTATACTGCGCTGCTGATGAGAGAGAGAGAGAGAGAGAGAGAGAGAGAACTGGGTCACATGCCTTCCTAGAGTTTGATTGCTTGCGTGTGCAGTTGTTGTTTGGGTTTTTGTTTGTTTGTTTGTTTGTTTTGCAACGCTGTCTAGCATGTGATCCTGCCCTCTGCACCTCATGAAATAATAATGAAGATAATGGATACTTAGACCGCCTAGCCAGCACAGGCCCTAAGCGCTTACACATTTATTTATTTTTAGATGTACCTATTTTCAGGATTTAACGCATACAAAACACAGGAGAATGCCTATACATTGTAGAGCAGCAGAATGCTCAGACATTGCCTGTACACTCAGCAGATGGCTGATTGGCTGAGTGTGGCTTTGCGTCCACAGAAACCGTAGGTTTATTAGGGACGGGAGCCCAGGACGGCCACCTCGACTTTCACACAGCTCCTGAGCTCTCACTCAGTAGAGCAGCAGAATGCCTATAGTAGAGCAGCAGAATGTCTATACATTGACTCAGCAGAGCAGCAGAATGTCTATACATTGACTCAGTAGAGCAGCAGAATGTCTATACATTGACTCAGTAGAGCAGCAGAATGTCTATACATTGACTCAGTAGAGCAGCAGAATGCCCGCACATTGTACAGCAGCAGAATACCTAGAGCAGCAGAATGCAGAATGTCTATGCACTCAGTAGAGCAGCAGAATGCCTATACATTATACAGCAGCAGAATGTCCACACATTGTACAGCAGCAGAATGTCCACACATTATACAGCAACAGAATGTCCACACATTGTACACCAGCAGAATGTCCACACATTGTACAGCAGCAGAATGCTCACACATTGTACAGAAGCAGAATGTCCACACATTGTACAACAGCAGAACGCCTGTACACTCAGTACAGCAACAGAATGCCTATATGCACTCAGTACAGCAACAGAATGGCTATATGCACTCAGTACAGCAACAGAATGGCTATATGCACTCAGTACAGCAACATAATGCCTATGATATAAGAAAGCAAATTTCTCTACATAGAGACAATAAAGTTGTATTGTATTGTACTGTATTGTATTATATGCACTCAGTAGAGCGGCAGAATGCCTACATACACTCAGTAGAGCGGTAGAATGCCTATATACACTCAGTAGAGCGGCAGAATGCCTACATACACTCAGTAGAGCGGCAGAATGCCTATATACACTCAGTAGAGCGGCAGAATGCCTACATACACTCAGTAGAGCGGCAGAATGCCTATATGCACTCAGTAGAGCGGCAGAATGCCTACATACACTCAGTAGAACGGCAGAATGCCTATATGCACTCAGTAGAGCGGCAGAATGCCTATATGCACTCAGTAGAGCGGCAGAATGCCTACATACACTCAGTAGAGCGGCAGAATGCCTATATGCACTCAGTAGAGCGGCAGAATGCCTATATGCACTCAGTAGAGCGGCAGAATGCCTCTACACTCAGCAGAATGCCCACACATTGTACATCAGCGGAATGGCGCATAGCGATGTCCACCCAGCCTTATACATTAATACATACATGCGTGCTTAATCAACACTGTCTATAATGTGTGGACTGATTGCCCTCGGTGGTGGCTGAGTTAGCACAATGGCTCACTTCGCTGCCCCATCTCCGTGCAGTGTGGACTGTTTGAGGGGGTGGGGGTGGGGGGGGGAGGAGGGTTTGGGGCGTGGGGGG
>JABMCL010001475.1:950000-957500 GCA_018857735.1 Alviniconcha marisindica | reverse complement strand
TTACTCTGCCAGCTTTAAAGGCATTTTTGGAGTCTCGTAGTCATAATGTGTCTGGCAATAAACAATAACTTGTTGCTCGTGTTATAGGATGCCCCAAAACGCATTTTTTTCTACGAACTCGCGATCTTCTGGTCAGCCAAAAAACGACGCAAAGACACTTTTTTCCCACCCTCCATCCCTTTTCCACGGTAATTTTGCAACTGCAACAGTATTGGCATTTGTACTGCTTCGCGATCTAGGTTCAACTTCCACTGTTATACACAGCGTGAAGCAACGCCTACTCAGAAATCGGCCCGGAAGTGCGCTGCGACCTCTCGCGACTTCTTGCGCGAAAGATTACAAAGCGCATTCACTCTAGCAAACCAGCTTCGCTGAATCGCCCAATAGCTACTGCATGGTTGCTGTTTGTTTGTTTGTTGTTGTTGTTGTTTTTGTTTTGTTTTAAATTATGAACACTTGCTGAACGCCTCATCTCGAGATGAGCTCGAAGCGCTTCACAATAACATCTACATAGCGCTATTCTCTGCTTCCGAGCAGAGCCCCTGCGCTCCAGTTGCCTATGTGACTTTGAATGAGTGACTGTAGCTTTACACAGTGCGTTTTGGAATATCCACCGAAGCCCTTATCGTTTTCAGTACACACTTATGAAGTAGTATCTGCCAGTGCGTTGCTAACATCTGTGAAATTCGCTGACGACATTGCCTTGGTTGCGTGTCTGTGTTTAGCTGTAAGCTGCCGCCTGCACTTTTGGCAGAATGACCGGGATCTTTCACGTGCTTCTGCGGTAACACGGGAGTAGAACGAATACCGAAATAAGGGTCAGCACAGAAAGTTGACCCCGAAGAAGTCAATTGTCCCGCGGCTCCTACCGGGACTCGAACCTGCGACCTTTCGATCGCTAGTCCGGCGCTCTAACCACTGAGCTGTCCCAGCTCCCCGCATAGTGCCACAACGGTCGTGCAGACGTCGTTCGGAGTGCACGTGCTACACAAGGCTTGCTGGCTGGCCACATTCCAAGTATCGACTTCCGTCCTACCCTTCTTCGCGTGATGGTAGTCGTTGCGTTGAGTGTGACTGGTGTCCCGCTGTCTGTCTGCCTTTCACGGGTGGCGAGTGTGGGAGCTTCTGTTTAACATGGCTACGACTCACAAAGTTCCTATCTTTTTGTTGTTGTTGCTGCTTTGTGTGTGTGTGTGTGTGTGTGTGTGTGTGTGTGTGTGTGTGTGTGCTTGTTTGTTTGTTTTGTTTTGTTGTAATTGGCTTTTTGTTGTTGTTTTATTTATTTGTTTGTTTTGTTGTTGTTGGAGTGTGCGGTGGCTTGTTTCCTTCTTTGTTTAGTTGTTTTTTGTGGGGTATTTTGTTGTTGTTTGCTTGTTTGTTTGTTGCTGGAGTGTGGAGGGGATGGATGTTCGAGGGGGAGGGGGTGGATTTTCGTTGTTGTTGTGTTTGTTTGTTTGTTTGTTGGTTTGTTTGCGTTAAAAAGAGAAACAAAGGTCGAGGTATGGAGTGCGGATTTTGTTGAATAATTCATTGTTAGGATCAGCGCGGTTTACTGTTTGTGTGTCTGTCTGTGTGTCTGTGTAGTCTGTCTGTCTGTCTGTCTGTCTGTCTGTCTGTCTGTCTGTCTCTCTCTCTCTCTCTCTCTCTCTCTCTCTCTCTCTCTCTCTCTCTCTCTCTCTCTCTCTCTCTCTCTCAGCCACTCTTTTTTTAAATACTACAAAGCAGTCATCGTCGGGAAAGCACTTTAAAAGTCCGTCTGCTTCTTTCACTTTAAAGAAAAAATAGAGAATGGATTTTTAACGCCCAGTCAACCATGGAAGTTTATATCAGGGCGAACATTCGCTCAAAGAACCCGCGCGAGTTTGTTTTCCTGCAAAAAGGTCGTTCAGCGACTCAGCAGCGCAGTGTGATGAAGTGCAGTCGATGGCGTTAGTAATTGGATTTTAACGTCCTGTCAACAGTCGATAGAGCAATAATAATCATATGCATTAGAGCGTTCCGCCTGCTTCGTCATTAACAAGCTTTCGATCTGACCACCATATGGCCACGGTGCACTGTAATTTATCGGCTGGTGGAAAGCATGCTGATTTAAGCGTGATCCAGCTTTCAGATGTTCGTAACTTGTCTCAGCGGATATTTATCTCACCATCCAAGAACGTGTGCTATGACGTACGTACGTCAGTTGAAGGTTTTGTTTAGAATCAATTAGACTATGGCGTACGTACGTCAGTTGAATGTTTTGTTTAGAGTCAATCAGACTATGGCGTACGTACCTCAGTTGAGGGTTTTGTTTAGAATCAAACAGACTATGGCGTACGTACGTCAGTTGAATATTTTGTTTAGAGTCAATCAGACTATGGCGTACGTACCTCAGTTGAGGGTTTTGTTTAGAGTCAATCAGACTATGGCGTACGTACCTCAGTTGAGGGTTTTGTTTAGAGTCAATCAGACTTTCGCTCCTCCGTTGCTATGCTGTGGCCTAACTGTGAGGAAAGTTTGGATGACGCGCTCCGCAGCGGCAAATTGTTTCCACCTTTTTGATTGGCTGAAATGTTATTAAACTGTAGGATGTGTAGAAGGTTTGTTGGCACGATTTGAACGCGGACCAGACATCAGCTAGCGTGTTTTGCATTTGGATAGAAAAATAACGAATAGTTCACACGTGAGCACACCTCAGCGTGTTCATTATACAGCTTTTCTTGTTGAATGGACGGGGCCTTCGAAAGGACAGGCTGAATTCACAGTTCAGGATGTCATTAGCTATAATAATAACGTACATTTTTAGTGCGCTCACGGGATGCATAATTATTAACCTAAAGACAGTGTTCATTTATGGAGAGCACAGTCCTACAGATGCAATTTACATTAAGCGTTAATTAAAAGAGAGAAAAAAATTGCTTCAGGAGTGGCATGCATTTATTTTGTGCATTTTCTCGAAGAAGTGTAACTGTTTTGTTGTTGTTCTTGTTTGTTTCTTCGTTTGTTTGTTTGTTTGTGTGCGTTCGTGTGTGTGTGTGTGTGTGTGTGTGTGTGTGTGTGTGTGTGTGTGTGTGTGTGTGTGTGTGTGTGTGTGTGTGAGGATGTTTAATGTCATTGTCTTGTAAGGCTGTATAATTGTCTATGTCTGTGTGTGTGAAGGACGGGTAGTTTCACCCTGTTGCCTTGGTCTGCTTTTGCGAAAGACATGTAATTGTAATTGTCCTCGTCTGTTTTGGCTAAAGAACGTGTAATTTTCTTGGCCTGTTTTGGTGATGGGCCTGCAGTTGTCTCGGTCTGTTTTGGTGAAGGACATGTAATTGTCCTGGTCTGTCTTGACGAAGGACATGTAATTGTCCTGGTCTGTTTTGGTGAAGGACATGTAATTGTCCTGGTCTGTTTTGGTGAAGGACATGTAATTGTCCTGGTCTGTCTTGACGAAGGACATGTAATTGTCCTGGTCTGTTTGGGTGAAGGACATGTAATTGTCCTGGTCTGCTTTAGTGAAGGACATGTAATTGTTCTGGTCTGTCTTCGGGAAGGACATGCAATTGTCCTGGTGTGTTTTGGTGAAGGACGTGTAATTGTCCTGGTCTGTGTTGATGAAGGACATGTAATTGTCCTGGTCTGTTTTGGTGAGGGGCATTGGTTTGTCTTGGTTTGTATTGTGTATGGCATGCAAAATTGTCTTGTTCTGTTTTGAAAAGGGCGTGTATTTGTTTTGCCTTGTTTCCTTGAAGGGTATGCAATTGTCCTGGACCCCTTCTGTGAAGGACGTTGAATGGTCTTGATTATTTTGGGAAGGACGTGTAATTGTTTTGGTCTCTTTTTTTTTTCCTTCTCTCTCTCTCTCTCTCTCTCTCTCTCTCTCTCTCTCTCTCTCTCTCTCTCTCTCTCTCTCTCTCTCTCTTTTTGTAAGGCTGTGTAATCGATATATTCCCGTCTGAGGGCCTGTAGATGACAGGAAACGTATACTGTTCACGACAGTACAACCAAGCGGTTGGCGTACACACACAAGCACCTCTCACCGTGGTCTCTCGCCGAGCCTCCAGTTTGACCGGAGAAACTGTCGCAAGAGACCTTTGACAATAAAAGGTTATACTGTGGCAAAGATGATTGTATTGATCCGACACTGCGGGGGCGTGTAGCGGTTGAGTGGGCGGCGGGGGGGGGGGGGGGGGGGGGGGGGGGGGGGAGTGGCCGGAGGGGGGGTCGGGCGGGGGGGTTCTTGCCTTAAGGCTAAGTTCAATCTGAACACTTGTCTTAGATTTGTTTAGTTTCTAAGGATGGAGTTTCAGTCGTTTTTCGTCTCATCCTCGCAAATTTCGTTACCAGTAGTCATGTAAGCACGACTTTTGCCGAAACGCGTATAAGATGAATCTCTCTCTCCTTCTCGTCTCCTTTTGCCTCGATATCTCTCTCTCTCTCTCTCTCTGTCTGCTCTCTCTCTCTCTCTCTCTGTTTCTGTCTGTCTGTCTCTCTGTCTCTCTGTCTGCTCTGTCTGTCTGTCTGTCTGTCTGTCTGTCTCTCTCTCTCTCTCTCTCTCTCTCTCTCTCTCTCTCTCTCTCTCTCTCTCTCTCTCTCCCTCCCTCCCTCCCTCTTCAACCCTCTGTGTACATTTTCGATCTCAGATGAGTTTTCGACCTTTCTCACAGATGTCTGCACAATGGGAATCTGTCCTCTGTTTCTGCCCACGTTGTTAAACTCTCTGTCTTTAAGAGCCAGGTTTAGGCATGTGCTCCGTTTGATCTGCATTTAAGTCACGCACGCTGATTGGAAGCTTACAGGCAGCTTGCGTGTAAACGAAGATTTCGCTGTTAATAAGATGTGACGCCAGTCTGTATGCTATTTTAATAATGATTAAGTAAGTAACTTGGGTTTTTTACGCCCAGTCAACCGGAACGGTTATATCAGGGCGATTGAAATATTAATAATTGGAGGAGGAAAAAAAGGGTTCGCTGTCATTTTTCTTCTATATGCGTTTGTCGCCGACATTTTCACGAGAAAGACAGACAGCAGACAGAGGGTGAGAGAGTGTGTGTGAGAGAGAGACAGACAGACAGACAGACACAGACAGACAGACAGACAGACAGAGACAGAGAGACAGAGACAGAGAGAGAAACTCGTACTCGAACTCGAAAACTATTTTACAAGGATTGTAGTCTAGGTTCAGTCAAAAACCTAACAACTAGTCCTTGCTAAGCTACTAATGAGAGAGAGAGAGAGAGAGAGAGAGAGAGAGAGAGAGAGAGAGAGAGAGAGAGAGAGAGTAGAGAGAAAGAACAAGAAAAGTTTATTTCCGGCCCCTGAGAGAGAGAAGAGAGAGAGAGAGAGAGAGAGAGAGAGAAGGAGAGAGATGTATTGATTGATTGACTATTTTTTCAACGTGAAGATATTAGCACAAAGGCCGACTCACATATCTGCCGTTGCTACAGTACTACTAATAACCAAGACATTCACAGTTAAATATTATTACAGAAGGCTATAGACAAGTACAGCATCAGTAAAAATAAAAAGAACAATTAATAAAATAATAATAATAATAACACAACAACACATATAAAACCAGACAGCGATTGCAACGGAAATGAAAAAATAGCAGTGAAAAAAACTGGAGCAAAAAGTCTAAAACACAGTTAAGCACACACACACACACACACACACACACACACACACACACACACACACACACACACACCACACACACACACACACACACACACACACACACACACACACACACACACAACAACAACAACAACAACAACAACAACAACAACAACAACAACAAAACTGGGTAATTTACAGAGAGAGCAAGGGAAGGGCAGCGATAAAATTAAGCTTAAGAAAAAAGACAATATCAACCAGGAAAAAGAAATGGATACTAAATTAGTACATAAAAATAAACAAAAAAACAAAACAAAACAACAACAACAAAAACAAAGAGAGAGAGAGAGCTATAGTCTGGATACCTTTTCGTTCTTTTCTTTTTCCGTACATATTTGTTTTAAAGCAGCTTCGGTAGAGCATCATTAGTTTAGTAGTATTTTTTTTTTTTTACATTGAAAGTGAATATAATTATTTACCCACATGTTGCCGTACCCAGAGCCAAATAGAATGCATTTTCACGAACTGTATAACCTTGGGTCCTCTTCGATCGATCGCTGGCACAACACTAAGGTATAATTATATTTGCTTCTAGCACAAATTGTCATTTCATTCTAGAATATTATACAGCAGACAGTCGCTTTGCATACGATTATTAGATTACTCGAAACTTTCTAATTCATCTTAGTCTGTTATTGTCTGTGTTTTTAGGGATACGCAAAGAGTATAAATTATTGCCAAATTCCATAGGTGCATATTTTCATAGTGGAATATTGTCTCATATGTTTCATATGTGTGAAGCTTTAGCAAAAACACCTTGTGTCAAATATTATCGAATTATCTATGATATTCAACGAAATATTGATCAAATGTGTGTGTGTGTGTGTGTGTGTGTGTGTGTGTGTGTGTGTGTGTGTGTGTGTGTGTGATCATCTCTGTCTCTGTCTCTGTCTCTGTCTCTGTCTCTCTCTCTCTCTCTCTCTCTCTCTCTCTCTCTCTCTCTCTCTCTCTCTCTCTCTCTCTGCAACCCACCTGCTCTCTTTACCTATTTACACTAGGTATGAAAGAAAATACCCAGAAGGAACATCATTACATTCACGCACTCATCACTGTTTAATTCGATCGTCAGTACAGACTGCGACGCTCCGTAAATATTATCGCAGATAGACACGACCTGGAGATGATTGCATGATTCGCACGCATGTATCGTTTTAAAGTTGCATGGAGCAGCTGGTGCTCTTCTGACATGGGATCACAGTAGCTGTGAGTGTCTGAGACCACTGACTAGACGTAATGAAGATCTCTGATGAATGAATGAATGATAAATGATATCTGATGAATGAATGATAATTTAATAAACTTCGTCGCCAAAATATGCTTGCATGCTCACAGCTGGGGCAGGGGTTGTGAAAAAGAAGCGTAGCCTACATTTTCACACTGGCACTCTAAGTAGTACGAGTTAAGCATAAACACACACACACACACACACACACACACACACACACACACACACACACACACACACACACACACACACCACACACACACACACCACACACACACACACACACACACACACACACATACACACCACACACTCTTCTCCTCTCCTCTCTCTCTCTCTCTCTCTCTCTCTCTCTCTCTCTCTCTCTCTCTCTCTCTCTCTCTCTCTCTCTCTCTCTCTCTCTCTCTCTCTCACTCGCGCCCACCACACACACACACACACACAACACACACACACACACACACACACACACACACACACCACACACACCACACACACACACACACACACACCACCAACAAACAACACACTCACGTTACATCAAACACACACACACACAACACACACACACACACACACACACACACACACACACACACACACACCACACCACACACGCACGCACGCACGCA
>JABMCL010001475.1:785000-945000 GCA_018857735.1 Alviniconcha marisindica | reverse complement strand
AAACAGAAGAGGGAGTGGGGCGGGGGGGCAAAAGACAGAAGAGGGCGTAGGAGGAGGGAGCAGGGGCAGGGGGGCAAAAGACAGAGGAAGGAATGGGAGAAGGGGGAAGGGGGCCAAAGACAGAAGAGGGAGTAGTGGGAAGGGGGCAAGCGGGAGTGCATCAGTGGGACAAGGACTGCTGTGGATGATCGAAATGCACGGCACCACACGGTAAGTTCTCGGAAGACGGGTGTCTCGTTTCTGCCCTGGGGCAAAGCGTGCAAGAAAAGGGGGGGGAGGGGGGGGGGTTGGGGTACCTGGGGTTACCCGGGGGCTTATTGTGGGGGGTGTGTGTTGTGTGTGTGTGTGTGTGGGTGGTGGGGGTTGCGTGCGGGGGGGGGGGTCCCGCGCGTGCGTGGTGGGCGGTCCGTCTGTCTGTCTGTCGCTGTCTGTTTCTGTCTGTTCTGTTGTTGGGGGAAGTTTTCATTACATGTCGGTTTTATGATTCTGGCTTTCAAGTGTTTTTTTCGGTGCCTCTGGGGTGTGGTGTGTGTGGTGTGTGTGGTGTGTGTGTGTGTTGTGTGTGTGTGTGTGTGTGTGTGGTGGGGTATGTGTGTGTTTGTGAGTGTGTTTTGGTGTGTGGCGCCGCGGGGGTGTGTGTGCATGTCAGTGTATAAGGGGGGGGGGGGTGTTTTTCTGTTGTTTTGGCGAAGTTTCATTTATGTAATAGTTTGATTCAGCTATCATAGGACTTTTTCGGTGCCGGTGTGCATGTGTGGGGTGTGTGTGTGTGTGTTTTGTGGGGTGTTTTGTGTGTTTTTGGTGTGTTTTCGTGTCTGTGTGGTCTGTGTCTGTGTGCTTGGGGAAAGTTTCTTTACTTCTTTATTTTTTTTTGGGTTTTTTTTTTTTTGGACCATGGTGTGTGTGTGTGTGTGGGGGTGTGTGTGGGGTGTGTGTGGTGTGTTGGTCTGTGTGTGTGCGTGTTGTGTGTGTGTGTTGTGTGTCTGTGTGAGGTTTTGGGGCCCCCGGGCGGTGTGGCTGCAGTGTAAAGGGGGTGGGGGTGTTTGGGTTTGGGGAAGTTTCATTATATGTCCCTATTTTTGATTCGCACATGGGATTTTTTTTTCGGTGCCAGGTCATGTGTGTGTGTGTGTGTGTGGTGTGTGTGTGGGGGTGGTGTGTGTGTCTGTGTGTCTGGTTTGGTGCGTGCGTGGTGCTGCGTGTGCGGGAGGAAATTTTCTTTTCTGGTTTGTGGAATGCTTTTTTTTCTTTGGTGTTGTGTTTTTGTGTGGGGGTGTGTGTGTGGTGTGTGTGTGTGTTGTGTGTGTGTGTGTTTTTGTGTGTTGTGTGTGTGGTGTCTGGTGGTGTGTGGGGGCGGCGCGTGTGTGTGTCGTGTTTTTGGGAGGTGTGCCTGTGTGTGTGTGTCTGTGTGTTTGGGGGGGAATTTTCTTTTAACTTTAGATTCTAGCTTAAACTTTTTGGTGGGTGTGATTGTGTGTGGTGGGGGTGTGTGTGTGGCGAGAGAGGCCGGAAGGGGGGCGACGTGTGAATGTGGAGGGGGGGGGGGGGTGAGGGGGGGGGAGCCCGGGAGGGAGAGATACCAAATTCACACCTTTTTGTTTTGTTCCATTGTTAATTTAAAGCTCTTTCTGCTTCCGATAAGTATCAGCCGTTCTAGAAATTTCCCATTGTCATTATCACCATTTGTCAGGCTGAGTGTGCGTTGCCACACTTCGGATCGGGAAGGGAACTGCCCTACCTTGTTTGGGAACACGAAGAATGGTGATGGCAACGAATGGCAATTTGTTGACGTCACTCCTCTTCTCTGGAGTACCTTTCCTTAGAAACGTGTTAGTCACCGTTACTGTTGTTCGTCTGCTGGCTGGCTGGCTGGCTGGCTGGCTGGCTGGTTGGCTGGCTGTCTGCTCTGTCTGTCTTTTGTGTGTCCGTTTGCCTGTTCGTTGGATGGGGCGTTCATGCACGATTTGCGCCCCTGCTTCCATTCCCCCCATACCAAAACACACCCCATAACACACACACACACACACCCCACACACCACGCACGCACGCACCCGACGCACGCACGCACGCACGCACGCACGCACGCACGCACGCACCCCGCACACAGATAAAAAACATCCAAACGCCTGGTTTAAGAAAATTTTTCCAAATTTTCGTGAGGGTTTTGTCAAGGTGGGCCCCTATTTACACCCTGTATTAATGTTGAGCTTTTCAAGGGTTTAAATTTCAAAAAAATTTTTTTTCCAGGGCTTAAACGGGGGTTTTTCCCATTGAAAGTGAAAAAGAAAATTACAAAAGGGAAAAAAAATTTTAAAAAATACAAAGCTGTTATAAGCAAAAACAAAACACACCACCGCCACCACCGCCACCACTACCACCCCACCACCCCACACCACCCCACTGCACCCCCCGGCTCCAATCAAATATAAAAATAAAATAAAATAAAAAAAGCAAAACAAAAACGTCGTCGACAGGATTCGAACCTGTGCGGGGAGACCCCAATAGATTTCTAGTCTATCGCCTTAACCACTCGGCCACGACGACTGACTGTTTTGTGTTTTGATTATATTGTTAATGAATGTAAGAGGCTTTTATCAGTGATACTTTCAAAGAACAGATTTTTACATCGTTTTGACTTAAAATTGTTCCTCGTCTTCTTCGTCTTCTTTCTTCTTTCTTTCTTGCCCTTTCTCTTTCTTCCCTTCTCTCTTGTTCTTTCTGCTTTCTTTGGTCTTCTTGTTTCTTTCTCAGCCTTTCTTCCTTTTTTTCCCCTTCTCTCTCCCTTACTCTCCCTTCCCCCCCCCCCCCCCCCCCCCCCCCCCCCCCCCCCCCCCATGTACTAGTTATGATTCTAGCTATCATAGGACTTTTTCGGTGCCGGTGTGCATGTGTGTGTGTGTGGTGTGTGTGTGGCAGAGAGAGGCCGGAAGGGCGACGTGTGAATGTGGAGGGGGGGGGGGCGTAGAGAGAGGGGGAAATGGAGCCCGGGAGGAGAGAGATAGCTGCTTTTAATTATTCATGCATCCTTTCTCCTGCTTTTGTTCCATTGTTAATTTAAAGCTCTTTCTGCTTCCGATAAGTATCAGCCGTTCTAGAAATTTCCCATTGTCATTATCACCATTTGTCAGGCTGAGTGTGCGTTGCCACACTTCGGATCGGGAAGGGAACTGCCCTACCTTGTTTGGGAACACAAAGAATGGTGATGGCAACGAATGGCAATTTGTTGACGTCACTCCTCTTCTCTGGAGTACCTTTCCTTAGAAACGTGTTAGTCACCGTTACTGTTGTTTGTCTGTCTGGCTGGCTGGCTGGCTGGCTGGCTGGTTGGCTGGCTGTCTGCTCTGTCTGTCTTTTGTGTGTCCGTTTGCCTGCCTGTCTGTTGGTATGGTGCGTTCCCGCCCGATTTCCCCTATCACACCCACACCCAACACACACACACACACACCCACACACACACACCCACCCACACACACACACACACACACACGCGCGCGCGCGCACACGCACGCACGCACGCACGCACACAGAGTAGAACAACAGTCCAAACATGTCCTGGTTGTATAGAAACTTTTAATCCAACTTTTCGCCCATGAGGGTTTTGTCAAGGCCTGCCCGGTCGGCTGGATTCCTACAACCCTATATATACTGTGTGCACGCGTTTTAGTCAAGCGTATGAATTAAACAAAAATAATTTATTGTACAGCTGTCAAATTGACATGCTGTGGATTGTCTCTTTCAGTGTGATTATGTCAAAGAAAATCATGCCAGTCTATCGAATTGCGATCTGATGTGAAAGAAAATACAGATTAAAAAATACAAAGCTGTTATAAGCAAAAACAAAACACACCACCGCCAACACCGCCACCACTACCACCCCACCACCCCACACCACCCCACTGCACCCCCCGGCTCCAATCAAATATAAAAATAAAATAAAATAAAAAAAGCAAAACAAAAACGTCGTCGACAGGATTCGAACCTGTGCGGGGAGACCCCAATAGATTTCTAGTTTTGCTAAATCGGTCTTAACCATCTGTCCACGAACTGACTTTTTTGTTTTGATTATAATTGTTAATGAATGTTAAGAGGCTTTTTCAGTTCTTTCGACGACTATTTTTCTTCGTTTTCTTTTGTTCCTCGTCTTCTTTCGTCTTCTTTCTTCTTTTTCTTTCTTGCCTTTCTTTCTTTCTTCCTTTCTCCTCTCTCCTTTTCTCCCTCACCTTTCTTTCCTTTCCCCACCCTCTCCCCCCTCATCTCCTCCCCCCCCCCCCCCCCCCCCCCCCCCCCCCCGCACATGTACTAGTTATGATTCTAGCTATCATAGGACTTTTTCGGTGCCGGTGTGCATGTGTTGTGTGTGGTGTGTGTGTGTGTGTGCAGAGAGAGGCCGGAAGGGGGGCGACGTGTGAATGTGGAGGGGGGGGGGGCGTAGAGAGAGGGGGAAATGGAGCCCGGGAGGAGAGAGATAGCTGCTTTTAATTATTCATGCATCCTTTCTCCTGCTTTTGTTCCATTGTTAATTTAAAGCTCTTTCTGCTTCCGATAAGTATCAGCCGTTCTAGAAATTTCCCATTGTCATTATCACCATTTGTCAGGCTGAGTGTGCGTTGCCACACTTCGGATCGAGAAGGGAACTGCCCTACCTTGTTTGGGAACACAAAGAATGGTGATGGCAACGAATGGCAATTTGTTGACGTCACTCCTCTTCTCTGGAGTACCTTTCCTTAGAAACGTGTTAGTCACCGTTACTGTTGTTTGTCTGTCTGGCTGGCTGGCTGGCTGGCTGGCTGGTTGGCTGGCTGTCTGCTCTGTCTGTCTTTTGTGTGTCCGTTTGCCTGCCTGTCTGTTGGTATGGTGCGTTCATGCACGATTTGCGCCCGTGCTTCCATTCCCCCTATACCAACACACACACACCCACACACACACACACACATCCACACACACACACACACCACACACACACACACACACACATACACGCACGCACGCACGCACGCACGCACGCAGAGTAGAACAACAGTCCAAACATGTCCTGGTTGTATAGAAACTTTTAATCCAACTTTTCGCCCATGAGGGCTTTGTCAAGGCCTGCCCGGTCGGCTGGATTCCTACAACCCTGTATATACTGCGTGCACGCGTTTTAGTCAAGCGTATGAATTAAACAAAAATAATTTATTGTACAGCTGTCAAATTGACATGCTGTGGATTGTCTCTTTCAGTGTGATTATGTCAAAGAAAATCATGCCAGTCTATCGAATTGCGATCTGATGTGAAAGAAAATACAGATTAAAAAATACAAAGCTGTTATAAGCAAAAACAAAACACACCACCGCCACCACCGCCACCACCACCACCCCACCACCCACACCACCCCACTGCACCCCCCGGCTCCAATCAAATATAAAAAAAAAATAAAATAAAAAAAGCAAAACAAAAACGTCGTCGACAGGATTCGAACCTGTGCGGGGAGACCCCAATAGATTTCTAGTCTATCGCCTTAACCACTCGGCCACGACGACTGACTGTTTTGTGTTTTGATTATGTTGTTAATGAATGTAAGAGGCTTTTATCAGTGATACTTTCAAAGAACAGATTTTTACATCGTTTTGACTTAAAATTGTTCCTCGTCTTCTTCGTCTTCTTTCTTCTTTCTTTCTTGCCCTTTCTCTTTCTTCCCTTCTCTCTTGTTTCTTTCTGTCTTTCTTTTGGTCGTTCTTGTTTCTTTCTTCAGCCTTTCTTTCCTTTTTTTCCCCTTCCTCTTTACTCTCCCTTCTCCCCCCCCCCCCCCCCCCCCCCTCCATGTCAGTTATATTCTAGCTATCTAGGACTTTTTCGGTGCCGGTGTGCATGTGTGTGTGTGTGTGTGTGTGTGTGGTGTGTGTGTGTGTGGCAGAGAGAGGCCGGAAGGGGGCGACGTGTGAATGTGGAGGGGGGGGGGGCGTAGAGAGAGGGGGAAATGGAGCCCGGGAGGAGAGAGATAGCTGCTTTTAATTATTCATGCATCCTTTCTCCTGCTTTTGTTCCATTGTTAATTTAAAGCTCTTTCTGCTTCCGATAAGTATCAGCCGTTCTAGAAATTTCCCATTGTCATTATCACCATTTGTCAGGCTGAGTGTGCGTTGCCACACTTCGGATCGAGAAGGGAACTGCCCTACCTTGTTTGGGAACACGAAGAATGGTGATGGCAACGAATGGCAATTTGTTGACGTCACTCCTCTTCTCTGGAGTACCTTTCCTTAGAAACGTGTTAGTCACCGTTACTGTTGTTTGTCTGTCTGGCTGGCTGGCTGGCTGGCTGGCTGGCTGTTGGCTGGCTGTCTGCTCTGTCTGTCTTTTGTGTGTCCGTTTGCCTGCCTGTCTGTTGGTATGGTGCGTTCATGCACGATTTGCGCCCGTGCTTCCATTCCCCCTATACCAACACACACACACCCACACACACATACACACACACACAAACACACACGCGCGCGCGCGCGCGCACGCACGCACGCACGCACGCAGAGTAGAACAACAGTCCAAACATGTCCTGGTTGTATAGAAACTTTTAATCCAACTTTTCGCCCATGAGGGCTTTGTCAAGGCCTGCCGGTCGGCTGGATTCCTACAACCCTATATATACTGTGTGCACGCGTTTTAGTCAAGCGTATGAATTAAACAAAAATAATTTATTGTACAACTGTCAAATTGACATGCTGTGGATTGTCTCTTTCAGTGTGATTATGTCAAAGAAAATCATGCCAGTCTATCGAATTGCGATCTGATGTGAAAGAAAATACAGATTAAAAAATACAAAGCTGTTATAAGCAAAAACAAAACACACCACCGCCACCACCGCCACCACCACCACCCCACCAGCCCACACCACCCCACTGCACCCCCCGGCTCCAATCAAATATAAAAATAAATAAAAAAGATAAAAGCAAAACAAAAACGTCGTCGACAGGATTCGAACCTGTGCGGGGAGACCCCAATAGATTTCTAGTCTATCGCCTTAACCACTCGGCCACGACGACTGACTGTTTTGTGTTTTGATTATATTGTTAATGAATGTAAGAGGCTTTCATCAGTGATACTTTCGAAGAACAGATTTTTACATCGTTTCTGACTTAAAATTGTTCCTCGTCTTTTTCGTCATCTTTCTTCTTTCTTTCGTGCCCTTTCTCTTTCTTCCCTTCTCTTTCTTCTTTCTGTCTTTCTTTTGGTCGTTCTGGTTTCTTTCTTCAGCCTTTCTTTCCTTTTTTCCCTTCTTCTTTACTCTCCCTTCCCCCTCCCCCCTTTCTTCCTTTTCTTCCTCTTTCTCTCCCTTCTCCCCCCCCCCACCCCCCCCCCCTTCTTTCCTTTTTCCCTCTTCTTCCTCCCTTCTCCCCCCCCACCCCCCCCCCACCCCCCCCCCCCCCCCGCCTCCCGCCTCTACCCGCTTCAAGAGTCTTTCCCGATTGTACGGACACCGTAACTAAAGAGCGCACAGAAAGTTGACTCGAGGAGAAAAAATCCCTTGTCGCACCGGGGAATTGAACCCGAGTCAGTATACTGCGCCAGGCGTTTCTGCCCGACACTCTACCCGCTGGGCCGTCGCGGCCCATCAGTGTCAAACGCTGTGAGACTGCGCCTGCAGACGTTGTCGGGGTGCAGATGAGGCCGTCCAGATGGCGGCTTGCCCGAGACAAGATGGCCTTGCAGGATGCCCTTCGGGATCCCCTCGTCATCCGTGCTGAGATCGACCTGCCGGCCCAGCCGCCCGAGGCATCGTTGCTGGAGGGCAGTGTACATGCTGGAGGAGAGTGTACATGCTGGAGGAGAGTGTACGTGCTGGAGGGCAGTGTACATGCTAGAGGAGAGTTTACGGGCTGTAGGCAGGAGAGTGTACATGCTGGAGGAGAGTGTACATGCTGGAGGAGAATGTACGTGCTGGAGGGCAGTGTACATGCTAGGGGAGAGTTTACAGGCTGTAGGACAGTGTACGTGCTGGAGGAGAGTTTACGTCATGGAGAACAGTGTACGTGCTGGAGGACAGTGTACATGCTGGAGGAGAGTGTACGTGCTGGAGGAGAGTGTACATGCTGGAGGAGAGTGTACATGCTGGAGGAGAGTGTACATGCTGGAGGATAGTGTACATGCTGGAGGAGAGTGTACGTGCTGGAGGAGAGTGTACATGCTGGAGGAGAGTGTATATGCTGGAGGACAGTGTACGTGCTGAGGATAGTGTATATGCTGGAGGAGAGTGTACATGCTGGAGAAGAGTGTACATGCTGGAGGACAGTGTACGTGCTGGAGGAGGGTGTACCTGCTGAGGAGAGTGTACATGCTGGAGGACAGCATACATGCTGGAGGAGAGTGTATATGCTGGAGGAGAGTGTACATGCTGGAGGACGGTGTACGTGCTGGAGGAGAGTGTACATGCTAGAGGAGAGTTTACAGGCTGTAGGACAGTGTACGTGCTGGAAGAGAATTTACAGGCTGGAGGACAGTGTACATGCTGCAAGAGAGTTTACAGGCTGGAGAACAGTGTACGTGCTGGAAGAGAGTGTACATGCTGGAGGACAGTGTACGTGCTGTAGGGGGGTGTACGTGCTGGAGGAGAGTTTACGTCCTGGAGGAGGGTGTACGTGCTTGAGGAGTGCTAGAGGAGAGTGTACATGCTGGAGGAGAGTTTACGTCCTGGAGAACAGTGTACGTGCTGGAGGAGAGTGTACATGCTGGAGGACAGTGTACATGCTGGAGGAGAGTGCTAGAGGAGAGTGTACATGCCTGAGATTACAGTTTGCTCTGTAACTTTGATAACGTGGAACCCGGTCCTGCTAGGAGATCCCAAGAATGCGTCTAATGCAGCGTGTATAATTATATAAGGAGCCGAGTGTCTTAATCTGCTGTTTAGGGGAGCCGGTTGGCCTAGCGGTAAGGCATTAGGCTGTGAATTGAAGACAACGTCGTTTGATTCCCTGCTTCGGCTTTCCGTTCTCTTCAAACGTTGTGATTTGTGGACGCTGTCTTGTGGGTTAATTTGCCCCTCCCAATGAATGAACGAAACATTAAAATGGCCCTCATCGCTGTCCATCTTAATGCAGAATCATTATGGTGGTGACAGAGTAGCGTTAGGCATAGATCCCCAACCCCCATTAACCCCCCCCCCCACCCACACCACCCTCCGCACACACCACACACATCCTGTCACACACACACGCACGCGCACACACACACACCAGAACACAGTCACACACACACGCACACACGCACGCACCGCACGCACGTACACACACACACACACACACACACACACACACACACACACACACACACACACACACACACACACCACACACACAACCTCCTGGGATCTCGGTCCCCACCAGTAGCTCTCCGGAGACAACTTGGCGTTAGACAAGTCAACCAACAAACTTCTGTTTGGAGACCAGAGTGAAGGACTTAAATGCCACAAGGGAGCGTGCTGGGGACAGGGACTTTGTAGACATGCGTTTTGGAGCGGTCGATAGCGATTAGTCTGCTGTTGCGTAACTCTCCGAGTGTGTGCATGTGAGTCCGGACAGTGTAGTTAGCGGCGGCTCTTTCTGCACTTTTCTTCATCCCTGGTTCCCCGGACTGATTGCTGGTGACCTGAATCAGTATATATATATATATATATATATATATATATATATATATATATATTATATGATATATATATATATCATAATACGCGAATGACCAAGCCTATGTAGAACTAGTGTAGAGAGAGAGAGAGATAGGGAGGGAGGGAGAGAGGAGGCAGAGAGAGAGAGGGAGGGAGACGAGAGGAGAGAGAGAGAGAGAGAGAGAGAGAGAGAGAGAGAGAAAGAACTCAGAACTCAGAGAGAGAGAGAAAGGACTCACAGAGAGAGAGATAGGTAGAGGGAGAGAGAGATGGATAGATAGAGGTGGATGGATGGATGGATGGAGAGACAGACAGACAGACAGACAGACAAATAGATAAAAACAGATACAAATACATACATACATACATACATACATACATACATACATACATACATACATACATACATACATACATACATACATAGACAGGTAGATAGATGCATTAGACAGATATACACATTCTTGTTGATTCTAATCGTAGACGGGTTCATCAAACATCCTGCTTCAATGGAGTTTGCCTTTAAGTTCAGGCTGATCGATCGTAAGACCGAAGCGGTCGACGAGACAAGCCCGAGAAAAGTGAGCCATAACAACACGAGGGCGTCTTCCGTGCAGTTCCACACGGCTCTACCATCCGCCAACAGCCTGTACCGGATATGGGCACCTCGCCGCTCGGCCCTAGACTCGAGTCTAACATGAGGCCTTCTTCCTGCCTTTAGTACGTCATAATTATGACGTCACTGGCAAAGTGGTTCGCTTTTCGTCTGCTATTTCTATGACGCTGTATAACTTTCCAATTAATTCCACAGCTTCTCGCAAAATCTTATGCCGTGCGATAAAGTTCTCAAAAGCAGCTCTCTTGTTTTTTTGTTTTTTGTTTTGTTGTTGTTTATTTTATTGATAGCTTAACCTTCCACCGGGACATGTCTTGGACACAAACTAGCCATGGGGAAAAAGGGTTAATCAGTTCTTTCGATGCTTTTTCACGCTCTTCCAGCAAATGCTGACGTATGCATTGT
Organism: Alviniconcha marisindica; assembly: GCA_018857735.1. Classification (NCBI taxonomy): domain Eukaryota; kingdom Metazoa; phylum Mollusca; class Gastropoda; family Provannidae; genus Alviniconcha; species Alviniconcha marisindica. The sequence goes on along the minus strand of JABMCL010001475.1, from coordinate 934,351 downwards.
CTTAATTTTTCATTCTCGTTGATCCATTCTTTCTTTCCCTCGTTTTGTGAGAAACAAAAGCAATGTTACGTGTGTTTTTCTCCTTGTCCTTTAAAACGAAGGTCAGTTTGAGCAGTGGCAAAAAGCTTGAGTTTGAGCAGTGGCAAAAATGTGAAAGCCAGGACCAAAAACAACGGAAGGAAACATTTGCTCGGTGGTCTCCTGATATAAGCGTTTTATCTCCTGTTATTCCGACACTGGTCGTTGTTGTTGTTGTTGTTGTTGTTGTTGTTGTAGCGTTCCCCAGCTGAACACTGGGGGTGGGGGGGGAGGGGAGGGGTCACCCGGTATATGCAATTACACATTACCACATGCATTCCACGGGATGAGAGGATTGCGTGTGGACTGTTTTCTGTTTGTTTGTGTTGTTGTTGTTGTTTCGTGTGTGTGTGTGGGTGTGGGTGTGTGTGTTGTGTCAGTGTGTGTGTGTGTGTGTGTGTGTGTGTGTGTGTGTGTGTGTGTGTGTGTGTGTGTGTGTGTGTGTGTGTTGTTGTCAATGTGTGTGTGTGTATTGTGTCAAGTGTGTGTGTGTGTGTGTGTGTGTTGTGTGTGTGTGGTGCGTGCGTGCGTGCGTGCGTGCGTGCGTGCGTGTGTGTGTTCGTGTGTGTGTGTGTGTATGTGTGTGTGTGTGTGACATTGTGTGTGTGTGTGTGTGTGTGTGTGTGTGTGTTGTGTGTGTGTGTGTGTGTGTGTGTGTGTGTGTGTGTGTGTGTGTGTGTGTTGTGTCATGTGTGTGTGTTGTGTGTGTGTGTGTGTGTGTGTGTGTGTGTTGTGTCGTTGTGTGTGTGTGTGTGTGTGTGTGTGTGTGTGTGTGTGTGTGTGTGTGTGTGTGTTGTGTTGTGTCATTGTGTGCGTATTCTTGATATTTAATTACCCGATCACATGGACAGCCACACGCAGTCTTCGGACGACATATCTCCATTTCTGGAGGGTCGATGCTGTTATGCACGGACTCTGTCCTGGCTGAAGACAGTCCCCACACACCCATGCAGCACGTGACGACATTTCGTTACAGCTTTGTTCTTGTTCTTCCTGAAGACAGTCCCCACACACCCATGCAGTACGTGACGACATTTCCTTTTAGCTTTGTTCATGTTCTTTCTTGTGACGCAGTCCAAGGAAAAAGGTCGAGATATAGAGTCCAACGTGGCGTTTCTCCATCTGGTCAAATCAGCCTCTTGTTGATCCCTTGTTCTTTATACGAATCAAAATCGACCCGTGAACGTCTTCTTCGAGGGTTTTACGTACCAAAACCATTTTCTCGGTGCATGTCTAACTCGCTGGAACGGTTTCTGAATCAATCAAAACGCGTCACTGCTGTTTACTTTTGGTGATGCATATAAAAAAGGTGCTGAGGTACTTTCGAATCGAAGATGGAAAATGCATGTTCCCTGGTGCATCTCGGAGAAATAGATATTCCCGCCCTGCGTCACGATAAGTAAACATTAAAGCATTACTGTGATGCGCTAGACATTTTTTTTTTTTTTCTTCTTCTTCTTGTTTTCTTCTTCTTCTTCTTCATCTTCTTCTTCTTCATCTTCTTCTTCTTCATCTTCTTCTTCTTCTTTTGACATCTATGAGGTGGTGAAAGTTCTTATTTTTTTCTTCTTATTATTATTCTCCGTCTTCTTCTTCTTCGTCTTCGTTCTTCTTCTTCTTCTTCTTGTGACATCTATGAGGTGGTGAAAGTGGTTCACGGAAACCGGTTAGACAATCCCTGTAACCGGTCAGATACACCGTCGCCTATACTACTAACTAGGGCTGTACCAACAAACAATGCTCCTTTTCTGTCTAGCACACACACACACACACACACACACACACATACTCTCTCACTGTACTGCATTTTTGTTTGTTTTCTGTTTGTTTAGAATCGGTCAAGCAAAACGACATCCGGTACGTCTGACCGATTGCTGATTTTCCCTCCAGCATATATATATATATATGATTTTAAACGATAGAATACCGGAAATTACCGATTAACGCGAACCTTGCATTCCGTACTTTGGAAGGAAGGAAGGGGCTCGAACCGCTGATCTTGCTGCAGCTGTTGACTAATGTGATGATGAAGTGATGCTTAATGTCCTCCGATGTCAGTTGACATATTAGGGACAAGTTGTGACCAATGCCGAAGCACGGTTCAATAATTCTTTGCGTCCATGGAAACCAGAAGGCTCGTTAGGACAGACAGCCCAGGACGGCCACCCCGACTCTCACACAGCTCCTGAACCATGTGACTAATGTGCCGTGTAAGGCGATCCAAATTACCTCGGCAAGACATTTGATGAAATGCTTTGTGTTAACTTTCACTACCGGCACCCGATTCAGTCGCGTGTGTAGTCACTGTGCTGTCTGTCTGTGTCTCTCTGTCTCTGTCTCTCTCTGTCTCTCTCTGTCTCTCTCTGTCTCTGTCTCTCTCTCTGTCTCTCTCTCTCTCTCTCTCTCTCTCTCTCTCTCTCTCTCTCTCTCTCTCTCTCTCTCTCTCTAACATGCCTGTTGAGTGTGCAGATGTTGAGGGTAGATATCAATGACACCGGAGATGCCATCTTGGCTGCGCCTGTAAACAGAATGACTGAATGTAAAAGATAGCAAAACAGAATATTGATTTCCTCTATCTCGGCGCTGTCTCCTGTTGAGAAAAAAGAAAAGAAAAGAAAAAGATAACCGATGGTGTTTTTTTCCTTCTTTAAAAAAGAAGAAGATTTATTCTGTTTTTATTTTATTATGCTGGGACTATAAAACATTATAATAAAAAAAAGAGACATCTCCATTAAATCGTGCACAACGTGGGCGAGACAGAAACTTTTGTTCTGTGGCATCTGTGTGACAGAGAGGCAGGATGTTCCTGAATCTCCTGAAGTGATTATGGTCGCTTCGCCTGGACAGCGTTATAGAGATCAGAAGACTACAATATAAAGTTATCTTCAAATAAAAAGCAGAAGAAAACCGGGCACTAAGCCAGGGACATCACACCATCGATCGCCTGGAGGAGAGAGGCGTGGAAAGAGGAAGCGCTAGACGATCTTCCTTGAAAGGACGAGAGAGGGCTATCGTCAATCAGACGAACATTGAAACCGTTTCAAAGGCAACGTTGGGGAAACTGCTGGGAGATCGGGTGGAGCGCGTATGGGCTTTTCCGAGCGCATAGATGCCATCTAGAACTGAATTGAACTGAACTGAACTGAACAGAAGAAAACCACAGACAGAGCGTTGCTTTGGGAGTGCAGACAGAGGAATACGATCGGTTTTTGTCATGATGCAATCGTATCGTTCCATTAGGGCTCGCTTTTGTCGTCACTTTCGATGATTATATGGCAAAATAGTCTCCTTTTCAGGGGCAAGGGGAGTGGAAAGGTCACTTCTTGTGTTTTTCGAGTGTTCTTTTGTGGCTGGCTTTATGGCGAGCATTCCAGTGTGAGAGAGGCTTTGGAAAGGTCGCTTCTTGTGGTCACGTGTTTCAAGTGTTGCTTTGTGGCTATAGCTTCTCTCTCTCTCTCTCTCTCTCTCTCTCTCTCTCTCTCTCTCTCTCTCTCTCTCTCTCTCTCTCTCTCTCTCTCTCCACGCGGTAATTATTCCTTTGAGAGAGGGACCGTGGAGAAAAAAAAAGTCCTGTGATGTTCAAGTATTATTTTATGGATGGCTTTTGTTGGCGTTATGGCGAACATTTCACTCAGAGCCGGTAACTAGGAAGCTCGCTTCTTGTTCTGTTCCAAACGTTGCTGTATGGATTTCCCTCCTAGCCCCACACCCCTCATCTTCCTACGGCGATAGTTCTTCTGTCCGAGAGTGGGACAGTCGGGGAAATTGGTTCCTGCGATGCTTGAAATGTAACTTCATTATTTTTGTCGCCAGTGTGGCGAGTTTTCCTTTCAAAGAGGGCAAGCTGAAACATTATCGCGTATTTTGATCTTTCGGGTGTTGCTAATGTGAGTGAGTGAGTGAGTGAGTGAGTGAGTGTGTGTGTGTGTGTGTGTGTGTGTGTGTGTGTGTGTGTGTGTGTGTGTGTGTGTGTGTGTGTGTATGTGTGTGTGTATGTGTGTGTGTGTGTGTGTGTATGTGCGTGTGTGTGTGTATGTGTGTGTGTGTGTGTGTGTGTGTGTGTTCAGTGTGTGTGTGCGTGTGTGTATGTGTGTGTGCGTGTGTGTGGCACCGTAGTTTAAACAGCACCATTCCATTAACACACTATGCACACCATCACACGCAGATGCTCTAAGAACCACCACAACACAGACGCCCTCAGCGATTAATCAGTAAGCGACACCCAACTGCAACAAACCCACCACCACCCCACCCACGCCCCCACCCATAACTTACCACCAATCCGACTTTATCCCTATATACCCACCCCCTCCTCTTAGCCTCTTCCCCCCTCTTCAGTCCCCCCTTTTTGCCCCTCCATGCAAGAGTCCCTGCCGAAGCAGATTATCGATCAAGCGGCAGAGACCTAAAGTAGATGATCCCATTTGGAGAGGTCTCGCTGTATTGTCGTCTTCATGCTTATATACACTCCTCCGTACTGGTGAGGGGGGTGGGGAAGAGAGAGAGGGGGGGGGGGAGAGAGAGAGGGGGAGAGAGGGGGGGGGGAGAGGGGGGAGAGAGGGGGGGAAAAAGAGAGGGGAGAGGAGAGAGGGGGAAAGAGAGAGAGAGAGGGGGGTTTCGCGAGGTGTTTTTGATTACCTTGCCCCGGCCGTTGGGGAGAGGGCGGGTGGCGGGGGGGGGGGGAAGGGGGGGGAAAGTGAAACCGTGCCCAAGGGCCCCTTCTGTAGAAATGGCGTGGGATGTGGGGGGGAGAGAGGGAGGGAGGCAGGGGGGGAAGAAGGGGGGAGGGGGAGAGAGGGGGGAAGAGAGGCGGAGAGAGAGGGGGGAAAAGAGAGAGGGGGGTGGAAAGAGAGGGGGAGAGAGGGGGAAAAAGGGAGGGAAAAGGGGAGAGAGAGGGGGGGGGGAGGGGGGGGGGAGAGAGGGAGAGGGGTAGAGAGAGAGGGGGAGGGAAAAAGAGGGAGAGAGAGAGAGAAGGGGGAGGGGTAGAGAGGTTTTTAATTTTTTTTTGGACTTTTTTTCTCAACGGGGAAATATTACACAAGGGCCATCACATACTGCCGTTACAGTACTCAAAACAAGACATTCACTGACATGAAATATTAGGGGGAAAAAGAGGGAGAGAGAGAAAAGAGAGGGGGAGGGAAAAAAGGGGAGAGAGAGGGAGGAAGAGAGGTCTCCTTATGGTCGTCTTCATGCTTAGATATACAGTCCTCCGCCCTGGTCGCACTGGTAATGTGGGGCAAAGAAACTGAAAACGTGCACCACGCCCAGTTGTGTAGAAAGAGCGTGTAGGGTGGGCAGGGGGGGGGGAGGGAGGAGGGGGGGGGAGAGGAGAAAAAAGGCAGAGAGGGGGGGGGGAGAGGGGGGGGGGAAGGAGAGGGGGAGGGGGGGGGAGAGAGAAAGAAGGGGGGGAAAAGAGAGGGGGGAGAGAGAGAGAGGAGAAGAAGGAGAGGGGAGAGAAGAGAGGGGAGAAAGAGAGGAGAGAGAAGGGGGGGAGAGAGAGAGAAAGGGGGGGAGGGGGAGAGAGGAGGGAGGGGGAAAAGAGAGAGGGGAAAAAAGGGAGGAGAGGGAGGGGGAAAAAAGAGGGGGGGGGGAGGAGATGAGAGAGAGATGGGGGGAGGGAGAGGGGGAGGGAGAGAGAGGAGCTGCCCCCAATCCCCGACTTTTTTTTTTGGGGTGTTTTTTGCCAGGTTTTTGTGTTCGTGGGGGGGGGGGGGGGGCAAAAAATTAAAAGGCAATTGCTGGTGCAAAAAAAAAAAAAAAAGAAAAGAAAAAAAACAAAAAAAACAGTTTAATAATTAAAAAGATAATTATAATGTCATTATAATATGTGTACTAGCGTTTCTTTTAAACCTACATATATTGACAACATAACCAGCGTGGCACACACACACACACACCACACCACCACCACCACCCCACCACCACCACCCCCACCACCACCACACACACCACACACACACCACACACAACACACACACACACACACACAAAAAAACGACGATGGCACTGGCGAAGGACTGACAAATCATGTACCGAATGTACCTTTGGCTTAAACAAACATTTATTCATATATAGAAACTACAGATACAGTGCAAGCTTCATTAGCACATGAACAAGCCCTGTGTCTTGTACTCGGTGCGCTCATTTAAATACATGCTGAAAAGGAAAGGAAAACACACACGAACGGCGGACGAACAATTCGAAATAAACTGTAGTTGTTTTTGTTTAATCAACTTTAATCAAAACAAAAGAAAAATATCAAATCCACTTTAATCAAACCACTGAAACCAAAACTACCAAATCAACTTTAATCAGAACAAAGCAAAAGTACCAAATCAACTTTAATCGAAACAAAACAATAATACCAAATCAACTTTAATCAAAACAAAACAACCAACCAACAACAACAACAACAAAAACCAAGAAACCAACAACGTTCGCGTTTTCTCCGAGCAGGCTGACCAGAAAGCTAAGCTAACTGGCCTCAGTGTACGGAGTCTTATTTTTCATGTGAATCAATCAAATATTTGGTTTGCTTGTTTGTTTAATTAAAAGGCGAACAAAGAGTAGGCAAACAAAGATCAATTTGTTTAGTGGCATTTCTTGAAAGAGGCGAGTTTTTCTTTAATACTAAAGCGAAGGCACAAAATGTGGAGACATACAGGAATGGAGACACATAGACTCGGGGACACATAGGCATGTGACACATAGACACGGTGACACACACACGCACATGTGATACATAGACACGGTGACACATGGACAGGTGGCACATAAACACGGTGACACATGGACAGGTGGCACATAAACACGGTTACAAATGGACAGGTGGCACATAAACACGGTGACACATGGACAGGTGGCACATAAACACGGTGACACATGGACAGGTGGCACATAGACACGGTGACACATGGACAGGTGGCACATAAACACGGTGACACATGGACAGGTGATACATAGACAGGGTGACACATGGGCAGGTGACACATAGACACGGTGACACTCAGACATGTGATACGTAGACACGATGACACATGGACAGGTGGCACATAAACACGGTGACACTCAGACATGTGATACATAGACACGGTGACACATGGACAGGTGGCACATGAACACGGTGACACATGGGCAGGTGACACATAGACACGGTGACACATGGACAGGTGGCACATGAACACGGTGACACATGGGCAGGTGACACATAGACACGGTGACACTCAGACATGTGATACGTAGACACGATGACACATGGACATGTGACACATAGACACGGTGACACATGGGCAGGTGGCACATAGACACGATGACACTCAGACATGTTCAGACATGTGATACATATAGACACGGTGACACATGGACATATGGCACGTAGACACTGTGACACATGGACAGGTGACACATAGACACGATGACACATAGACATGTGATATAGACACGGTGACATCGACAGGAGACACATATACACGCTGACACATAGACATGAGATACACATACAGAGACACGATGACACATAGACATGTGGTACAGAGACAGGATGATGCATAGACATTTGACACACAGCACATAGACACGATGACACACAGACACGGGAACACAAAGGCATGTTGTGGCCCTAGTATGTAATAGTGTGTGTGCGTGTGTGTGTGTGTGTGTGTGTGTGTGTGTGTGTGTGTGTGTGTGTGAGTGCTAGCGCGCGCGTGTCGTACGTGTCGTGGTCGTCAGCTTCATCGTGCTACACACAGCTCTCTCTCTCTCTCTCTCTCTCTCTCTCTCTCTCTCTCTCTCTCTCTCTCTCTCTCTCTCTCTCTCTCTCAATGCGTACACGCTACGTGTGTCGCTATGTCTACGAAACGCTAAGCAGCGTCCCAAGCCACGACTGGGTGCGACAAGGACTGACAGCGTTGTACGGCTGGTGCCTGGACCGTCATAGTGACGGAAGTGACTGCCACTAGACCCACCCAACCCCGAGCGGCCTGGGGGTGGATTGCATTGATCGCTGACTGTTCCATTGTTTGCTCTCTAGAACAACTGCCTGCGGGCATAGCGACACGGTGTACACGTGCATCCAGGCCGGTTCTTACTTCACAGCGTCTGAGCGAGGTCACGTCACCCACGTCGCTGTTTGCTGTTTGTTTTTGTGCAGTTACTAGCGCTGTGAAAGCTAACCAGTCGTAGACTCCGTCTCTTCTCTCTGTATCTGCATCTGCGGTTCGCGCTTTGGTAAAAAGCCTAGAGATTGAGTAGGAAGGAGGTGTGTGTAGGAGAGAGAGAGAGAGCGTGCGTGGTGCGTGAGTGTGTGTGTGGAGTGAGTGTGTTGTTAATGTGTGTGTGTGTGTGTCTCTCTCTCTCTCTCTCTCTCCTCTCTCTCTCTCTCTCTCTCCTCTCTCTCTCTCTTCTTCTCTCTCTCTCCTCTCTCTCTCTCTCTCTGTCAATGTGTGTGTGTGCCTCTCTGGCTCTGTCTCTCTCTGTTTCTGTCTCTGTGTCTGTCTGTCTGTCTGTCTGTCTGTCTGTCTGTCTCTCTCTCTCTCTCTCTCTCTCTCTCTCTCTCTCTCTCTCTCTCTCTCTCTCTCTCTCTCTCTCTCTCTCTCTCTCTCTCTCTCTCTCTCTCTCGTTGTGTGTTTGTGGGTCTGTTTGTGTTTGGTCTAAACAAAGTTTACTGATGCATCGTAAGCATAAATTTAACAAGAAGTATAGGAAACGCAAAAGAAATACTCGTATAAGTGTGAAAGATAAATAAAAAACACAATTGTGTTTGTGTGTGGGGGTGGGGAGTGGTTCATTGAAAATGAGCGTGCTTGCGTTGTTTGAACTATGGACATGTCAGGATTGAGATGTGGTTCTGTGATGGATGTTCGAATGCCGATGGTGTGTTCATTAAAATGCAAAAAAAAAAAAAAAAAAAACAGCTGATTACTTGCTACGTAAAACTTATTCCACTCAGTTCTCCCAATTCTCTCAGAAATACATGCTGCAGAAAGTGACTCATCACGCATTCATTTTATATAAATCATCAACAGTGTGGACTTTCAGAACACTTTGTCCGCTATGCAGTGGAATTTAATCAGATAATCGGCGTGATCAGCACTGGCGGGCGTGCGGAATGTGCGATCAATTGATTACATTGCGTTGTGTTCCGACAGAATCGCTGAGCACGTGCGCGAGGGGAGGCAATCTCGCCTGGACTGAAGCGAGCAATCTTTTGGTGTTGTCTCCCCTGAGACTATCCGCCGTAAACCAAGCACGATGTCTTGTGGGATGGCCTCTGGCTGCTCCTCTTTTTTCTGTTCTGTCTGTACCTGTCTGTCTCTGTCTGTCACTCTGTCTGTCACACTCTCTGTCTGTCTGTCTGTCTGTCTGTCTCTCTCTCTCTCTCTCTCTCTCTCTCTCTCTCTCTCTCTCTCTCTCTCTCTCTCTCTCTCTCTCTCTCCTCTCTCTCTCTCTCTCTCTCTCTCTCTCTCTCTCAATGTGTGTTTGTGTCTGTCTCTTGCCCCCCCCCCCTCTCCCACCCCCCTTTGTATGTAGATAATTTAGTTAATTAGTCAACTGTTTGGCAGCATGGTTACATGATTTATGAGGCTGTGTCGTTCTGCTGTGCCGCTGTATTGTACAATTAAGCTATGCTGCAAGCCAGCGTGGTCAGTTTGTGATTGGTGTGTGAATTAACCTATTGTTGTTGCTGCTGTTGCTTGAAGATAAGGGAGTAAATTGGTGTTTTACGCCCAGTCAACCAGTTACTTGGGGGTATTTGGCGGGGGGGTGATGTAGATTAGTTTTTTTGTTTGTGTGTATATAATGTCAGTTGACAAATTGTTTGGGGTTGTTGTTGTTGTTGTTGTTGTTTTGGGGGGGTTGTTGTTGTTGTTGTTGTTGTTTTGGACTGCTGACTCAAAACCCCTTTCTTCTTGACTGTTGCAGAAATCCACCATCCAGATCGTTGAAGCATCCTACGGACAGGTCTTTTTACTTCATCTCTTCAGTGACAACGCTGCTGGCCTTTCTACACGCACTCCGTCTCTGTCCTCGCGACGCCTTCTGTTCTTCCTGACGTGTTTTTCCGGCATTCTTCCTGGCGAAGACAATTTCCTCCTCAATTTTGGGCCTTACCATTTCTGTTTGGTGATGCACTCGCTTTTATGTAGGACCTTGCTCGTTCGTGTATACATTGGTTGGTTTTGTTGTTGTTGTTGTTGTTGTTTGTGGGAGGGAATATTTCTCTGAAAATCGTTGCGACTGACGAACGGCACGTGTTTTTCGTTGTTGCCCGTAACAACGATGTCTGATTATTGCGAAGTATAAAATGAACGATGGACGTTTTGATGCTGATGCGTTTTTTCACGTTTTGATGCAGCGTTCTGTGGACAACGTGAGAGAAAAAAATGTTGTATTTTTGCCTCTGAATTTTCAAGTAATCAGGGAAGAATCCCGCCACCTTCTCGATTGTTTTTCTCTCTCAGTTCTTCCCTCCTTTCCTACAAGTGTAGCGTACACAGAACACAGACAGATGAACGGACGCACACGGACGGACAGACAAAATGACAACAGGGGATGACAGAGTGGGAGAAAAAGGGATATTTTTTTTTTTAATGTATGAAGGAAAACACCTAGTCATTGTTATTCAGTTCAGTCTGAGGCTTTTTAAACACATTCTGTGGTTTGGATGAAAATCTCTTGTTCTCTGTCTGTCTGCTTGTCTGTCTCTGTCTCTGTTTGTCTGTCTGTCTGTCTGTCTGTCTGTCTGTTGTCTGTCTGTCTGTCTGTCTGTCTGTCTCTCTCTCTCTCTCTCTCTCTCTCTCTCTCTCTCTCTCTCTCTCTCTCTCTCTCTCTCTCTCTCTCTCTCTCTCTCTCTCTCTCTCTCTCTCGTGCTTAAATCTTTATCCCTGTGTAATAAAGTATTATCTTCTCTCTCTCTCTCTCTCTCTCTCTCTCTCTCTCTCTCTCTCTCTCTCTCTCTCTCTCTCTCTCTCTCTCTCTCTCTCTCTCTCTCTCTCTCTTCCTTTGGCGAAATATGTAATTTTTGTAATCTACTGAACGTTGTTTCCATTTTCTTAAAAATGGTTCAGTCATTCTTCATTCTTGCATGCAACTTTACAGTTATCTTCCCTTCTTTCACTTTTTGACCCAGGAGTCGGTCGTAATAATTTGTATTACTTCCCTTTAGGTCACTGTCTAAGCACCCGTCACTTTGAACGAAGAACCGAACAACCTTCGACCCAGTGACCCAACCTCGCTCCCCGAGTTCTTTCTGATTGGATTCCATCTTCAAATGTTTACAACTCGGTCCGAGTTGTCGTGTTTTAACGTCACTCCTTTTGTCTCTTTCATACAATGACTTAATTAATTACCTTAACTGTATACGCACCATATCACTATCTCTTCAAATCGAACAAAGTGCACTCCTTTTGTCTGTATATATGTGAGAAACGTGTGCATTTTTCCTGAACGGCATTTGTACATAGCAAGTAAGAAACCAGACACTTCTTTTTGTGTGTCGATGATGCGTGGCAGTTGTGGCTGCTTCAGCGTGTGGAACCGTGGCGATGATTACAATTACGAATAATTATGATTACGAGCGTGAGAGAGGTGTGACTCGTATTAATATATTATTTTACATTTCTAAATAATAATTGCAGTTACCGAGAAGCATGACTTTTTGTAGAATTTGGAGTGTTGCACCAGCGTGTATGCGCTTTTCTTCTCTTTTTACCTTTTTTTTTTTTTTTTGGACTGGCTTTTTGAACGTTTCCGATTACACACACACACACACACACGCACACACATTCCCTGATATTTTTGCATGTACGTGAAGAGCAAAGTCACAACATTTTTTGACCACTCCTGTCTGAAACAATGATGGGGATTTCCAACCAGTATTTCTTGTATGTGTGTTTGTTTTTGTTTTTTCAGGGAATATTCAAACTACATTTATTGTTAACATTCCGATTGTGTTAGTTATCATATTCATTATTTAGCCGTCAACTTAGTGGCTCTCTCTCTCTCTCTCTCTCTCTCTCTCTCTCTCTCTCTCTCTCTCTCTCTCTCTCTCTCTCTCTCTCTCTCTCTCTCTCTCTCTCTCTCTCTCTCTCTCTCTCTCTCTCTCTCTCTCTCTCTCTCTCTCTCAATACAACTTATATATCTCTGCCCTGGGAAATGAGCCTTTTGGCTCGTCATTCACTTAAAACATTCAATAACTGAATATTACAATAAAATATTGGACTTGTCAACCAAATATGGAGCCTAATATTCCTCTCCTTTTTTTTAGATTAGACATCAAACGCAGAAACAGTCTCTCTCTCTCTCTCTCTCTCTCTCTCTCTCTCTCTCTCTCTCTCTCTCTCTCTCTCTCTCTCTCTCTCTCTCTCTCTCTCTCTCTCTACGCCGACACCTTCCCCACAAGTCTATGAACTTAAAGAACCTTGAGCAATTCGACGGCACACACTCAATTTCGCGGTGTGCGTGCAAACAGTCATCAAAAGCACAGCTGAAAATGTCAATGCAGTGACGGGCACAAGAATAATGTGCTGGAAAGGCAAATCAATCGTTGCGAAATTCGCGTGTCGCCAGGACACCCTTTCACCCTCTGCCCTTTCACCGCGTGAACTTTATGTAAATTTAGCGTAGCGGTCAGGGATTCAGCTAACGTGTTCTCGGATTTTAACGTCCCGGTAACCGCACAGCCGGGTCGCCCCAGAAGAGTGCAACGAACATATCCAGTTTGAGTTCAATGTCGCTTTTCGTCCACTGAGACGTCTCCATAGACTGTTAAGGACGCGGAGCCCAGGACGTCCACCTCGACTTTCACACAGCTCCCGAGCTCTGACACCTGTTGTGTATTCGAGTTTAGCGTTGCTTTACGTCAATCAATCAATATGTTATTTTATGTCTGTTCACATCGAGGTGATATTAGACAAAAACAAAAACAAAAAACAAAAACATATAATTATTATTTATGCTAATTTTCCCACAGACCTATGAACAATCGATTTGACAATATTAGTAATAACATCAGTATTATACAAAATATCTCTTACATTGTTGTAAGCATTTAAGTCATATCCATTTTTCTGAAATAACTCTGTAGTAATAGGACATTCAAGCAGTATGTGTTTAACAGATAAGATTTTTTTTTAATCTTTACGTCCACAGAGACCGTAGGGACTATTAGGGACTGTCCCGGACGGCCACCTATACTTTCACACAATTCCTGAGCTCTGGTGTTCGCTGATTTGAGTGTTGCTTTACGTCCACAGAGACCGCAGGGACTATTAGGGACTGTCCAGGACGGCCACCTCGACTTTCACACAATTCCTGAGCTCTGGTGTTCGCTGATTTGAGTGTTGCTTTACGTCCACAGAGACCGTAGGGACTATTAGGGACTGTCCAGGACGGCCACCTCGACTTTCACACAATTCCTGAGCTCTGGTGTTCGCTGATTTGAGTGTTCCTCTACGTCTATACAGACCGTTGTGACGTCCACAGAGACCGTAGGGGCTGTTAGGAACGGGGAGCCCAGGACGGCCACCTCGACTTTCACACAATTCCTGAGCTCTCTGGTATTCGCTGAGTTCAGTGTTCCTCTACGTCTATACAGACCGTTGTGACTGGGATGGGCGCTGGGTGGGGTGGGGGGGGGGGGGGCGGAGGGAGGGGGAGGGAATGGACGGGCAGCTGAAATACGAGATAACCATGTGATATAATTATATACTTCCCAACCATTCCCGAGTTTCGCTGAAGAAAACCTGGCTCGCTTACATAACATTCCTATTTTATTTGTTTTTTGTTTGTTTTTTCTTAAGGTTCTGTTGTTGTTGTTGTTGTTGTTGTTGTTGTTGTTTTCCAGCTGTGCTGTTCGTTGGCCCTTTTTGACTATTGTCGGGAAAAGAATTAAGGTTTTGTGTCCGTTGCTGAGTTGCGTTTTTGATTCGCAACCTGCAGGACTGCGAACAGAGTTCGCATTAGAGGCGGTTTCTTTCGCTTAATTTGTTTATTTTTATTTTTTAATCTGTCGGCTTCTTTCTTGCTGTATGTACAGTTTCGACGTAAAAACCTTTCACGATTTATCTACCCATGTACATAGCGGCATTTTTCGATTGGTCAGAGTTTGTCGTTTACAACAAAAGCTTATAATTATGACCTCGAGGTCTCTTTGTCTTGTACGAGTATAGCCTGAAGCGTTTTTTGTTTTTTGTTTTGTTTTATTTTTAACTGCCGGAACAAGAAAAAAGAAAGAAAGAAAAAAGTATGTACAACCATGCCCGCTGCGAATGGAAGATTCACAATGAAAATTGAGGTTTTGTGCTTTTTCTGTGTTGACTGCTGTTGCAGAGTTCCCGTACCTTGCGGTTAGTTAATTAATCATTATTACAATTTGGGGGAGGGGTGGGGGGGGGGAGTACACATTTATCATTATCGGTTTAATTTGTTGAATCAGTTTTGTGCATTAGCATTCTGGTCTTTTCACCCACGGACGTTAGCAACAGTGGACTGTCATTCGCGTCTTTTCGGTAATCAGATAGCTGCAGATTCTCTGATTTTAAATAAGGACTTTTTCACCCCAAAACAGTGACAACAACTGTTCGATTCCTATTCCTGTCTGTTTCTTCAGAACACAACAAATCCTCTGAAGTCAAATGAATGCCAATTCACCCAAGAAAAGCAACAAAAACTACGAACTCCCATTCTTGTCTTTTCGTTCAAAACAGCAACAGATTTTGGTCTTTTGGTCCAAGAGTTGACAACAACAACATTGTGTTTTACATCCCTATCAGTAACTGATTTCCGTTCTTGGATTTCCGTGAAAAATACTTTCTGTTGACTTTAACCAATGCTTAGCAATATCAATGCTTTTGATTCAAATTCTTGTCTTTTCACTAAAAACGGTAACAAGTACGCTAATGTATATATACATAATTCTTTCTAGCCGAAAGTATCCGAAATGTCGCTTCAGATTGACTAATACTGTTGTTGTTGTTTTCTTCGTTCTTGTTGTTGTGGTGGTTTTCCCCTGCTTCTTTCTTTCTTCTTCTTCTGCTTTCTTTCTTTCTTTCTCTTTCTTCTTCTTCTTCTTCTTCTTCTTCTCTCTCTCTCTCTCTCTCTCTCTCTCTCTCTCTCTCTCTCTCTCTCTCTCTCTCTCTCTCTCTCTCTCTCTCTCTCTCTCATCCTCCTTGTCATATTTGCACTTGTTATAACACAGTGTATAAAGTGTCTTACAATACTTTGATTAAATCCGATATTGCATGCTCGCACTGATCCAATCACTATGCAATTTGAATCCTGAGTCTGATGCTGTACCGAAAGAGTACAGAATTTTGGCGGGTGCACTTGCACCGGAAGAGTACTTGTAATATACCGCATGCCCAACAGTCCACTCTTAATAATTTCAAGGTAGGGACACTTAGTCGTTTTTCGTGACATACTGTGTGTAGGTATTTACTGTTATTATTACTTTCGACATCACCATCAGCGTATTTATTTATTATCATCATCATCATCATCCTCTTTTTTTCCTTCTTTCTTTTTTCTTCTTCTTTTTTCACCCTTTTTTTAAAATTTATGACTATTATCAATGTCATTGTTGTTGTTGTTGCTGTTGTTGTTGTTATTGCTGTTTTCGCTTTTGCCATCGTGATTATCACCATCAATTTCCCCATTATTATCTCTATGATCTAATTCTTTATTTATCACTAAGATCCCTCTGTGATATTTATAGATAATATTACCACTTACATGTGTTGTTTTTAGTTTTCAAATGTTGTGAGTATATCTGAATGGACACAGGGCCAGAGCCCAATTCCTTCAGGTGTTGCTTAATGTCCTCGGATGTCGGTTGACATATTAGGGACAAGCTGAGACCAATGCGTGAGCATGGTTCAATATAGCTTTACGTCCACGGAAACCAGAAGGCTCGTTAGGACGGACAGCCCAGAACGGCCACCTCGACTCTCACACAGCTCCTGAACTATGTAAGTAGGGCCCAAAACACAAGAAAGGCTTTTATATAAAATAAAAACTTAAACAAATAAAGGTGGGGGATGAGTGGACACTTTCATTTATGATAGACAAAACGACGAGCAGTGTAAACTTCCGTCAGAATTGTCTCTGTAAGTCAACAGCTAATATTATTTTTGTTATTCACATGCAGGCTATGGAAATCTGACAATGAATTTCTACATCAATTTGTGATTGTTTCCTCCGGGATGAAGCGTATGCGTGGACGGTATAAATCGCCTTTTCACAGACCTGTACCTGTTGTTACTTTTCCTGTGAGTGTGATGGTGTGTGTGTGTGTGTGTGTGTGTGTGTGTGTGTGTGTGTGTGTGTGTGTGTGTGTGTGTGTGTGTGTGTGTGTGTGTGTGTGTGTGTGTGCGTTTGTTTGTTTGTTTGTGTGTTGTTTGGTTTGGTTTACAACGTGTCTGGCCGTTTCGTGTTCCAAATTTCTAAAGAATGTCGACTCTGCTGCTATTGCAACAATGGATCTGCAGAGGATAGTATGTGTGGTGTACGATATTATTTTCAATTCAGTGATAATAACACAGGCTTGGATTAAGGACCTTAAAACCGCTGCTGATTTTGTTTGCATTCGACTTGTGCCACATACATCGTTAGTTTCGTATCAGATATATTTGATAGATAGTAGGGCTGTGTTGCTTTGAATGAGATTTGCCTTCTCTTTTACTATATGAAACGTCATTTCGCATCTACCAAGTACTTAAGTCTTTTTAGAAACATCTTCTTTCTTTCTTTCTTTTTCTTTTTCTTTTTCTTTCGTTTCGTGTGCATCTGTTTCTTCCATCGCACCCCCACCTCCTTCTTTAAGCTTGTTCTATTGTTTTTCATCCACCCCCACCCCCACCCCACCCCCACCACCCATCTTTGTGTCGTCGATGCTCTCTCTCTCTCTCTCTCTCTCTCTCTCTCTCTCTCTCTCTCTCTCTCTCTCTCTCTCTCTCTCTCTCTCTCTCTCTCTCTCTCTCTCTCCCTTCCCCGTACCTCATGTTTTGATCCTTTGTTCTGATGAATTGTTTTCCTTGCATGTGGATTGTCAAGAGTGGACTGTCAGGGTGCGCGTGTGCCGTCAGAGTGCACGCATACCAAGACGAGAGAGATTTGTTTGTTTTTTCCTTTCTTTTTTCTATACTGTTCGACATTTCCTGTATCTCTAGTTCTTCCATTTCGACATTAGCCACTTTTTTGACACAATTTGCATTGTTGATATCGACTTGATAATACACCATTAAACTGAAGAAGCCTTTGTGTATTGGACATTTGTGTCTGCCTGGTGTGGTCAGTTTACTGTTGGTGAGTGGATTGGTTGGTTGGCTTGTATGCAAGAGTGGCTGGTTTCTTTCTCGTTTTTCTCTTCAGTAATTAAGTCATGATACACACACACACACACACACACACACACACACACACACACACACACACACACACACACACACACACACACACACACACAACACACACAACACACACACACACACACACACCACACACCAAACACCACACACACACACACACACACACACACACACACACACACACACACACACACACACAACAACACCACACACACACACACACACACAACACAAACACACACACACACACACACAAACACACCCACAACCCACAACAACACCAACACACACACACACACACACAACAACACAACACACACACACACACACACAACACCACACACACATCACAACACAACACACACACACACACACACACAAACACAAACACACCACACACACACACACACACACAACACACAACAAACAACACCACACACACACCACACCAACACCCAAACACACACCACACACAACACACACACAACACACACACACACACACACCACACACCACACACACACACACACACACACACACACACACACACCAACCACACACACAACACACCACACACACACCACACACACCAACACACACCACAAACACACACACACACAACACACCACACCACACACACACACACACACAAACAATCACACACACACACACACACACACTAACCACACACAACAACGGACACGCCCACGACTAGCCACCACAAGGCATTGCCCAACGGACCACGCTCCAATGGACCATCGCCAAAGACCACACCTACAGGACCATCGCCCCAACGTACGGACCACCGCCCCAACGTACGGACCATCGCCACAACGTACGGACACGCCCCAAGTAGGACCATCGCCCCAACTACGGACCACCGCCCCAACGACGACCATCGCCCAACGTACGGACACGCCCCAACGTACGACCATCGCCCCAACGTACGGACCGCCCATGGTAGTTGACAGCATCGCCCAACTGGACCATGCCCCAAGTGGACCACGCCCAACGTAATCGCCCACACCATGCCCCAATGCTGGCCATGTCGCCATGACAGCCAACATCGCCCCAACGTACGGACCATCGCCCACACACCTGTACGGACTGACAACTATCCCCAACTGTACCATGTCCAGACTGACGGACCATCCCCAACGTACGGACCATCGCCCCAACGTACGGACCACCGCCCCAACGTACGGACCATCGCCACAACGTACGGATCACCGCCCCAAAGTAGGACCATCGCTCCAATGGACCATGGCCCCAACGGACCATCGCTCCAATGTACCATCGTCCCAACGGACCATCGCCCCACGACTGTGCTGCGCTGACAGACTATCGCCCACACCTGTGTGGTGCGACCAACTATCCCCACACCTGTGCTGGTGTTGCAGCAACTATCCCCACACCTGTGCTGGTGTTGACAGACTATCCCACACTGTGCTGGTGCTGACAACTATCCCCACACCTGTGCTGGTGTTACAACTATCCCCACACTTGTGCTGGTGCTGACAACTATCCCCACACCTGTGCTGGTGTTGACAACTATCCCCACACTGTGCTGGTGTTGACAACTATCCCACACCTGTGCTGGTGTGACAACTATCCCCACACCTGTGCTGGTGCTGACAACTATCCCACACTTGTGCTGGTGCTGACAACCAGTCGCCCATCACACTGTGCTGGTGCTGACAACTATCCCCACACTGTGCTGGTGTGACAACTATCCCCACACTTGTGCTGGTGCTGACAACTATCCCCACACCTGTGCTGGTGCTGACAACTATCCCCACACTGTGCTGGTGCTGACAACTATCCCCACACTTGTGCTGGTGCTGACAACTATCCCCAC
The DNA here is from genome assembly GCA_018857735.1 of Alviniconcha marisindica. Taxonomy (NCBI): domain Eukaryota; kingdom Metazoa; phylum Mollusca; class Gastropoda; family Provannidae; genus Alviniconcha; species Alviniconcha marisindica. The sequence goes on along the minus strand of JABMCL010001475.1, from coordinate 915,049 downwards.
ACTGTGCTGGTGTGACAACTATCCCCACACCTGTGCTGGTGCTGACAACTATCCCCACACTTGTGCTGGTGCTGACAACTATCCCCACACTTGTGCTGGTGCTGACAACTATCCCCACACTCTGTGCTGGTGCTGACAACTATCCCCACACCTGTGCTGGTGCTGACAACTATCCCCACACCTGTGCTGGTGCTGACAACTATCCCCACACCTGTGCTGGTGCTGACAACTATCCCCACACTGTGCTGGTGCTGACAACTATCCCCACACTTGTGCTGGTGCTGACAACTATCCCCACACTTGTGCTGGTGTGACAACTATCCCCACACTTGTGCTGGTGCTGACAACTATCCCAACACCTGTGCTGGTGTTGACAACTATCCCCACACTTGTGCTGGTGCTGACAACTATCCCAACACCTGTGCTGGTGTTGACAACTATCCCCACACTTGTGCTGGTGCTGACAACTATCCCAACACCTGTGCTGGTGTTGACAACTATCCCCACACTTGTGCTGGTGCTGACAACTATCCCCACACCTGTGCTGCTGCTGACAACTATCCCCACACCTGTGCTAAGGTTGCAGTGTGATAATAAACCGGAAGAGAAAAATTCAAAAACATATACGAAGAAAAATATTGTTTATTATAATAAATTCTTGCTAAACATCATTAGTGGTGCCGGGAAAAAAAAGAAGAAAGGGACAGAAAAAGAAATTAAAAACACTCAGACACTCATTCTATCCCACACACACACACACACACACACACACCACACACACACACACACACACACACACACACACACACACACACACACACACACACACACACACACACACACACACCACACACACACACACACACACACACACACACACACACACACACACACACACACACACACACACACACACACACACACACACACACACACACACACACACACACACACACACACACACACACCACACACACACACACACACACACACACACACACACACACACACACACACACACACACACACACACACACACACACACACACACACACACACACACACACACACACACACACACACACACACACACACACACACACAACACACACACACACACACACACACACACACACACACACACACACACACACACACACACACACACACACACACACACACACACACACACACACACACACACACACACACACACACACACACACACACACACACACACACACACACACACACACACACACACGCACGCACGCACACACACTTACATACACATGCGCGCGCGCACGCACGCACGCACGCACACACACACACAAATAGCGGAGAAGCAGCACTAAAAGCTCGCATAGGCACGGACTAGCCACATCAGCGATCGAAGCCAATCACAGCACCCGTCATGAATTTATTCGGATTTATACTTTCAGAGACGTTGATACCAGCTGCAAATAAATTGTCATACTTCAGTTTCTCTTCCGCTGCTCTTCCCATCGCCTACCAAAGTAAGTAAACATGGTGCTTAACGTCCACAGAAACCATAAGGCTTATTAGGGATGGAGAGAAGGTGGGAAGGGGGGATGGTGATGAAGTAAACATGGTGCTTAACGTCCACAGGAACCATAAGGCTTATTAGGGACGGAGAGAAGGTGGGAAGGGGGGATGGTGGTGACGTAAACATGGTGCTTAACGTCCACAGAAACCATAAGGCTTATTAGGGACGGAGAGAAGTGGGAAGGGGGGATGGTGATGAAGTAAACATGGTGCTTAACGTCCACAGGAACCATAAGGCTTATTAGGGACGGAGAGAAGGTGGGAAGGGGGGATGGTGATGAAGTAAACATGGTGCTTAACGTCCACAGAAACCATAAGGCTTATTAGGGACGGAGAGAAGGTGGGAAGGGGGGATGGTGGTGACGTAAACATGGTGCTTAACGTCCACAGAAACCATAAGGCTTATTAGGGACGGGGAGAAGGGGGGGGGGTATGGAGGTTGGGGGGGGAGGGAGATTATATACCTATCGCTACAGTGTCACCACCAGAATGGTTCCTGCATTAAGATGGGCAGCGATGAGAGACATTTTAATGTTTCAGTAGGAAGTGATGGACAAAGTCACAAGACGTACAGTGTCTACAAACCACAATCTTTTTGAAGAGAAAGGAGAGCCGAAGCAGTTTCGAACCGAGGTCCTTCCGCTTACCAGCCTAACGCCTTACCGCTAGGTGAGGGGGGGGGGGGAGAGAGAGAGAGAACTGAGATTATATACCTACTGACACACTGTCACCATCAGAATAATTCCTGCATAAAGATGGGCAGCGATCAGAGCCATTTTGGTAAAATCCAAGGAGACGGTCGGAAATTCCTGGATCGTTTTAAAATTGAGTTGTTTTGGAATAACTTTTAAAACGGTCCAGAAATTCCCGACCGTCTCCTTGTATTTTACTGCCATTTTAATGTTTCATTAATTGTGAGGGTGACAAGTAAGCCTTATGGTTTCTGTGGACGTTAAGCACCATGTTTGCTTACTATCCTTTGCGATGAAATTCATACACAATGACGCGCGCACACACAAACGCCGCATGAATGAATGAACGAATGAAAATTTATATATGGCGCATAAAAAACTTTCACACAAAATCTTGCGTGTTCACAGAGGCAGATACAAACAGTGCATACGTGCCAGCTCCCTCAAGCTAAAACTAGCAAAGACATTGATGTCAAATACCAATGAAGTACAAACAGTCCCGGTACCCGCCCACCCACCCCCTCCCGAAATGCAAGTATACATAGTTAAATATAGAAATATATACAGTTAAAAATAACTATAAAAATTCTAACACACACACACACTCACGCACCTCCCCCCTCCCCTCCCCCCCAACACACTCACGATCTTTGGGAAGTTCTCATACTCTCTTTTTGGTAAGTATTTATTATCAGTGCATGTGTGTGTGTGTGTGTGTGTGTGTGTGTGTGCGTGCGTGCGTGCGTGCGTGCGTGTGTGTGTGTGTGTGCGCGCGTGCGTGTGTGTGTGTGTGTGTGTGCGCGCGCGTGCCTGCCTGCGCGCGCGTGTGTTTGTATGTATGACAGACACAGCTGCAGAGAGAGACAGACAGACAGAACAGAGAGAGAGGGGGAGAAAGGGGGAAGGAGAGCTTGCGTTGAAGGGAGCAAACTCGAACAAAATAATGAAAACACAATTCTAGACTCGATTACGTCCCTTTGATAAACCCACTTTTCCGCTATGCCCTTTCCTCCCGACCCCAGAAAGTGTAAAACTGAAATCGGACACACAAACATTACCACATAACGAACTCAACAGACACATGTCCATCTCATAGTTCAGGAGCTGTGTGAAAGTCGAGGTGGCCGTCCTGGGCTGTCCGTCCTAACGAGCATTCTGGTTTCCGTGGACGTAAAGCTATATTGAACCATGCTTCGGCGTTGGTCTCAGCTTGTCCCTAATATGTCAACTGACATCTGAGGACATTAAGCACTACCTACCTACATGTCCATCAGTTGTGTGGATGATGGGGGTTTAAATGACTGTCCATAAGGTACATAAAACACGTTAATTACTAATGTCTTCTCAGTCAAAGTATTTTTCAGTTCCGGGACCAAGCCTAATGTCCTCGGATGTCGGTTGACATATTTGGGACAAGCTGAGACCAATGCGTGAGCACGGTTCAATATTGCTTTACGTCTACGGAAACCGTGATGAGGCTCGTTAGAACGGACAGCCCAGGACGGCCACCTCGACTCCACACAGCTCCTGAACTATGACAATGGTTTACGGCATTCAGCTACCCTTTAGGTCACCTGTTACCCCACACTCCAAGCACTGGTTTACGACATCCTTCTTCCGCCAAAAAGCGATGCTCGGAGTGTGCTGCCAGTTACCTCTGCGTAGTGTTTTCCGAGTCAGTGTATCGTCACGTGACCCACTCATTGTCGCTGATGCAGGTAGCCTGGAGTCTATGCTGTTGGAAATTTAAAAAAATCCTCTCCCGTTCCTAATAAGCCGTATCAGTGGCCTCTATGGACGCGGCCAAGCAACATGAAAGAATAAGGCTGCGTATTATTATCACTGTGTGAAAGTCGAGGTGGCCCGGTGGCCGTCCCCGGGCTGGGTTCCCCGTCCCGGCCTAGTCCGTACGGTCTCCGTGGACATCAAGCAACATTTGAAGAAGAGTGAAGGCCCGCTACACATGAAGAAGACCCCCACCCTAGAAGAGGGAAGGGAAATCGTTGCTTGCCCTCATTGTCATTACTGACTAGCAGAGCATATCCGGCTGTGAACAACGGAGTCAAGGGTCTTACCGACGCGGGTAGCGTATCAAGAATCTAAGCTGCTGATCTGGCTGCATCTGTCTGCTCGGTTAGTGAACAGAGACAAGGACCTAGTTGCCACTACTGACGCGCATCACCGGCCAGGTCGGGTACACGCACAAAGACCCGGCCGAGAGGGTTTACAAGCCGGCTAAGCGGCAGAGTGAAAGTGCGCGCGGCCCAAGACTCGGCCATACAAAAGCCGGATCAAAACAGAAATGACATGTCTCACAGTTTATACAATCACTCCTATGCACTAGACCATATTCAACTATTAAAATGAACATTCGGGCTCAGCGCACAAGTTTTAACACTACTGACTATAATTGAGGCCATAACTTGAAATTTCCACCCAATCAAAAAACTGAGAAAAGGGATAGGAAAGAAATGGTTAAAGGGTCATGGCCCTGGACACACTGACACAATGCGGCACTCGGTTACATAATTATTGGAGAAATCAGTAACATTTGTATAACTTTGATCGGTACTGACAAGCGGTAAATTCTAGTAACTTGTGACAATGCGTCTATAGTCCTCCGTCTCAGTCAAGTCTGCGCCACTTAATTTTCAGCCACTGACGGAAATGCTCAACAGAACATCCTACTTCTTGTTTAAATCTTTCTTCTTCAGCGGCCGGGATAGTCCTCACGACATCCAAAACTGACTCAAACTGGCCAGTTCATGCTAGTAACTCAGAAGTTGTTGGAGACTGAACGCGGCAGAGCGAACAAGCAAGTAGCTCTAAACTAAAACGTTGAGAAGGAACAACCCAAGGACAACAACAAAATGGCGTTCTTGGAAATAATGGAAAGAAAAATTACACCTTTTCAAATCTAACTTAATGTCTACCTCTACTTTTACTTTTGCTTTCAGTATTTGACGCATCATGTTGTTCAGATACTATATTATACGAAGCCACAGCTAGATAATCTCTACTTAATGAGATACGCGAATGTGGAATTAGGTTCTAGCTCTGCATTTGGGAATTAGTGCTGCGGCCCTGAAACCTGTCGGCTGGAAGAAACCTGTGCAGCAGACGATAGTGTTTGCAGAGAACAACATGGCTAGCTAGCAATGCAGATGGGTGCTTATTCGCGCACACAACAAGGAGAAGAAGAGGATTAACCGTAGACAAGCATGTCTGCAAGTTTTCTTCATGTGGGAGACATTGTGTCCCTCTACGCAGAAGGCACGGTCAATGGCTTTCTGTCCACACTCGGGTAAGCTTCCTTCCTCTTTTAGCAGACGTCATTTCGATTCACGGTGGACTTCCCAGGGATACGTTTATGATGGGCGGTAAGTGCGTCCTGTTGAGATAAGCAGGAGCCATGTGCTTTGTCTCAGATGTAAACTGTTGCGATGGTTGTGGACGGAGGAGCAGATGAGAGAGGCCTTTCCTTCCCACGCCTATTTCCTCCTTCTGGCCAAACGTTAAACGTTATCTTGTCCTCCACCTGTGGCGACTTCATCTGTTCATGCAATTGTTATCATTTATTTACAGTTAAACACAGTTCGTCGTTTCTCTTTGTAGGTATTACTGATTTTATGTTTTGGTAATGCCCGCGAAGATTATGATTTTGGCACATTAGCAGTGTGCAGTCTAATTGCAGTTATGAGGGGAGAATAATCTATTTAATACTATTGCTTTGTTTAAATCTCTTTATAATTTAAAGTAACCCATTCATCATCTCCAGCGGTGCATGCAAAGTATACACCTGTAAACCAGCAGTGCAGAAGCACACTGCAGCTCAGAACTAGCTGTGCATGAGTGCTACATTGCAGATCACTACCTACCTACTTTAAACTGCTGTATCTTCTCAACCACTCATCCAATCTTATTCATCCACATCACTTGTCAGTCTAAAGACAATTGAATGCAGCATGAAATGTGTAGTCTATTTTGAAATTAAAGCTGATTTTGCTGTCATAGAATTGATAAAATGTGCATGTTTACAGTTTAGTGTTTTTGCATTATTTACAGTTCGCTCATAATAAAGTCAACAAACAAAATCTGAAACTGAACCACTGTCACTGTCAGCAGCAAGTACATTTGGTGACAGATTGTCCATAGCCATGCTCATTGCTTGCTCCATACTGTAATGAACAGTTATATTCAAGGAACAGCTCATTCAGTCATTGGCAAAGTGCTAGCCATATTCGCAAGTTGGAAGAATATTGAAAATGCAGTTGAAATTAAACAGACAAAGAGATTTCAGATAAACACAAAAGCAAAACTGTATGTTTATAGCCCTAACCCTGACCCTCACACTAACCCCAGGATCAGCCTAAGTATGAGAGGTAAGGCCAGTTGATACAAATGATTAGTCCAAAGTATGGCACTGGAAAAAAAGCAAGAAATGAATTATGTTGAAGATTATAATTTTACTTTTTTTGAGCTTTTGAAACATTTTTCTATGAGTCTGAGGAACTGTTGAAGTCATTATTTGTCACACCTACAGTAACACTGATTAATGTAACCCATTCACAGCCCCAGTGTGCAAAATTTCCAGGCTGAAAGATGCACAAACAAGCCTGCAAACAGTATATTTTTCTGGTCCTATAACACATCTACTTGCAACACTATGCATTTTGATGAAAATCTGTTCACATGCCAGTGTGTAAATGAAGACAAAAAGGCTTAAAGATTTCAAATTTTACACTTTTATTGGTCGGTTTCAAGTGACGTCATGGCAGTGAAACTGAAAGGGTTAATCGTCAGACATATATATATATATATATATATATTAAAGCAGTTTTCTAGTATAACTTAAATTTGTGTAACAAACCTATGGCAATAGCACTAGTTAGCATATATATATATATATATATATATATATATATATATATATATATATAATATATATTAGTTATTAAATTACTGGTTGAATGTAGTGAGTCATAGTTCTACAACAAGGTTGCCCTTGCTATTTTAATAATAATAATAATGTACATTTATCATGCGCTCATCAACGCCCTGAGCGCTCACATAATACATATTAACCTAAATATGATATTCTCTACACATGTAGAGCATAGTTCTACCAAAACAATTTACATAAAGTATTATAATTTTTTTAAATATATTATATAAAAAATGCACTACAAACACAAACACACACACACACACACACTGACTGTAGCAGAAACTGGGTACTGATATTAGTTAGGATGGAAATACTGTGAGAAGAGGAAGGTTTTCAGTTTGGCTTTAAAAGATGACAGGGTTGAGAGCAGTGTCTAAGGTCTTGTGGGAGTGAATTCCAAATGTGGGGTCCAAAGCAAGAGAAGGCTTTAATTAATTAATCATTAATGTCACCATGTCAGTGGAATTTGCTCGCCAGTAAGGCAGTACTGAATGGAAAATATGGGCTCTTATCTGAAAGCCAAGACTGCAAGAGAGAAAAAAGAAACATTATGATTAATATATAATGATATCAGATTATGACTGAGTTTGACAGATGAAGATAACTTGAGGACCAGCTTGACCAGTTTCCATGATATATGATCAGTGTGCCTGGATTATAATTTATATGATCTGCTATGCACACTTAGTTATAAATCCACAATGAGATAGGCTGTAGACAGCTAGGTGAGTGCTTTCTGTGACTTTGAGGTTGAACTGAAGTGGGAAGGTTATGTAAACACCAGGGCCTGTAACTTGCTCTAGATACATACATAGTGTGCACAGTTTAACTCCTCACTTTCAAGAGTTACTCACTAGTCACTTACTGACACACTGCTCTAGATATTCTGGGACCTTTATAAAATGAATTATCACAATGACTCTTTTTTTGTTCTACTTATCTGGATTAAAGTTGGTTAGAATCTTGAGACTTAGGTGCTTAGAGAACAACGCACTGAGTGCATCTTTTTTGTTTCCAAATTGATGAGTTGTTATGTGTTGCTGAAACAGTGTTACAGTACAAGAATCCATGTCTTGTAGTTGTACAGTTTCTAGTCAACCTTGTGTAAATTGTATCTATTTCTAAGACTGTTAGTGTTACTAAGAGCTGAAATGTGGACCCATTTAGTGATTCACACCCAGGGTACACATACATACTGTGCATTCATACTTTTACCCCTTTTGTTATCTTTCCATTGGTCCCATACCTAGGAAACAGAATCCACTGGTGTTGGTTTACACTTTGGCTAGCAGCAGTAGCACAGCTTTACAGCTACTTGAAAAGGACTGCCCTATATTTCAAGTTTAAGTTGTGCAGAACTCTGTCAAACTGTATCAGTAATGATAGTCTATTACTCTCAACAATCATGTGAATGTTGGTTGTTGTTGTTTTTAGTAGTAAATGACTTTTTAAATATTTTTTACTGTGGGTCTGTGGTTTATGAAGTAATATTAATAGACATATATGATCTCTCCTCCCATAACCCCCCTGCCTCACCCCCATTGTTTTTTTACTTATACTGTACAGATTTAGCTGTGGGACTAACTCTGTAACAGTTAGTGTCTGTGGGTGTATACAGCTGAGTTTTCTTATGTTGAACAGTTGGAAATGTAAAGTCTGAAAATTAGAACTGCATAATAATAATATAATATATATATGTGTACATAATCAACAAACAAGGGAGTTAATGCATGGAAGACATCACACAAACACAGCAACAAAGACCTGAGTTGCCTACGGTAATCCTCACCTGGCATGCAAGTAAATACAAGGTACATAAACTCCATCAGAGATACAGCCTCTACCAAGAGTTATAAACTCCGCCAGAGGTACACCCTTTACCATAAACACCACCAGGGGTACATCCTCTACCATAAACTCCATCAGAGGTACATCCACTACCATAAACTCCACCAGAGGTACATCCTTCACCATAAACTCCACCAGAGGTCCATGTATAGATTCTGCTGTCATAAACTCTACCAGAGGTACATATGTATCCTCTACCATATATATATATTTATACTCCACCAGAGAGACATCCTTCACCATATACTCCACTACAGGTATAAAATTGACTTCCGCTTTGGTTTTTCAGATTGGTTGATGACCGGTGCGTGGTCCATCCAGAAGCAGGGGACCTGGGCAACCCACCCAAAAAATTCAGAGGTAACTCAGAGCAAACTTCTCTCACCCCAAAAACTTCCACAAGAGAGATTAGTACAGGCTCACAAGTGAGCTGACTATACATGTACAGTTCTGCCAATGTTATTGACAACTTCATTATGAACACAGACACGCATGCACGCACACACACACACAATACAATACAACTTTATTGTCTCTGTGTAGAGAAATTTGCTTTCTGGCTCATCATTTACATAAAAACATTTAATACAATTAACAATAAAACATCAACAACTGTCCTATTCGTGCACACACGCGCACACACACACACACTCACACACATGAACACCTGTGCACACACACAATCTCAAACAAGAATGAGTGCTAGCGTTCTAAAACAAGATCCGCACACATGAAAGGTTTAAAAGAATGCCATTTTATGAGGACAAAACACAACATGTGAACTTTTAGGGTAATCCCCTTTATCAAGCTACAAAATGACAAACAGTGAAAAATGAGATGTAGAACTGTAAGACACTTGATCTGCTTTTCATTGAGCTATGTTGTTTTCATGTCCAGTGCTTGGAGAAATATTATCACAACAATGATAGTACACAATAAACTAGACAAACACAAATAATAAAATCACAGTCTACACTGACCACCACATAGTTAAATTTACTGACTTTACATGTTCAGATTACAGCAAGTGCTGGTAACTTTAACACTGTCTTTCTAAGTACTATTGTTGTTCTTGAATTTTGTTAGTGACATTTTGTTCAAGTTATTTTTGTGTTAATGTTTTCCTTTTCTTTTCTTTTTCAGACTGTTTGTTTAAAGTATGCCCTATGAGCAGATATTCTGCTCAAAACCAGTTTTGGAATGCTCAAAAACAAACCAGCTCAGCACCAGACTCAGTTCTGCTGGAAAGGCTTCATGTGAGTAACCATCACTGACATTGAACTGCTCCTGTTTTTCTTAAATTGTTCAGATGTCTGTTAATGTTATGTTTGTGTGTGTGTGTGCATGTATGCATCTGTGTGTGTGTGCGTGTGTAAATTTATTTGGTTGTTATTATGTGTGTGTGGTTCATGTTTGTGTGTGTATTGTGTATACATGTATGTATTGAGGAGATATGTAACAGTCATGCAGTGTCTGCATTTTAACATTATTGTGTATAATTGTATAGATCTGGCCATTTCACTCATAGTTTTCATTTTGTGTTCACGACTTAACTCTGATGTGGCCACTTCACCTCTGGGGTGGGAGTTTGTTCTGTATACATGATCTAAGAAACAGGACTTGTGGGTGTTGCGCAATTTTGATGGTGATCCTAGTGGTCAGTCAGCGAAAGAGGGTGACAGTAATAGCCTATAGAGCAAGTATGCCATAGTGCAGAGCACACAGACAGACTGCAAGCTGATTGACCAGAGTCTAGGACATCAGGGCTTCAGATCTGCATCTGCCAATAGGGCAAGAGTAAAATTACCTTGTACCGAAAAATAAACTTGGGTAGGACATTAGTTCATAATAAATTTTTTATAGAAAAGTTGAATGATAAAATAATAGAAATAAAAATGTAGAACAGTGATTTGCTAAATTAGTTAACAGCCAGTCTCATGATGTCATTTGAATATTAATTTGCTCAGTGGTACTGGCAGGCATGATGCAGCACCTTATTGTGCCATACTGTGTTTTCTTTTTCTTCTTCATCTTCATTTCAGCAGATTTGGACAATATGTGTGTAATATCAAATGATATGTAATATATTTCACAGCTTTTTATACTATTCACTAATGGAAAAGAATGCAGCCTACACACTCTGTGACCACACTAAACAGCATGCTGTATGGTATTGGTAATGTACAAAACAGCTCACTTCTTCAAAGCCACTGTTACTATCAATAGATGAACTGATAGTGATACAAGAGACAGGCTGCATCTAGTGCAAGCTTGCACTGGGCATTGCCCATGTTGTATGCTGGTGCAGGTGTTCCATGGTACACATGAGAGATGTAGGTGATTAGCCAATCCAAGCAGAAAGGGATTGGAATGGTGCCCTGCACACTGTTGTACAGGCAGGGAAAATGTCAGGCACTATATCACAGAACTTTTCCCAGGGTGGAAAGAACTGGGTTTGTTAGTTTAATTTGGGCATGATGTTTCTCTTTGTCTTCTCCGCAGACTGATTGATTGAAGAGGCTTTGCTTCTTCTCTGTGCAGTTTATTGAGTCCCAGTGCTTTTATTAGCCTGGATAGAGGGGTGCTGTTAGAGCCAAGATTCTCCTAGGTCAGCTGCACCTGCAAGTGAAAATTGGGAATGAGGTCAGAAGAGGCAGAATCAATGTGACTGTGTAGACAGTTTGGTTAATGGTGCCATGCAATACTCACCAAGATTTGTGGATGCGTGTGTGATGTTTAGAAATCCACCATTTCAAAATGGTAAACGTACCGTTATAAATGCAAATAATACAAAAGCAAATGAAACAAGTGTACAGGTTAAGCATTGTGGATGATACTCCAACCACCTGAGTTATGATCATGTATGCTACAGGTGTACACACTTATAAAACAGTAAACCTTATTGCCAGATATCAAGGTTATTGCACAAGGCATGTATTTCATGGTGTCAAGTATACTCACTTGCACACATTCCAATCATGAAGTCAGAAAAAAGTTAGAATTTTATTTTTAAAGGTTTTGTGACAATAACCTTTATTGAGTTTCTTACCTTGGTTCCCCTTTCATTAGCCTTGACCTTACAGTTATGTCAAAGTCATGTGGTTGTTGGAAGGATAAGCTGGAAGGTGAGTTCAAGCTTTGCTTGTTACAACCATGGGCAAGATTGTGTACAAAATACAGTCCTGTAGTTTGGGTTTGTTGTCTGAGATGCAGCTGCACCATGACAAAACCATATCACTGGCTTTTTCTTGGAGATTTTTTGTTAGTGATGGTAACCGCAATTAGCTTTGCAGGGTGTGGTTGGTATTGGTGAACTAACCCATTTTCAAGGTGGGGGGGGGGGGCCAAAATGATACTGCCCAGCATTGGAGCCGGTAGTGTTTTCTCTTCCTGTTGGATTGAGTAGGCCTACATAATCCATTAAAAAAAAAAAAAGCAATTGCATTAATTAACATGCGCTTTCACTAGTCTTTGAGTTTATTACAATAAAGAAGGGGGAAGTGGGGGCGGGGCTTGAAGAGGGAAGTTGCAGAGAAAGTAGCAAAGTATTGCTCATGTTTGTGCCGACAGCCAACATTCAAAGGAAAGGACTGGCATGCCTGACATGCCATTAGTTCTTTGGCGGCGCTCTTATTTGCTTTTAGAGTTGTGGGCGGGATACTACAGAGACAGCTGTTGATGTTCTTAAGCGAGTGCAGTTCCTCTGTCAGAGGCTCGCTCTTCTCAAGGGTTTTGCTGCTGCTTGATGGGCTAGAAGCGAAGGTCGTATAGTTATTAAAGCACCATACGATCTTTGCTGAAAGCATCTGTTGGAGAGCCCACGTGAATTATTGACTGGTCTTCATCTCCGGCAATAGTAATTGTCTGTTCTGGCCGCTCCCCTCGATCATGGAAGTTTTAAGTTCAGTCAGTTTAACGTCTGGTGCCATTCACCCATTCAGTGCAGGCAGCGATTTTCGGGGTGAGGGTGGGGGGACACTCTCATAACAACCATGCATGTGTGTGTGTGGGGGGGGGGCCCTCATGAACAACCCTGCGGTGGGGGGTGGGAGGCCTCTCATAACAACCCTGCAGGTGTGTGTATGTGTGGGGGGTGTATGTAAAGCAGGGTGAAACTAATCTGTGTGGTGAAACTTTGCCAGAGAAAGGGTTGCGTAATTATTACTCGAGTCAGCCGCAGTGAGCATACCATTGACTTGTATCAGTAAACGTGGTGCTTAACGTCCACAGAAACCATAAGGCTTATTAGGGACGGCATGTATCAGACTGCTCCATCTTGGAGCCCTGATATAACCGTAATGGTTGACTGGGCGTAAAACTCCAAGTGGTAGACTGAAATTGGTGTGGGCGCCTTTCTGTGTGTGACGCACGTACCACTCTGCCACATCAGACCGCGCCGCGCCGTCCGTTTTCTCCCGAGCTGTGTCTGTTGCACTGGTTTTACACTATTTAGAGGGCTCTAAAGAGAACGGAATCCTAGTGGTCGGCAGTGTTTGCGCTCCTCGGCTGTCCTACAGTCGTTGCTTGCACTAACAGGTAGTTAAGCTGCCCAGCTCCTAACTTCAGACGTTTTTCTCGTTGTTGTTTTTCTTCTTCTTTCTTTCTCCCACTTCTGTCTGATTGTTCCCTGTCAGGTCTTTAGTGGTTGTTCAGATGGTGAAGGTATCCTTACGTACCCACCCGCCTGTTCTGTCTACCTGGGCGTGAAACACTAAGTTACTTACTTATCGTTCGATCTCTCTCAGTCGTTGCAGTATCTCTCTGTCTGTGTCGGTCTGTTTCTCTCTGTGTCTGTCTGTCTGTCTGTCTCTCTCTCTCTGGCCATTGACTGATTTTGCTGTTGTCTGTTTATTATTTTTTATTTGTTTGCTTATTTGTTTCCCTTTTTAAATATCGATCGATTTTGTACAAAAACAACACAGTTCTCGTTTTTCTTTTCTTTATTTTTTTGCTTAATCAGTAGTAGTCTTGCAAAGACTAGTTGTTAGGTCTGAATGAACTTAAACAGGCCACAGACCTTGGAAAATAAAGTGTTCGACGTCCAGACTGTCTCTCAAAGACATGTTTTGACTGAGCCTAAACTACAATCTTTGTAAAATAAAGTTTTTGAGTTCGAGTTCTCTGTCACTGTCTCTCTCTCTCTCTTGTTACTGCTGTTCTTCTCCAGTAATGGTACAGGATTTCCGATGTTAGATCCCGTCTGGACTGTTAATGTTAACAATGCCTCTGCTTCCACGCTCTTTCCAAGTTTTGGACCAGTCAACATCCGCCTTGTCCAGTTATTCTCTCCTTCCCCCCCCCCCCCCCCCCCCCCTCGGCGAAGCGTGCAGTAATCCGCGTGAAGAGTTAGTAAATTGGTGTTTTACGCCCAGTCAGCCAGTGCGGTTATATCGGGGCGATCCGCGTGAAGAAGACAGTAACGACGCCGGTGTCCAAGTGTAGCATGTCTGGCTATTAGCCTCTGCACTTTGGCGTCTGGATGATGTTAACTGCGGACTAATTAGACACAGGCCATATGCTGCTCAGGCAGCCGACCGACTCAGCCGTGTAAACACTGCCCGTACAACCAGCGTAGCAAGTTCTTGTAACCATTACAGGCGTGGGCGGAGAAGGCGAGACTGTGCTTTAGTGTGAGTCGGTTTTGCCTTGGCGGCAAGACAGTTGTAATACTTGTGGTTTATGGACACTGGATTTTTTTTTTAAATACAAATTTTATTCTGCCCCTCACAATTAATGAAATGTTAACATTGCTGTCGCCGTTGCCCGTCTTAGATCAGAAATTCTGATGGTATAGTCCCCCCTCACCCCTCCATCTCCTGGAATATTGGTCCCCACCAGTACCCCTCCGGAAACAACTCGGTGTTAAACAAGTCTGACGAATGAACAAGGTTGCTTTTCGCTTAACCTCCTGTAGCGGTAGACTTGCTTTAATAACGAGGAGTTTTTAAAGCCTGCGCTGGCGAGGACTCGACTTTATTCGGTCATGTCTAAGGGCTACGTGTTACATCAGGTTACAAGCTAGCAACAGCTGGGGGGGGGGGGGGGGAAGAAGCGAGAGAAGAAAAGTCCTTCCCAAAGTGTTACTTGAAGAACTGGTCACTGCACGTGCATTCTTCTCGACAGCATGTACCCGAAAATGGACAATCTATTTTTATCTCAGTTATTTTTAGCTCATGACTTCTTCTGGACGCGGCGTTTGGCGAAGCATGCACATCTGTATTCTGACGTACTCCAAGCTCACTTGATAATGTAACTGATAGTTCTGAATTTGGCGAAGCATGCACAGCTGTATTCTGACGTACTCCAAGCTCACTTGATAATGTAACTGATAGTTCTGGATTTTTAGCAGAGGAAACATTAATTTAGAGATAGGATAAGAGAGCCGCCGTCGCCGCCGGCATACTTGTGGGAGATCGTCAGAATTAGGTTGATTAAACACCCGAGGATGTCCGGAGAAGGAGGACGTCGGTGCTTGAGAAGTGAAGGACTAGACCGAGGCCGACTCTGTGGTGCCTATACACAGATTTATCACACAGAGTTGACCAGAGGAAGCACGGTTCTGTGGCGGAACGGTACTCGTGCACAGTACACGGTTTTCTGATGATGGCTGAAGAAGCAAATGCACACGTTACATTTACATGACTGTGTTCTCTCTCTCTCTCTCTCTCTCTCTCTCTCTCTCTCTCTCTCTCTCTCTCTCTCTCTCTCTCTCTCTCACATCACGCACACTCACACCAAGTTTTTCTGTCCTCTCTCTCTCTCTCTCTCTCTCTCTCTCTCTCTCTCTCTCTCTCTCTCTCTCTCTCTCTCTCTCTCTCTCTCTCTCTCTCTCATAGTATTTAAGTGACTAATAAATGGACATAATCTTCAGCAAAACACTCATAGTCGACGATTACGAGCCCCCAGATTACGTTGCGGTTGTATATAAAATTCTTCTTACATATATATTGTCTGTACATGCAGCTCCCGCTGTCCCCGCCCAAACATATTTAGAAGAGGCTTCACCGAGAACCTCTCCGTCTATCGTCAAAGCCATTGACCTTGTCAGACAGTGCTCTGTTCGTAAATTTTATCAGGATCACTCGTGATACACGCTCATCTCCATGACACGGATCTGTGGGGGATCCCCTCAGGGTCAGCAGATAAACGACTCGGCTCTTCTTCGGAGCCCGTCAATAATTTATGATTTAGTCTGTCCAGCTTAAGTGGACAGCGTCTCTGAGGTTGAAATGTGTCCGCAGGCCGTCGGCAGAAATGTTACAGGCATTTTGTTGTTAATTTTGCACCTGTGTGTGCAAGTCACGTCATGTTATTAGTGCGTTAGTCTTATTTGTTTTAAAGTTGAAGAGTTTTCAGGAGAAATAATGTGGGGTAAAGGCATGTGAAGAGATTCTGCTGTCGGTTATAACGAATGAAAAAAACAAGAAGAGCACGAACACTGTGACCAACAACCCAGAACAAACAAAACAAATCAGCCCCCCCCCCCCCACCCCCCTACCCCCCCCCCCCCCACCCCCCCGCCAACCCACACACACACCAGATTGCGTATCCAGCCTGTTAATAAATAATAAAGGCTTGCTCAGTCGGTCGCTAGGGCCGGGTAACTTGTGGCGATGGAACCGGCCGGGTCTTTCTGCAGAATCGATTTTATATCTCTACCCAGCTAGCTCGTTTATTTCGTAGAAAACTGCTGTTCAGTTCTGTTCATTGTCAGCCAAAGTGTCGCTTTTTTTGCCGCCTTACGTGTGTTAACGTAGCGTTAATGACGCAGCAGCTCTGCTGCTGAACGTCAGGACAAACACAGTACTGATTGGTGTATTTCCAGTGTGGTGGTGGGAGGAAGGAATTTTGTTTTTTTAACGCCCAGAAAGTAAGTAAACGTGGCCCCGTCCCTAATAAGCCTTATGGTTTCTGTGGACGTTAAGCACCATGTTTACTTACTTACTTACGTAAACATGGTGCTTAACGTCCACAGATACCATAAGGCTTATTAAGGGGGGGGGGGGGAGAGATTATATATACCTATCGCTGCACTGTCACCACCAGAATGACTCCTGCATTAAGATCGGCAGTAATGAGAGCCATTTTAATGTTTCATTAATTGTGAGTCACAGACCACAACTTTTGAAGAGAAAGGAGAGCCGAAGCGGATTCGAACTGAGGTCCTTCTGCTTACCAGCCTAACGCCTTACCGCAGGCCAAACCGGCTCTCAGTAACGGCGAGGTAGGTAGGTAGGTAGTGTTGTTTAATATCCTCGGATGTCAGTTGACATATTAGGGACAAGCTGAGACCAATGCCGAAGCATGGTGCAATATAGCGTTACGTCCACGGAAACCAGAAGGCTCGTTAGGACGGACAGCCGAGGACAGCCACCTCGACTCTCACACAGCTCCTGAATTATGTGTGAGTAACGGCGAGTTAACCATGGCGGTTATATAAGGACAACAATGTGGTGGGAATGTTAGCTGGCACACCATTAATTGTCACCAGCTAACCACTGTCGTTGGCTGTCTCCGCCGAGTGCCACAGTTACAGTGATTCAGCTGCAGACGTGCACTTAGAAACATCTCCACTTCTACAGATCGCTGCAAAAGACGGAGGCAGCTTTGGTGGGACAAGACTGCCCCAGGGTTTTGCAGACTGTGAAAACTAATTGTAGCAAGGAGGCAGCTGTCAGAGAGTCCCGGCGTTGCATCAACGCCTCAAGTCTGTTCTTGTCTGCAGCTGCACGTGTTTTCGTTGCGAAAACTGACCGCGAATACAGTTTTTGTTGTTGTAACAGTGTGTGTGTGTGTGTGTGTGTGTGTGTGTGTGTGTGTGTGTGGTTTATTGCAGCTGCAAAAGTAGATATGTCGCCCACATGTGCTGGTTTGCAACCGGAAACGGTTTTACGCCTGCTAACATGCAGTTTACTGCGACAGCGGTTATTTTGCAGTTGCATTTCCGGCCACCTGGTTATAACGGAGTGTGTGCCCTTGTTTTGTGTTTTAGAAGCCTACAAGAGCGCCTGCCTCAATTTTGGCATGTATAATAACAGAACTAGAAATTTGAAAACAATACGATACACACCATGTATTGCATTCCCTCCCACTCCCCCCCTCGCTTCCCCCCCCCCCCCCCCCACTTCCCACCCTCTCCCTCTTGTTTATAGTATAGGTGTGTGTGGGTGGGTGTAGCAATGGCTCAGTGGCTGCTGAATAGGTCAAATGGACCTGATGTTAGTTGTTACTGACTATCCTTTGGTATTACGTTTTTGATCTCTCTCTCTCTCTCTCTCTCTCTCTCTCTCTCTCTCTCTCTCTCTCTCTTCTCTTTCTCTCTCTCTTTCTCTCTCTCTCTCTCTCCCTCTCCCTCCCCCCCCCCTCTCTCTCTCTCCTCCACCCCCTCCACCCTAATATGTTTTGCTGAACGGATTACGTATTGCCTCGTAAGCTTACGTAACAAGATCTAGGAAACCGGGCCCTTTATTACATGTTCAAGCGGATAGGAAGTGAATATCTTGGATTATATAATTCAATCTGATTGTGGCGTAACACTAACAGTCTTTCAGTAGTAGCAGTGGCACACTTGACAGAGCTGAATTCGCTAGCTTAGACGGTATAGAAGTGTATGATCATGTATTCATGGACAGGCGGGCATTTTTTAAATATTTTTTATTTGTTGTTGTTGGACAATTGGTTCCCTTAAAGTGTGTGTGTGTGCGCGCGCGCGCGCTATCAAACAAACTATGATTTTGTACTATTTTACTATTATTTTACTATTAATCACTTTTCGCCGAATCCGCTCTGAGGCGCTTGAACTGTTTGTTGAGTGGAAATAAGGATCTAAAGACGGTTTCAAGAACGCTCAACGGATACGTATCCTGTGACTTTAAAAAAATAAAGCTTTAAAATGAATTTTATTAAAAAGATACTTCGCACACTTGAGGCCGAACGTTTGGCGTTGCCGCTGTAGTGTATACCTGCCGTTGTTGAACGCGTCTGGCATGAATAACTTCATTAGCCGCCAGGAGAGCGGAGTCGTCAGCGAACGATGGTGGCCTTTGAGCCAGCGTGTACGTTTTGATGAGGCTAATTCGCTGGCTCGAGTGCCCCACGTACCTGAGGCTGACCCCTGGCCTGTTCGCAATTAAGCTTCCGGGTCTTCGTCACCGCCCGGCCCCGCTGTGGGCTACCGCGTACGCAGAAATTGATGTTCCCGGTCTGCTAAGGATCTGGAGTATGGACAGTTTCCGGAAATAGGTCAGTGTGTGATTATCGCAAAGCCTTGGCCGTAGAGTGGCTTGATTGGCAGAGAGAGTGGAGAACTGTCGCTGTGCATAGTGTCTGGGCAGACTGTAACAACCTCCAAACATCGCTTCTTCTTCCTCCTCCTCCTCCTTTTTCTTCTTCTCCTTCTTCTTCGTGTAGTGTCCAACTTCAATATTATGAAGATTCTGACACTTTCAGTGCATGGTGGATTATTTTGTTGTTTCCATAATTCACCTTACTACAGGATGGTATGCACTTCGTCGAATATAATTTTCTGAGACGGATTAACGTGCGTATGTGACCTTTTTGCATGCGTATCACGATGAAGTGATGCTTAATGTCCTCAGATGTCGGCTGACATATTAGGGACAAGCTGTGACCATTGCCGAAGCATGGTTCAATAAATCTTTACGTCCACGGAAGCCAGAAGGCTCGTTTGGACGGACAGCCCAGGACGGCCACCTCGACTCTCACACAGCTCCTGAACTATGTTGCGTATCACACGGGGGACCTCGGTTTATAGTCTCATCCGAAGGACTTATGTATAAAGCCTGCACAGAATTTGACTCCGGAGTCATAGTTCAGGAGCTGTGTGAGAGTCGAGGTGGCCGTCCTGGGCTGTCCGTCCTAACGAGCCTTCTGGTTTCCGTGGACGTAAAGCTATATTGAACCATGCTTCGGCATTGGTCTCAGCTTGTTCCTAATATGTCAGCTGACATCTGAGGACATTAAGCAAGACTACCTACCTACCTACCTACCTACCGACTCCGGAGAAAATAATGTGGGTGCAGAGCCTAGCACGCAACGGTCACCCAACCGTTTCGAGAGCGTGTATTCTTGCTCTGCGCCACTGACACTCCTGGTTTTTAATTACTACACTACACCCTTTCTCCAACGAAGGGTGCCGGAAAGCGAGGCTTTGAGTGTGGGCACTATTGTTATACATGACCTCGACTAGTGACGGTATTTCTGTGTTTATGCCTGATACAGAAGGATTTTAATCGTGATTTAAAACAGTGTTTGCTCGTTCTGGCTGGGATGACACCGCGCGGTTGGCGTGATGATAAAGGCCAAGAACTAACCAGCTAACGAACTCAACAAATGAGGGAGTTAATCAGACAACTGCTGTTTAGATCTATGGTTTTCTGGTTCGTTCAACTTCATTTCCACCAATCCGCTTTGGACACAGAATGGTGCGTGTCCTGAACAGTGACTCAGACACCTACTCGTGATTTGATGGAGTTCTGTTTCATCCTGATTGTTGAAATCAGATGTGAGCATTTTTTTCAACACTAACTGAAATAAGATAGGTAGGCAATTTCCATATTATATCGTTTGTTAGTGTATAATCTGTCTGTTTGATGCTTGAACAAATGGGGTTAAGCAACAAGTAGGCGAATAATACACTAGCAAACGACGTGAAATAAATGACCTGATTGCTGATATTACAACTTTTGAGATTGACTGGGCGTTGTATACTAAGTATGCCATAGGGGCTGGGCTAGCATTCTTCAACACACTCAGCACTAACTGAAACCACAATATCGGCAAACAGTGTATTATCTGTCTGTTGGATACTTGTAAAAAAATATTTTTAAAAGAAGGGGGGGGGGGGGGGGGGGGTTTAACCCTTTCGGCGCTAGCAGTTCTGGAATGCAGCAGCTCCTGACACCAGCTGTTTTTCTGACTGGCACCAAACGTACCGTCACTATCACTAAACGCCCGTAACTTCCTGATTTATGAACCAATTCTTTTGCAGTTTTGCAGAATAAAGTCAAATGGTTCGACGTTTCATCAGTTTAAGCGTTGTTATTCTCCTGTCGTAACCGGTTCTCATAAAATAGTCCCTGATTTGGGCAACATGTAGATGTGACATCGGCGAGAAGCTTGGTGGGCGCAATATTGTGACATAAGCGCCGTAAGGGTTAAGCAGCAGACAAATAAATAATACAATAACAAACAACGTGCAATAGCCACTCTGAAACGTGCGGTTGACTGGGCGTTGTATATCGGGTAACTAAACCGTGCTCGTGCCTTAGGGCTGGGCTCGGCTACACACGCGTTGTCCAAACACGGGATCTATTCGGCCCGTGTCCACACCGCACAGCGCTTCGCACACCTGCTTCAAACCAAACGCTTTGTCTGTGTAGACTGCAAGCACGACTGGTGTTTAAAGCTGGAGTGGGGAGGTGTCACCGCGGGCAGCCAGAGCATATAATCCACTTTTGGTCGTCAAGTTCAAATATTGATCTACAGGACCTTACTTGTGAGTCTGATCAGTCAAGCCGGAGGGTCAGTCTGTGTTGGTCTTTGTCTCTTTGCTTTCAAGTGGCGGATTTTTCCCAGGCCATGTGGAAGGATTTGTCAATGCGTTGTTTTGCCTGGTCATCTGGTACTGATGCACTGAAGACGAGTTATGTTGGTTGGCTCTGTGCTGTGATCTTTTGGGACCGACGCGCGAGCTGGTTGTTGGAGCCACTTTTAGTTTTACCAGTTGTTAAATAAAAATGTATTGGCGTATGTATTGGCCACGTTGAGAACTGTGGCTGCGACAGCTTGAATCCAATAGCTGGCTTTTGGTTGTGAGCAGTTATTTACTGGTATTCTCTCTCTCTCTCTCTCTCTCTCTCTCTCTCTCTCTCTCTCTCTCTCTCTCTCTCTCTCTCTCTCTCTCTCTCTCTCACACACACACACACACACACACACGTTTGCCGCGTACACATAGACGCGACTCCGGGAGACACACACACACATGCACCCAGACACATAGAGTGTGTGTCAATGTGTGCTTCGTTTTTCCACCCCATGCGTTTCGCCACGCAAGGCACTGAAATGACGCCCACACTCCAGGAACAGACTATCGAAGTTTTGTTCTGGTCACACTCCCCAGTGGCCGAGGGGGGCTTTCTCTTCAGTGCACACAATTCCGGAGTAGACTCCGTCAAAAACTTTGAACTGCGAAGGAAACCCACAAGCACATACACACCCTACCCCATCACTCCCGCCACTACGCACCCCTGCCTTCCACATATACACACACACACATATACACACATACACACACTCATACACACCGACGCATGCACTGACAAATACATACGCACAAGAAGGAGGGGGGGGGGGGGGGGGACTGGCTCCTGCGAATATTGTAGACGTCTGTTACACTGACGTAAGGAAAAGCTATCCCCTAAGGGCTACTGTAAACACCTCTGCCAGTTCGCAAGAACAAGATCACCATCGCGGTGGTAACGATGGAGGAAACACACCGGATGAACAGTGAATTATAGTAATAAAAAATGTTTATAATAACGGCTTTATTTTTTTCACGTGCCCTTCTGGCTCGCGTTAGCTGTGAGCGCTTCATAAATACTCTTACATGACATCACATTACTTTTGTGTTTGGCGCTGACTTTGCGTGTAATTTAATCAGTGTAATTTTTTCATCCACGCCAAAATATTGCGGTGAGGGGGGTGGGGGGGGGGGGGGGGGTCTGTGTTTGTCGGGCAAAGAAAGGTGTAAAGAGAGAAATATTGTTAGAGGATGCTGTCTTCCTTATATGTGGGTTTGGTGTAAAGAAGCTAACTACGTTTTCTGTGCTGATGCAATAGGCTACTGTTCGCTGTTCACATTCCATAATGGCGCTTTGTGTACATGTGTAAAATAGGGTTATGTTCCAAGGAAAAGAATATGTGTGTGTGTGTGTGTGTGTGTGTGTGTGTGTGTGTGTGTGTGTGTGTGCGTGCATCAACATATTCTGATCAGTTTGGACGGAGGAATTTTATCCCGACCGACAGAAACCGGTTTGAGAACGAGCTGTGACGTTTGACGACGTCCATTAAAGCTGTGCCTGACGCCAGCAGAGCTTTCACCCCGGTCCTTTTTAAACAGACTGCGTGGCCACTGCATGGCATATTTTGACAGTGCAAAAAACTGTGTGTGTGTGTGTGCGTGTATGTTTTAAGTTCTCGTACTTTGTTCAAAACGCGTAGAGGAAAAGAAGGGGTTGGGGGGGGGGGGGGGGGGGGGGGGTAGAAAGGTGATTGCGACACTTCTAAAAAAAATGCACATGTCGACACGAGCGGTTTAATAATAATAATGTACATTTATCATGCGCTCATCAACGTCCTGAGCGCTCACATGATGCATATTAACCTAAATATAATATTCTATACACATGTAGAGCATAGTCCTACCAAAACAATTTACATAAAGTATTAAAAAAATTATTTAAAAAACGCACTACAAACACACACACACACACACACACACACACACACACACTCACACTCACATACACACACCACACACACACACACACACACACCACACACACTCACATACATACACACACACACACACACACAACACACACACACACACACACACACACACACACACACACACACACAATGACTGTAGCAGAAACTGGGTACTGATATTAGTTAGGATGGAAATACTGTGAGAAGAGGAAGGTTTTCAGTTTGGCTTTAAAAGATGACAGGGTTGAGCAGTGTCTAAGGTCTTGTGGGAGTGAATTCCAAATGTGGGGTCCAAAGCAAGAGAAGGTGCGAAAGCCATGAGTCTTGCCTTTGTATTTTTGGATATCCAGCATGCGGGTGTCGGAAGAAGAGCGTAGTGTACGAGACGGAGTGTAGACATGCAGCAGTTCAGAGAGGTAAGCAGGACCAGAACCATTTATAGCACTGAAACACATACAAGCGACTTTATACTTAAAACGTTCTGAAATGGGAAGCCAATGCAGTTTCTCCAGGAGAGGTGTTGAGTGGTGGTGACGGGGTGCCAAGAGAACAAGTCTTGCAGCAAAGTTCTGAATTTTTTGTAAGTTTGCACGTCCTTTTGCAAGGATTAAAGTGATTACCAGAGGAACAGTATTAAACGTACCCCCCCCCCCCCCATTACCCCCCCCCATACATACATAAAAGCACACAAATAAGCGCGCGCGCACACACACACACACACACACACACACACACACACACACACACACACACACACACACACACACGTGTTATTGTGGTTATTTATAATTATCATTCCGGTTTTCCAGCATTCTGCACACATGCTGTAGTGCGCATAGTTCTCTAATCGGCGGGAAAAATACACATCTGCAAATTGGTAGAATGTTTTTGTTTACATCTTCCGTTAAATCCTTTTGCCGTCAGTTTTGGCGTCTTTAGGCTGGAATGTCTTCGCAAACCGCGCTTGTTAAAATGTTACGTTTTTGTTACTGAAACATTCCCAAGGCTTGCAACTAAGGCAAAGCTAAACGAGGCAGCTGCATGTGTAGTTGTGTGAGACATCGTTTGGCTTGTGTAAAGGGGTCTTCCCTAAACACATTGGATGGAGTCCCCCACCCCACCCTCTGTCTGTGTCTGTCTGTCTGTCTGTCTGTCTGTCTGTCTGTCTGTCTGTCTGTCTCTGTCTCTGTCTCTCTCTCTCTCTCTCTCTCTCTCTCTCTCTCTCTCTCTCTCTCTCTCTCTCTCTCTCCTACCGATTTACATTATCATATTCGGGGTTTTGGGCGCCAGTTTCCGCTGTTGGACTCCATATATATATATATATATATATATATTATATATATATATATATATATATATATATATATATATATAGTTTTGTCGCATCAGCTTCTACCGAAGGTGCACAGAACTGTACGTTCTGTATCATTCAGTTTATGTAATACAATTTAGGGTTCATGGTGCTCGGTTTTTGCTGTATGTCTACAAAACTGTACACTTGTCACTTGGTTTACATACGTGGCGCTAGCTGTCACTGTGTAGGACGACAGCTGTAAATAAATATTATTCATTTTACACTGAAATAGAACTGGAGGTTCGAAGTGCTAGATTTGACTATAGGACTACAGAAATGTACGTAATCAGTCAAAGTAATCCGTATTGGGTTTCGTGGCGCCATGTTTCTTTTACTGTAGGTATTCAGAATTTTACTGTAGGTATTCATTGAATTTTCATGATCAAAATCACAGTTCGGACGCTATGTTCCAGTGTAGGTGTACAGAAGTATATAGTATCAATCAATTTACGTAATCAAAATGAGAGTACATGGTTTACAAAACTGTACACTATCAGTCAATTTACACAGTCGAATTAAGGGTTCGTAGTGCTATACTCCACTCATTGTAGGACTGCAGAACTGTACATACCAATCAATTTACGTAATCAAATCCAGGGTTCGTAGAGCTATACTCCACTCATTGTAGGACTGCAGAACTGTACATACCAATCAATTTACACAGTCGAATTAAGGGTTCGTAGAGCTATACTCCACTCATTGTAGGACTGTAGAACTGTACATACCAGTCAGTTTACATAATCAAATTCAGGGTTCGTGGTGCTCAGTTTCACTGTAGAAATCAAGACCTGAACAATACGATTCTGCTCGCATGATCA
This sequence comes from Alviniconcha marisindica, assembly GCA_018857735.1. Lineage (NCBI taxonomy): Eukaryota > Metazoa > Mollusca > Gastropoda > Provannidae > Alviniconcha > Alviniconcha marisindica. Next base: position 889,312 of record JABMCL010001475.1, on the reverse strand, counting down.
AATTCTGGGTTTTATTTTTCCTGTAAAAATAAACCCAAAATCATTCTTGGGTTGTAAACCTAACTCTTTCTCTCCATTGTGACTAACTCATTTGTGTATAAAATTCGGGGGTTCTTCTCTGTTTCACTTAGAAATAAGTAAAAATACGTTCTTACCATGATCAAATTCTGGGTTCGTTGTCTGTTTCCTTGTGTGAAAAATACATTCTGTGTTAAAAATAAAACCCTGCTTTTGTCGCATTAGAGATCAAGACCTGAACAATACGATTGTGCTCGCATTATAAAATTCTGGGTTCGTGGTGCTCTGTTTCACTGTAGAAATCAAGACCTGAACAATACGATTCTGCTCGCATTAGAAATCAAGACCTGAACAATACGATTCTGCTCGCATTAGAAATCAAGACCTGAACAATACGATTCTGCTCGCATGATCAAATTCTGGGTTCGTGGTGCTCTGTTTCACTGTAGAAATCAAGACCTGAACAATACGATTCTGTTCGCATGAGCAAATCAAGACCTGAACAATACGTTTGCTGCATTGTCGACCTGAAAAAAGACGGCATGAAAAATTTGGGCGGGTGTTGCATAAATCAAGCCCTAAAAAACTTTTTTCGCTTTTCTTTTTGCTTTTTTCCTGTGAAAAAAACCTGAACAATACGATTCTGCTCGCATTAGAAATCAAGACCTGAACAATACGATTCTGCTCGCATTAGAATCAAGACCTGAACAATACGATTGTGCTCGCATTATAAAATTCTGGGTTCGTGGTCTCTGTTTCACTGTAGAAATCAAGACCTGAACAATACGATTCTGCTCGCATTAGAAATCAAGACCTAACAATACGATTCTGCTCCATTAGAAATCAAGACCTAACAATACGTTCTCTCGCATGATCAAATTCGGGGTTCTGGTTCTGTTTCACTGTAAAAACAAGACCTAAAAATACGTTTCTGTCGCATTAGAAATCAAACCTAAACAATACGATTCTGCTCGCATTAAAAATCAAACCTAACAAACATTCGCTCGCTGATCAAATTCTGGGTTCGTGGTTCTGTTTCACTTAAAAATCAAACCTAAACAATACATTCTTTCGATGATCAAATTCTGGGTTCTGGTCTCTTTTCACTTAGAAATAAAGACCTAAAATAATTTGTTCCTTTTAAAATCGTCTCGATTCTGCTCCTTAAAATCAAACCTAACAATACATTCTGCTCGCATATCAAATTGGGGGTTCGTGGTCTCTGTTTCACTTAAAATAAAACCCTGAACAATACATTCTTTCGCATATCAAATTCGGGGTTCGTGGTGCTTGTTTCACTTAAAATCAAACCTGAAAAATACATTCTTTCCATGATCAAATTCGGGGTTCGTGGTCTCTTTTCACTTAAAATCAAACCTAAAAATACGATTCTGTTCGCATGATAAAATTCGGGGTTCTTCTCTGTTTCACTGTAAAATAAAGACCTAAAAATACATTCTTTCGCATTAAAAAAACCTGTTTTTCTTTTCACTTGAAATAAAACCCTAAAAATCATTCTGTTCGCATATCAAATTCGGGGTTCGTGGTCTCTTTTTCACTTAGAAATAAAGACCTGAAAAATCTTCTGTCCATGATCAAATTCTGGGTTCTGGTGCTCTTTTCACTTAAAATCAAACCTAACAATACATTCTTTCCATTCAAATTCTTTCTTCTCTTTTCCGAAAAATAAAGACCTAACAATCATTCTGCCCATATCAAATTGGGGGTTCGGGGTGCTCTTTTCACTTAAAATAAAGACCTAACAATACATTCTGTTCCATGATCAAATTGGGGGTTCTGGTCTCTTTTTCACTGTAGAAATCAAGACCTGAACAATACGATTCTGTTCGCATGATCAAATTCTGGGTTCGTGGTGCTCTGTTTCACTGTAGAAATCAAGACCTGAACAATACGATTCTGCTCGCATGATCAAATTCTGGGTTCGTGGTGCTCTGTTTCACTGTACAAACCAAGACCTGAACAATACATTTTTTGTTTTAAAAATTTCTGGGTTCGGGGTCTCTGTTTCACTTACAAATCAAGACCTGAAAAATACGATTCTGCCCCATATAAAATTCTGGTCGTTCCCTGTTTCATTTTAACCCAAGGGACCTTTTAAAATTTTTTACATTCTGTCGTACTCACCGTGCTAATTAAACCTCTTTGCTGCCCCGTCCTCCTTTTAACTGGTTTTGTCGTGGTTTTTTTTTCGGGGGCCTTGTCATTAAATTACGCCAAAATGCTTCCTCCCACATTTGTAAATGTCATACGGGTTTTTGGTTGATTAAGGATACAAATTTTTCCCTTTTTCTGGTGTATCCCCCCCTTTCCCCCCCCTCTCTCTCTCTCTCTCTCTCTCCTCCCTCCCTCCCCCCCCCCTTTTCTCCCCTCTTTTCCCTTTTGATTTTTCAAAGCCGGTAAGAAAAGTTCATCAGCCGTCTTTCTGCTCACACGTTCCCTTCGGGGTTTTTTTTTCAAACAAAGTTTCAATTCATCATCACCCCTCGCAACTGGTGCTGTTTGACGTACACACCGCTCTCTCACAACACATCTTTATTCCAATAGAACACACACACACCCCCAACACACACACACCCCCCCACACACACACACACACACACACACACACACACACACACACACAACCCCCAAAAACGGGCTTTTGTAAAGCATTTGTCAGGTGCCGCTACCCTTTTCTTCAAATCGCCGTAGGGGGCAGCCGATTGTCCGGGTTCCCAAATCCAAATAACACCCTCTTTCCAACTGCAACATATAGGTAGTAAAAAAGACAAATGAGGGAGATCAGAGAGAGAGAGGGAGACAGACAGACAGACAGAGAAGAAGAAGAAGAGAAAGAAAGAAAAAGAAGAAGAAAAATAGGCGGGGTTGGGGGTTGTGAAAAAGAAGAAAAACGCTTCGGCTCAATATACTTTCCTCTCCCAGTCCCAAGCAGCCTAAAGTTCCAACACTTCGAATTTAGAAGCACCGGGCACATTATCGAACCGGGTAGCGCGATTCTGTCGAAGTCGGCCATCCCAGACGTGCAACGTCATCTTGAATTTCCCATGAGGATAACTGGTGACTGGCCGCGGGAGAAGAAAATAGACCTCTAGTTGTTCCTCTAGACCATAGAGCGGGCAGTTCACTACCCGCTCTATGTCTAGACCGATTATAGTCGCATATCGCTTCAATGTCGGCGCTCGCCGTTGTCCCTCTGTGGGTCAGCTGCCGCTTGTTTTGGTCGTTTGTTAGATACTTAACGGCAAGTTGTCTCCGGACCTGAAAGGCACTGGCGGGGACCACCCAGGAGGTGGGAAGGGTGGAGGGGCTATAACTATAACGCTGCATTGTCACTGCCCATGATAGTTCAGGAGCTGTGTGACTGTCGAGGTGGCCGCCCTGGGCTGTCCGTCCTAACGAGCCTTCTGGTTTCCGTGAACGTAAAGTTATATTGAACCATGCTTCGGCATTGGTCTCAGCTTGTCCCTAATATGTCAGCCGACATCCGAGGACATTAAGCATCACTTCATCATCATCATCTTCACTGCCCATGTGAGCCGGTTTGGCCTAGCGGTAAGGCGTTAGTTTGGTAAGCGGAAGGACCTCGGTTCGATACCGCTTCGGCTCTCCTTTCTCTTCAGAAAGGTTGTGGTTTGTGGACACTGTCCTGTGACTTATTTGTCCATCACTTCCTACTGAAACATTAAAATGGCTTTCATCGCTGCCCATCTTAATGCAGGAATCATTCTGGTGGTGACAGTGTAGCGATAGGTATATAATCTCCCTACCCCCCAACCTCCATACCCCCTTCCCCCCTTCTCCCCGTCCCTAATAAGCCTTGTGGTTTCTGTGGACGTTAAGCACATGTTTGCTTACTTGTCACTGCCCCAGCCATTAGTGCTCAGGAGCTGTGTGAAAATCGAGGTGGTCGTCCGGGCTTTCCGTCCTAATGAGCCTTACGGTTTCTGTGGACGTAAAGCAACATTAAACCGTGCTTCGCCATTGGTTACAATTTGTCCCTAATGTGTTAACCGACATCCGAGGACAGTAAGCTCTACATCATCATCATCATCATCATCATCATCATCATCTGCCCCAGAAGCATAGCTCAGTAGCTGTGTGAAAGTCGAGGTGGCCGTCCTGGGCTCCCCGTCCCCGATAATCCGTACGGTCTCTGTGGACGTAAAGCAACGTTGAACTGCCAGAGTGATTTTGCAATAAGAACTGTAGGCAAGCGGTGTGAGCCATTTTAACATTTCATTCATTTTGGACTGGAGGTAAGTAAGTAAACATGGTGCTTAACGTCCATAGAAACCATAAGGCTTATTAGGGACGGGGAGAAGGGGGTGGGGGGATCGGGAGATATTATATACCTATCGTTACACTGTCACCACCAGAATGACTGCTGCACTAAGATGGGCAGCGATGAGAGCCATTTTAATGTTTCATTAATTGTGAGGGACAGTCACAAGACAGTGTCCACAAACCACAGCTTTTGAAGAGAAAGGGCTGGAGGAACAAAGTCATAACTTTTAAAAGACTGCATGCCCACGAGGGTCGGAGTGTCGCCGCTAGTCCGACCTCACTGGCTGGCCAGATGAGTAGATCGGCTGCATTGTGGTGGTATAGCGATCAAGACGAGGCCTGTGGGCATGAATATAGTGGCGGTGAATTCACTGTTGCTTTACGTCCACAGAGACCGTAAGGACTATAAGGGACGGGGAGCTAGGGACGGCCACCTCGACTTTCACACAGCTCCTCAGCCGGCTGTGATACACATAGCCTTCTTTCATGTTGCTCTACGTCCAGGCTATAATATGTAGTCCTTCTAGTTCCGGGCTCCTGTTTTTCTCTTTAGAATATTAACCTCGTCACCACCCCAGCCTGTAAAATTTCCGGGCAGAAAGATACACGGATGCACCTTGAAACAGTATATTTTCGAATTTCCGGTCCTTTCGCACTTTTATTGGTCGTTTTCAAGTGGCATCATAGCAGTGAATGGGTTAATCCAGTTTGCAAGGCATGGGCATATATATATATATATATATATATATATATATATATATATGTGTGTGTGTGTGTGTGTGTGTGTGTATATATATAGTTGCCCCCTTTCCGACCTGCTAGTGACCCCGTTTTCAGGTCAGCGTGTTCAATTATCAAGGTGTTCATGCGGCACATGATACGGGCTAGTGGCATCATAACTATCAGTCTTTGCACCAAAGCACACTTGCAGACCTAGCATCTGGGTTTACGCTTCAGTGAGCACAGGTGAGGGTGCCGGGCGAATGTGTATAATTGTGATGCCATGGTATTTGTGTGTGCATTCGTTCGTGAATGTTCGCTACAAAAATGCCAATTGATAGTGCTGTGTCTGTCGTCCACCTTCCATTAAAAAAATAAAAATTGAGGACGGGTGTGTGTGTGTGTGGGGGGGGGGGTCGAAACTGAATAAGAGGAGTGAGCGTCCTGGGAACAGTTCAAAGTGAAAAAACAAAATGAATCTGGTTGGTCAAACTTGTTTAACGCTGACTTGTCGGGGGGGGGGGGGGGGGGGGGGGGCAAGATGTGGAGGAAAGCTATATATAACACAACACTGTCCCCACCAGAATGACTCCTATATGGAGATGGGCAGCAATGAGAGCCATTTTAATGTTTCATTAACTTGAGGGGCAGAATTACATGATAATGTCCACAGACCACAGTTTTGGAAGAGAAAGGAGAGCTGAAGCGCAATCGAACCGAGGTCCTGCTGCTTACCAGCCTAACGCCTTACCGCTAAGTCACACAATGAATAGAGAATAGGGGTGTTTTTATGTGCCATGCTTTTGTTGTTGAGTTACACACAAAGATCGAACTCGAAGACTAATACTCCAGGATAGTAGCAGTAGGTCCATCTGAACCTGTTTAACAGTAGCAGCCAGTCCTTGCTATACTACAAACACAGGTAAACACGACTGTACTACAAACACATATTAGCACGAATAAACAATAGATTAATGCAGTTACACAGAGTTCCTACAAATATGCAGAAGCATCAGAATTACATTTCGTTGATGGACATACGTACAGCACTCATTTTAGGCAAACATGTGATTTTAACAATTCACTTCATGTTTGGCGAAGAATGAGAGAGAGAGATGGGGGGGGGGGGGGGGGGGGGGGGGGGGGGGGAGGGAGGGAGGGAGAGAGAGAGGGAGAGAGAGAGGGAGAGAGACTTCGTGTTTTATGCCCAGGAAAGAGGGAGGGAGAGACAGAGAAAACAAACGTACGTGTGGCACTTGATTTTTGAGTCTGGCTTGAGTTTTTCCCTCTTCGGGGCTGTCTTGTGAACTTCATTCTGCTCGACAAAAATCTCAGTTAGACACTTCGAGCTAAGCTAAGCTGCTCTAACTGCAATTTCACGGGGAGTAGCGCTGACGCTCTTGCGCTCTTAAAACGAATATCATAACGTACAGGAAAGACGTTCAAGCCATTCATGGTTGCTGTAGCAACTGAACTCTCTCTCTCTCTCTCTCTCTCTCTCTCTCTCTCTCTCTCTCTCTCTCTCTCTCTCTTCTCTCTCTCTCTCTCTCTTGCGTGCGTGCGTGTGTGTGTGTCTGCCGATATACTGAATTTAGCCAAGTGGGGGGGGGGGGGGGGGGGGGGGGGAGCATGCAGGGCCGTGAAGTGGAAGATGTTTCGTGTCGTCCTTTTCTCTGACACTGGCTGATTAATTAGCTTTTCCTGTTATGCTTTCGACTTGTCCTTGACCACACAATAGATAGGGCAAGGGGTGGTGCAGATAGTGTGGTGGCTCTTATTATTATATTCTTATTAATTAGCATAGCAGAGTCTCTCTCTCCTCCGTCCGATGGGGGATGTGATGTATGCATAACTTGTCTCCGGTGTCTCCGATGTTATAATTACTGTGGTTGTAGAATGTGTGTGAAACAGTCGAAGTGTTTATACTGGAGGTAGAAACTGCGACAAAACAGCACTGACTCAGTAGTTGAAGTTGTTTTTACTTGGCAAATCGTGTAATTATACTTGAAAAATTTAAGCCTAATACTTGTGCAGGGCCGTGAAGTGGAAGATGTTTCGTGTCGTCCTTTTCTCTGACACTGGCTGATTAATTAGCTTTTCCTGTTATGCTTTCGACTAGTCCTTGACCACACAATAGATAGGGCAAGGGGTGGTGCAGATAGTGTGGTGGCTCTTATTATTATATTCTTATTAATTAACATAGCAGAGTCTCTCTCTCCTCCGTCCGATGGGGGATGTGATGTATGCATAACTTGCATGTGCCTCTTTTCTGCTGTGTGGCGAATACATACTCTTGTCTCCGGTGTTATAATTACTGTGGTTGTAGAATGTGTGTGAAACAGTCGAAGTGTTTATACTGGAGGTAGAAACTGCGACAAAACAGCACTGACTCAGTAGTTGAAGTTGTTTTTACTTGGCAAATCGTGTAATTATACTTGAAAAATTTGAGCCTAATACTTTTGCCAAAGGTGTTAGCTACTCGACTAAGAGTTTATAAGCCACAGAGATAAAGACTATAAGCCTGTAGGCAATTAGCAGTAGTAATGCAGCAGAACCAGCAGCAAACGCACCAGCCCGCCTTGCCAGCAGTGAAGTGCAAACACACGTGCTCCTAAGACTCCCTTTTCCATAAAAGTTGTCAGTCACGTTTGCTTATGACAGGTTTGTTTTTATCAGGGCTGGAAGTTGTGCCAGGTGTGGCGACGGAAAGCTGAAAGGGACGGTTTGAAAAAACTCGCACTGCGAGTCAAGTTTACTTTTGAATCTCCTAATCTACCGCTGAGATCCGTGAGGGCTGGGTAAGATGAGTTACAGGAGCCGGGATCCACGTTTCGATCGGAGGCCAGCAAGGCTACAGCAAAGGTTTCTACTTCTAGGTCCCGCAGTCCCCTCGGTGACTGATGCAGGTCAAGCTGTCCCGCATTGTTGGTGTCTTAATCGTGAAGTGTGATGAAGTTCTCCCACAAACATCTTTCAGCGTTGCTTTAGGTCCACAGAAAACAAAAGGCTTTTTATCAAGGATGGGGAGCCCAGGCCGGCCACCTCGACTTTCACGCATTTCCTCAGCCCTCTCTCTTTCTCTGTCTCTGTTTCTCTCTCTGTCTCTCTGTCTGGTCTCTCTTCTCTGTCTGTCTGTCTGTCTGTCTCTCTGTCTCTGTCTCTGTCTCTCCTGTCTCTCTCTCTGTCTCTCTCTCTCTCTCTCTCTCTCTCTCTCTCTCTCTCTCTTCTCTCTCTCTCTCACACACACACACACACACACACACACACACACACACCAAAACATATATGTCATGGGGTTATCATCATTTATGACAAATTCAGTCATTACATAGGGATTGTGTTTCCTTTTCAGTTCAGTTATTATTTGCACTGTACACACCATTAATCCTTGTACCTGTTGATAGTAGGACCTGTTGCCAAGGTAACATTCCAACAACTGCTACAGTGTCTGGTTTGCTTCTGTCAGCAATGTTTCAGCTGTGTCTAAAAAATAAATTTAAAAAATGGAGGAGAAAAAAATTGGAGAAGGAGGGTGGGTGGAGGGTGGGTGATGACTATGTCCTCCAAGTGTTTTAGTCGGTCTACCTGAAATCCAAGAGCACTGTTACCAAGGTAACACTAACAGCAGATCTTCTGATTGCCATCGCCTGACCATTATTTTGTGTATATGGGGTTTCCCTGGGTTCTTGAGCACTTCTTAGAACAGGAGCATGTTGCCAAGTAAGCTACTTGTAGAGTTGTCTAATAAATAAACCAGGCACCTCAGAGATGGATTTACTTGCCCAGAGCAGTGACACAGTTCTCTCTGCTGCTTCTTTCTTCTCTCTGCATTTTTGTGGAGATTGTGTGTGTGTGTGTGTGTGTGTGTGTGTGTGTGTGTGTGTGTGTGTGTGTGTGTGTCTTCATGCATGCATGCATGTGTGCACTTGCACTGATGCAGAAGGAGGGGGAGGGGGGTACATGTGTATGTCTGTGTGAAGGGAGAGGATGAGTTTGAAGTGTGTGCGTGTGAGTGTGTGTGTCTTCATGCATGTGTGCACTTGCACTGATGTGTGTGTGTGTGTGTGTGGGGGGGGGGGGGGGGGGGAGATACATGTGAATGTGTGTGTGAAGGGATAGGATGAGTTTGAAATGTTTGTTTGTGTGTGTGTGTGTGTAAATGCTCAGTGTTATCACTATCAGTCATGCTCCTTTTCCTCAGACACGTTCCCTAACCTCCTTTGGATGAGACACTGGCCCATGACAGTAGCATGAGCTGATTGTCTTAGTAGTTTTATGTTGTTTTTACAAGTGCAGTGCCCAGGTACAAGAGTGTAAGGTGTGAATGACAGATGTCTTGTGCCTGTGAGGTGAAGGCTTGGATCACATACTTTATTTTTAAGGAACACATGGAGTCAGTATCCAAACAGATGCCAAGGATGTGGAGAAGAAAGCCTTATGATGATTGTCTTTTAGTGGCACATCGGAAGTGCTTTTTTCTTCTCCTCCGCCTTTTCTTGGTTTTTTGTTGTTGATGCATTGGTCTGTTTTGTTTTACTTTTGTTTTTAAAGAGAAAGAGAGAGAGAGAGCATTGTGCATGCCTCTGTGTGTGTGTGTGTGCGTGTGCGTGTGCGTGTGTGTGTGTGTGTGTGAGAGAGAGAGAGAGAGAGAGTCTGTCTACTATATGTCTCTGTATGCATGTATGTGTATGTTTGTGTGTGTGTGTTTGTCAGTCTGTCTGTTTGCATTTGTTTGTTTGTGTCATTGTGTGTGCTTGTTCTGGATGAGGCAGATTGTAGTTTTGTGTTGATGAAGCTTCTCTCTTTTCTCATTATGTGGTTTTATTTGCAATCTTGAGTATTATGTCCTCACTCAGTGTAACTATAAACATGCTTGTACCATTGAAATTATCTGCATGTAACCTTCAAACTGAATCACAAAATATGGATTGATTACAAATATAGAGTGTGTGTGTGTGTGTGTGTTGTGTGTGTGTGTGTGTGTGTGTGTGTGCCTGTGTGTGTGTGCTTTGGTCAGTTAAGACTGAGTACTCAGATGTATTATCCAAACACATAAAAGGTTCAAAAGAATGCAATGTATTAGGACAAAACACAACGTGTGAATATTCAGGGTACAAAACGACCTTTAAACAGTTAAAGAAGTTTAACAACAGTTAAACGGTGAAAAATGAGAGGGAGAGCTACACCACAATTAAGACTGAGTGTACTCAGATACATGTATTATCCAAACACATAAAAGGTTCAAAAGAACGCAGTTTATTAGGACAAAACGCGGCATGCAAATTTCCAGGGTAATCCCTTTATCCAGCTACAAAATGACACTTAAACAGTTAAAGAAGTTTAACAACAGTTAAATGGTGAAAAATGAGAGGGAGAGCTACACCACTTATCTGTTGTTGGTTGAGCTATGTTGTTTTCAGGTCCAATGCGTGGAAGAATGCATTGTTTATGTCTGTGTGTTGCATTGATTTGTTGCAGCATGCAGCGGAACTGGAAAAGAAGCAGAATGAAACTGAGATCAAGAAGCTCATGGGAACTGTGGTTCACTATGGCAACGTCGTCCAGGTAGGGACCTAGCCCTTCCATTATTGTGACTGGATGTCTGTCTGTCTGTCTGTTTGTCTGTCTGTCTCAGTCTGTTTGCCTGTCTGTCTGCCTGTCTGTTTCTCTGTCTGCCTGCCTGCCTGTTTGTTCATTTGTAGTACAGTCTGTCTGCATGTATAGCTCTGCCAGTATGCCTGCCTGTCTGTCTGTCTGTCTGTCTGTCTGTCTGCCTGTCTGTCTGCCTGCCTGTTTGTTCGTTTGTAGTACAGTCTACCTACTTGTATAGCTCTGCCAGTTTGCCTGTCTGTCTGTCTGTGTCTGTCTGTCTGCCTGCCTGTTTGTTCGTTTGTAGTACAGTCTATCTACTTGTATAGCTCTGCCTTTCAGCTAGTTTGCCCGTCTGTCTGTCTGCTTGTTTGTGTATTTGTAGTACAGTCCATCTGTCTAAATGTATAGCTCTGCCTTTCGGCCAGTTTGCCTGTCTGTAATAGCACTAATACAGTGTATAATTCTTTTCTCTGTCTGTTAACAAGAAAGTGTTAGTGGGTTTTTTGGGGGGCACATACAGTAACTTTCCCCTCCATGGAAATAGAGGCCTCAGACATTTTGCATCCAGCCTCCCTCTCCCACAGCATTAGTTTGTTATGCACTGGTGTGTGTGTGTGTGTGTGCACGTATGCACATGCGCACATGTGCATGTTTGTGTCAGTCAATCAATATTTTAGTTTATGTCTGTTCACATTGAGGTGATGGTAGACAATTTTTTCTTTTTTTCTTTTCTTACTTATATTAATTTTCCCACAGGACTATAAACAATCGATTTGTTTGTGTTTGTGTGTGTGCATGCATGCATGACTGTCTGATTTTATCTCTGGGGATATCTACATTTTACTCAATTTATGAAGTTTTACCTGCACTAATTGTTTATGAACTTTTACTCTTCATGAACTAAATAACTGTCTGGGGTGAGCTTTTGTCTGCAGTAAGGCTTTTTGAGCTTTCATCTAGTGAGCTTTTTGTTCCACACACTTTGTAACCATACTTGGTATGGTGGTACTCACATGAGCCAAAGTGTCATGCAAAAACAAAAAAACTAAAAATAGTTTGCTTAAGTCTTGGTCAGGGTTGCAGTGAGGGCTCATATTATCAAAATGTGACCATTTCTATTATATCTTCTGAACTGACGGCCACTTTGCAACCAAAACTTGATTTGCTGGTACATCATGAGAAGAGCCAAACTGTCCATTGAAAAAACTTAGGTGGCTGTGCTCTAGGTCAAGGTCATAGCAAAGGTTAAAAATGTTAGTTTGTCTGGATGTCTTCTGAACTGCTGAATCTTTTGTTTCCAAACGTGCTATGGTGATGCCTCACTGGGAACCAGAGTGCCATGTGAAAAGATTGGTTTGCTATTTTTAAGGTCAAGGTTACAATGAGGGCTCAAATGAATTATAATCAGAATATGACTGTTTCTCCTCTTATCTTCCGGGCGGCTTGTTGTGTTCACGGTCAAGGTCACTGAAGGTTCAAAACTTTATTTAATCCATGGTCAGTCCTTGGTCAGTGTTCTGTACTACTGATCTTTTCACAACCAAACTAAGTGTATTGGTTATCAACATACTTTGACCAATGGCCAGACCAAGTGCAAGCAATGTGGGCAATTCACTTCAATTCAAAAAACTTTAATCATCCCACAAGGGGCAATTTTGTAAATTTATATCACATGTAGACTTATTACTGACAGAAGCACTGTGCTTAGTGTCACTAGGCCACTAGGCACATACTTATGGGATGGAAGGGTGTGGGTGTGGGGGTATTTTGCCACACCAGATGGCCAGCCTTGTTTGCATTGTTAAAACAGACCCCCTGGCAAAATATTTGCCCCAACCATCCCCCATGAAGAGAAAATGTATAAAACAGTTGGAAGGACAAAAGAAGAAGGGGGAAACAAGAGAAAGAAAAGAAGAGGAAACTAATCTTTGGTGGGGGTTGCAGGTCAATGTACACCTGAAAGCATGAAGAGAAAATGTCACAGAAATGTTATATATCTGAAAACATTGGAGGTATTCAATTCATTGGAGGTAGTCAGTTTTAGCACGTTGACATGTGGTACACATGTAGGGATGAACTGGAAAAAGGAAAGAGTGATAAGATTAAGATAACGTAGTTATGGATGATTAAGTATATTACAGAGCTCAGAAGCTGTGTGAATAGGGAGGTGGGCCTGGGCTCTCATTCCCTACCCCGTTCCTAATAAGCCACATGGTCTCTGGATGTAAAGCACCATGAAAGAGGATGGTATATTTATTCATGTGTTATAACATCAGTTTTCATCTTCTGTATAAGTAAATGTTCCCTACTTGTGCCTGGTTAAGCTGTAACTCACTTTGAGTCACCAGAAGTGCTGTGCAGAAAATCCCTGTTGTTGTTGTTATTCTCATTGTCATAAAGGAACGGATGTTGACCGGTGTCTGACACTTGTCGTTTTTGTTTCTCCACGCTCAGTTGCTGCACTTGAAAAGTAACAAGTTCCTGACGGTCAACAAGCGACTGCCTGCCCTGCTGGAGAAGAATGCGATGAAAGTGCTTCTGGACGGATCTGGCAACGAAGGGTCGTGGTTCTACATCCAGCCTTTCTACAAGCACAGCTCTCCAGGGGACAAGGTCAGTAAACTGGAGGAAAGGGCAGTCAGGTATGGGACCAGCAAGCCATTGATTAGGTCATTGAATACAGGGTCAGTAGGTGTTGAATAAGGTGAACACAAGGTCAGTAAGTGGTGAATAAGGTATGGGGATATATGGAGATCATACAGAGTAAGCTGTGAAATTATTATAAGGTCAGTGGGTATAAGGTCAGTAAGCTGTGTGTAATGTCAGTCAGTATTGGTATTAGGATAGTGTATTGTGGATAAGTTCGGAGGATATAAGCTGTGTGGATAAGGTCAGTGAGTATAAGGTCTGTAAGCTGTGTGTGGTGTCAATGAATGTTAGTATTTGGACAGTACATTGTGGATAAGTTCAGAGGATATAAGCTGTGGATAAGGTCAGTGAGTATAAGGTCAGTAAGCTGTCTGTAATGGAAGTAAATGTTAGTATTAGGACAGTACATTGTGCATACATTCATAGGATATAAACTGTGGATGAGGTCAGTAAGCTGTGTGTGGTGTCAATGAATGTTAGTATTAGGACAGTATATTGTGAATAAGTTCAGAGGATATAAACTGTGGATACGGTTAGTAAGTATAAGGTCAGTAAGCTGTGTTTACGTAATGTCAGTGAATGTTAGCATTAGGACAGTACACTGTGGATAAATTCACAGGATATAAGCTGTGGATAAGGTCAGTAAGTATAAGGTCAGTAATTTCTGGATATGGTTAATGACTCTGTCTGGTCAGTACGTTTTGGCCTAGATAATGTCAGAGGATAATTATTAGGTGAGAACTCTCGGGGTGAAAGTCCAGTGGATGTAAGCAGTTTGTTAGGTCAGTAAGCTATGGATTAATAATTTAACAAAAGCTTGGAGAAGCAACAGTAATAATAATAGATCATTTTTATAAAGTGCTGTTCTCTAACCTGAGTTAAACTCGCTCCACTCGTCAGTGAAAAGCATGGATCTTGTGACGTGCCAGTGAGGCTCCCTGATTGATTCAGCCCTGTATGCTTTGTGCACACTTTATCTTGCTTGTGATGTCTGTGCTGTATTTGGCATAATTGCATTACCATGAGATCATGTCCTGTATTCGTGTGGGGTAGGGGGGAGTGGCTGGTATAGAAAATCCATTACCTCCTTTCTGATGAAAATGGCTGAGAGCACAGAATGAGATGCTCAGAAAGAAAAGAAAAACTGTACAGCAGAGGTTTTCAGATGGGTATAGATTTCTCACCCTCTTCATACCGAACAACAACAGCAACCTCCCCCCTCCCCTCCCCACCCCCCACCCCCCCAACCCCCCAAAGAAAAGCGGAAAAGGGACAGTTGAAAAATTAAAGTGGTGCAATAGTTGATAAAAACATATTTTTTAATGAAATGGAAGAAGATAGTTTATACATGTATGTATACCAGAAACGCATAAAGAAAACACCATGGTTGTGGATTGTTAACTGCTATGCTTGATGTGTAACTGTCTAGTTTGCTCTGAGGCAGAACAAATTAAGAGTTCTGGATGGTAAATGGTAATGTTTGCAGGTAATGTTTCAAAGAGAGTTAGAGGATTCTGTGTGGTGCATTATGATGATGGAAGACTGTTGCAAGATGTCAGAACTGTGTATGATGCAGGGATAGTTTGACTGTTATGATGTGTCTGGATCTTGTTACGGTGTGTGTTTAGGTTGTGGTTGGAGACAAGGTGGTCCTGAACCCAGTGAATGCTGGCCAGCCTTTGCACGCCAGTAACTGCGACCTTCCAGACAACCCAGGATGCAAGGAACTCAACTCCCTCAACTGCAACACCTGCTGGAAGGTGGCACTCTTCATGGACAACCGAGAGAACCAGGAGGACATCTTGAAAGGGGTATGATTTGTTTTTGTTTTCATTGTTGTTGTTTGTTTTGGAGTTTGTGCATATTTTTTTATTTATTTTTTTGTGGGGGGGGGGGGGGGGGGGGATCTTTTCCCAGAGTGAGAGCAGAGAACATTAACCTGCTATATTTTTTATAGTGAATAAAAGAAAAGGTCACAGGCATGCTCGCACGCACGCACACACACACACACACACACACACACACAGATGGGAAATTATTAATACATAATTATGATGGGAATGACCTAGGCAGAGGTGAAAAAATGACAACTCAAATCTGTTGAGTAACCACACAGAGAGAGTAGAAACTACCAGGTACATGGGAATAACCTGGGACTGGGTAAGATGTTGGTTGTTGCTGGTATACATATATATGAGTGTTAAGTACTTCCAAATCGAAGTCGCCCTGATATATCCATACTGGTTGGCTGGGCATAAAACATCAAAACTTACTTACTTACTTCATATCAGAGACCTTGTCCAGAGTTAAAACTGGTCAATCAAGTGGGATCAAGAGGGCAGTAGCTTTCTGGTGCAGTTAACATTTGGTCAGGGTTTCACTATTGTGTGTCTTGTTGGTCTGCTTTGCAGGGAGACGTGGTGCGACTGTTCCATGCCGAGCAGGAGAAGTTCTTGACAGCCGACGAGTATCGAAAACAGCAGCACGTCTTTCTCCGAACCACCGGCAGAACTTCGGCAACGGCTGCCACCAGTTCCAAAGCATTGTGGGAAGTGGAGGTATGGTTGAATTTTGGGTCCCCATTGAGCTGATAGAGTCTCAGCATGCAAAGTTAGTAAGACTCTCAACACAAAATGAATAAGACTCTCAACACACAAAGTTAATAAGACTCTCAACACACAAAGTTAATAAGACTCTCAACACAAAATGAATAAGACTCTCAACACAAAAGATAAGACTCTCAACACAAAATGAATAAGACTCTCAACACACAAAGTTAATAAGACTCTCAACACAAAAGAATAAGACTCTCAACACACAAAGTTAATAAGACTCTCAACACACAATGAATAAGACTCTCAACACACAAAGTTAATAAGACTCTCAACACAAAATGAATAAGACTCTCAACACAAAATGAATAAGACTCAACACACAAAGTTAATAAGACTCTCAACACACAAGGTTAACAATACTCTCAACACACAAAGTTAATAAGAATGTCAACACACAAAGTTAATAAGACTCAACACACAAGTTAATAAGACTCTCAACACACAAAGTTAATAAAACTCTCAACACACAAAGTTAACAAGACTCTCAATACACATGTTAATAAGACTCTCAACACACAAAGTTAATAAGACTCAACACACAAAGTTAATAAGACTCTCAACACACAAAGTTAATATGTGAACACTTTCATTCAAAGAAGACCACTGTGCATATTTTCAGCAATGTTGCCTTGATGAGAAGCACGTAGACAGGCAGACTGTCATTTTGACACATAAAACTGAATGCGTCAAAACTTGTGTGTTTTGGTTCAAGTCAAGTACTCCTGTATTCCATTCAAAGGAAGATGTGGGTGCCATGCATGAATAACAAAGAAATAAAATCTACATGCATGAGAGATTCACAGTCAAAGAGTATGCAATAATGTACAAATTCTACAAATACCACAAGCATTATTTAAATTAAATATATAATATATTACTTATGGAAGTGTGCTGTAAAATAAACAGTGCTGCACACATATGACTGTCATACGATACATTAATACAAGGGGTTTTGTTCTAATACAGGTGGTACAGCATGATCCGTGTCGAGGAGGGGCAGGTCACTGGAACAGTCTGTTTCGCTTCAAACACCTGGCCACTGGACAGTACCTAGCAGCCGAGGTTTGTCTGCTTTCATTGTGAAGTACTCTGTGTTATTCTGTGTTGGTTTATTAATCTGTTTCTTCTCAAGGGGTCACACTAATGTAATGCTGATTCCAGAGCACACAAAAAAGGTAGCTATTGCTGAGTGGTTTAATGAATTAGGTTGCTGTTAATAGCTCTGATCAACCACTGGGACAGTAGCTCAGATCAACCACTGGGGCAGTAACTGATCAACGACTGGGACAGTAACGGACCAACTGCTGGGACAGTAACTCAGATCAACCACTGGGACAGTAACTCAGATCAACCACTGGGACAGTAACTCAGATCAACCACTGGGACAGTAACTCTGATCCACCACTGGGACAATAACTCTGATCCACCACTGATTGGCGATGGCCCTCTCTCATCCTTTCAGGAAAGATCGTCTAGCATGTCTAGTTCTTTTCACACCTCTCTTAATGCATTATGCTGGTATGTACCTCTCAGGTGGATGTAGATCCTACAGCCGACCCAACCCGCACCAAGCTGAGGGGGCAGCCCAATGTGCAGGTGTACTGTTTGGTGTCTGTCCCCCACGGCCATGACATCGCCTCCATATTTGAACTGGACCCCACCACCATGATCAGAGCTGATTCCTTGGTACCCAGGTGAGTGTGTGCATGTTGACACAGACTCCAAGCACTGGTTTATGACATGCTTCCTCCAACCACTGCCAGAAATGGTGGCATCTGAGGTCTCTGGAATCAGTCAGCTGACAGTTTTTCATTGGTGCTCTAATGGCTGTAAAGTTGTAACCACACAGACAACTCAGATTATATCAGGCCATGTTTCTCTTATGACTGTGCTTACAATGCTTGTGCCAGCACAAACAAATCCAAAATTGTTTGAATCAAGACAGACTTTTTAAAGATATATATATACCTGGGGCAGATGCGCCTTATGTTTACATGCATGTTTCGACACTATGGTGCTTCCACAGCCTATTGCCCTGATATAACCACACTGGTTGACTGGGCGTAAAATGCCAGTTTACTTACTTACTTCCACAGCCTTAGCAGACATACGTTTTGTGAGTGTCTGAAGGGTGCCGACAGCATGAGACTTATGGGGATGATTTTGGTTGACTGGTGTGTGGAAATAAAGAGTGCCCCTTCAGTTGCCCATAACCAATGCCCCTTCAGTTGCCCATAACCAGTGCCCCTTCAGTTGCCCATAACCAATGCCCCTTCAGTTGCCTGTAACCAATGCCCCTTCAGTTGCCTATAACCAATGCCCCTTCAGTTGCCCATAACCAATTCCCCTTCAGTTGCTCATAACCAATGCCCCTTCAGTTGCCCGTAACCAATGCCCCTTCAGTTGCCTGTAACCAATGCCCCTTCAGTTGCCCATAACCAATGCCCCTTCAGTTGCCCATAACCAGTCACAGCAGAGTTTGGAGGAAGGTTGCCAGAAAGGGAGGCTTGGAGTATGGTGCTGACCCCGGCCTGTTGTTTTGTCTGGGTCTGGGTGGTGGTGGTGGGGGGAGGGGGGGGGGTCATTTTTCATTTGCTTTGTGGGTTGTTTCTTTTTTATTTGTTTCGTATTTTGTTTTGCTCGTTGTTTAATAGTTTGCTTTGTTATCGACCAGACTTGTCTGAGGTGACTGTGTGTGGTTGACAGAACATTAAAATCCAGTTACTTACTTATTGACCAGAGGGAGCGAGGAAGCCCATACAAACCTCTGTGTGAATAGCAGGTACCATGCACCGGGTGTCTGCTGGAGATCCACAACCACACACAATCACAGTGCATGCATACAGGGGAGTGATGTGTAATTCATGTGAAAAAATATGTGACTATACATTTTAAGTTGTGTCACCTGCTGCGTAGGGATTCACAGTGAGTTTTGTTTTTTGTGTGTGATGGTTGTGCATCAGGACATCCTGAAATGTGCATACTCAATGAAAAAATTAAGAGGATTTACATTTTAAGTTGTGCAACCTGCTGTATAAGGGTTCACAGTGTTTTTGTGTATGGTGGTTGTGCATCAGGACATCTTGCAATGTGACTGTTGTTCCCTTGCAGGCAAACATATGTACGTCTGCACCACCTGTGTACAGACACCTGGGTTCACAGCACCTCCATTCCCATCGACAAGGAAGAGGATAAGCCCATCATGAACAAGGTACGTCTTGCTTGTTGGATTGCCTCATGTCTGGGTCAGTTGGTTTGGTTCAGTGTTTGTTAAGCAAGCCGCAGTCATCTAAATTCAGAGGTTACTTGGTTCTTGTTCAGTGGCCTCATTTCTGGTCGGTTGGTTTAGTTCAGTGGTTAGTAAGCAAGCCACAGTCATCTAAATTCAGAGGTTACTTGATTGCTTGTTCAGTTGCTTCATTTCGTGGTTTGATTAGTTGAGTGGTTTATAAGCCACAGTCATCATTAGATCAGTGGTTTTATATAGATATATATATATCTATCTATGGGGAGAGAAACAGAGAGACAAAGAGAAAAAACAGTCATGAACATTTGGATTGCCTCATTTCCGAGGGAGAGAGACAGAGACAGAGAGGATCTGTCATGAACATAATATATATATTTACAGCTTGATAGGTTGGTTACCCAGCTGGTGTTGACTCAACCACTCTTTCGCAACAGGTTGGCTGCGCCAAGATCAAAGAGGACAAGGAAGCATTTGCCATCGTACCCGTTTCGGCACAGGAAGTGAGGGACCTGGACTTTGCCAATGATGCCGCCAAAGTTCTCACGGACATTGCCAACAAGCTGGAGAGGTCGGCCATTACGCAGAATGAGAGGAGGTATGAGTCTGTGTCTCCGCTGTTTTCGATGGGAGTTGCATGATGGTGCAGTGGAATCTGTGATGAAGGGTGGCTGATCAAGAAATCATTTGGACATAGGTTGAGATGATGTCTGAAGCAGACGATGCTTTCCTCCATGTTCATTTAGATCACATGCAGCCAAAATCAGTTGCAAGATTACGCGATAACTTCCAGTCAGCCATTTGGTTGCAAAATTCAAACTGTGCAAGAACCTGAGCTAACAGCAAAGATGCCGAGAAAATGTTTGTGCCAAGACCGCTGTCTAAAGGACATTGCATACCAGGAGTGGGTTCTAAAAGATAAGCTGGACAAACATTATGCTTAAAGCGTGGCATGCGAAATTCAGCTGTTTTTTGTGTTCCTTACTGTTGCGATGGTCCTTACAAAACCTGATATTGGTCCTTACAAGTCCTTATAAGATCCTTACTTGACTCTAGTCTAAGTCCCTGGGAACCATACTTTTCAGGACTGTGACCAAGCTGATTTCTGAGGTCATCTGTTTCCTCCTGGGCATCGACCCAAGCCAGTCCAGCGACCGAGACCTCATGGAGGTGGAGGATCATGGGAAAACAGACAGAGAGCGACAGAAACTGATCCGTGAGCAGAACATTCTGAAACAGGTTTGTGTTTTGTTTTTTTGTTGTTTTGGTTTTGGTTTGTTGTTGTGTGTGTGTTTTGTGTGGGGGGGTGGGGGTGGGATGGGGGAGTTTTGTTTTTATGGCATCAAGGAAATATTACATAAAATCTTCAGATTGTGCATATTTTCTATGCTTTTGATGATGTGTAAGTGTGTATGACAGAGATTGATTCAGAAGATGTTTATTCAGTACATTCTTTATTTACCTGTTTATTGCATTTATTTTGCTTTGTGGCTGTAATTCAAATTTCCAGTGTCTACTGAGGACAAATAAATATTAGTGATTTTTCTTGATTCTTATATAAGATGATGATTTATTATCCTTTTCAAGCATTCATTGGTGTGAAATGCATAAGTACAAGACAGTTGCACTTACAGTGCACAATTTGTGAATAGCTATGTTGCTATGTCAATGTGCTATGTTGCCTGATACTTCAAAAACTGCCTTTTATTCTCAGGAAATTGGGACTGGGAACTCCCCTCCCCACCCCAATCCTACCATATCCCCACCCCACCCCCTTTTGTACTCTATTTGACTTCATCGAAAGGTTATGTGCTGCATAGCTATTTAAAAGCAATTAATATTTTTGGAAGAATGTAAATTTGAGATAATTTTTGGTTGTTTGTGTTCTATAATAAACAATTTTTTCAGTATGGTTTTAAAATTCTAACTATATACCAGTTTTAACATGTACATATTTTTAACATTTATTGTGTGATGACAAAATGTGTCACCCTGATATATCCATACTGGTTGATTAGGCGTAAAACACCAAGTTGGTTACTATAATAATTATATGCTGTATGTACTCACCTGTAAAGTTTAGCATGTTGGACGCAGGTGTTCAAGATCCTTCAGGCCCCGTTCAAGGACATGGGTGATGGGGCTCTGATGAGGATGGAGGACCTGTCGGACCAGCGTCACGGTCCCTTTCGCTACATCTGCCAGCTGTGCTACAAACTCCTCAAGCTCTCTTTCAAAAGCTACCGCAAAAACCAGGTGAGTGAGAGGATGGGGGGTTTGGTTACGAATGGTTACAGTGACTATGTCTTCTCAGGAGCACAGTTATTTTGTTTTGTTTTCTGAATGCTGGTTATGGTTAAAAATGCAGTAATCTGTTGCTGTTTTGTTTCAAAGGAACTACTGTGAGTTTACAAAGAAAGGATAACATTTAGATGTTCGTTACAGCAAGAAGTAAATGTGGTTGATCCAGTGTGATCTAGCAGTCACCTTTGTCTTTCTCCATTTTGTCTGAGCCTTTACTACAGTAGTCGGGTGGTTACTGTTAGGATGACAATTTAAAAAAAATATTTTTTACTTTTATTCCAATGCTTAATCCAGCTGTGTTTGAGTCTCATCCTTCACAGTGTTATTTTCACGCAATCATGCCTGGCCCAGATTATTGATTATGAAGTGTCAGCATCAAAAACAGTTGCTGTGTGTGTCCCTGTTTCATCTTATAATTCCCAAAGGCACTGTCTCTGCATGTGCATCTCACTCACCTGCATGAGCTCCCATTTTTCAGCCTGAGCTGACCTTTTGTGGTTCATGGGACATTAAAATGCAGTTGTAACTAACCTGCAATAATAATAATAATGCCTTACATTTATGAATTAAGTGTCCTTTGTCATGGGAGCTGATAGTGCTTTACAATTAATAGCAACATTTACAGTGATAAAATATGCAAGTGCCCCAGAGGCATTGAGTCATGCAGATATAACCTGCTCATCAAACGCAAACACACACATGCATACACACACATGCACACACACACACACACACACACACACACACACACACACATGCACACACACACATGTACACACACACACACACACACCAATCGGTATCATGTTGGGAAACATTCTGAACATATATTATGTAAGCTAATGTATGAGCTGTCTGCCACCCCACCCCCCACCCCCCACCCCCAGTCAATCAGCTGAATGATTTTTGGATACCTATGCTATCCTAAACCAGTGCTTGGAGTTTGGTCAGTGTGGTGTGCCACAGCCCATGCCAGGGTGGCTGACAGAGGGGATGGTAACAAGCTGAGTGCTGTTGGCAGGAGTAGGTGGTGGTACAGGGCTACACAGTACGGAGAGGATGGTAACAAGCTGAGTGCTGTTGGCAGGAGTAGGTGGTGGTACAGGGCTACACAGAAAATGGAAAAGGGGGGGATGGTTTTACAGGGCTACACAGTACGGAGAGGATGGTAACAAGCTGAGTGCTGTTGGCAGGAGTAGGTGGTGGTACAGGGCTACACAGAAAAACGGGGGGGAGGATGGTTTTAACAAAGCGGGGGGAAAGGGGGCTGTTGGCAGGAGTAGGTGGTGGTACAGGGCTACACAGTACGGAGAGGATGGTAACAAGCTGAGTGCTGTTGGCAGGAGTAGGTGGTGGTACAGGGCTACACAGTATGGAGAGGATGGTAACAAGCTGAGTGCTGTTGGCAGGAGTACGTAGTACAGAGACGATGGTAACAAACTGGGTGCTGACAGGTGTTGACAGGGGTACATAGTACTGAGATGATGGTAACACTGAGTGCTGTTGACAGGAGTACGTGGCCCAGAAGCTCCCCTTCATGCAGGAGCAGATTGGGTTTGACGTGGGGGCGGAGGACACCATCACGGCGCTGCTGCACAACAACCGCAAGCTGCTGGAGAAGCACATCACCGAGTCCGAGATCGACACCTTCGTCAACCTGGTCCGCAAGAAGAAGGAGCCCAGGTAGTAGCTAGTAAAAAGCAAAATCTTTAAAGCTGGATATTACTGTGAGGTGGTTGTGTGTGTGTGTGTGAGTGTGTGTTGGTGATATGTTTGGAAGCAGAATTTGTTTCATAGGTTTCTTCTTTTTTTTGGACAAAGTATCTTTCATTTTGTCTCTTTGATTTAGTTGATAGAGAATTGGTTTTTAACCATGGTGGTTATATCAAACAACCCTGTCTCTTGCAATATTACATTGGCCAAAACATTGGATGTGTCTTGTTTGGCTAGGTACGACACTATGCTACACGACATCCAAACACTGCACCAGCTAAGGAAGGGGCTTATTTTGTTTGGGCAGAGTTGGGAACTGAAGCATATTGTCATACACGGGAATCAACAGTGAAGTCAGACCAATTTACGGTGGCACAATGGTGTGTGTTTTTGCAGGTTCCTGGACTACCTGTCCGACCTGTGTGTGTGTAGCAAGGTGGCCATTCCCGTCACACAGGAGCTGATCTGTAAATGTCTGCTCAGTGAGAAGAATGCAGACATTCTCATT
The DNA here is from genome assembly GCA_018857735.1 of Alviniconcha marisindica. Classification (NCBI taxonomy): domain Eukaryota; kingdom Metazoa; phylum Mollusca; class Gastropoda; family Provannidae; genus Alviniconcha; species Alviniconcha marisindica. The sequence goes on along the minus strand of JABMCL010001475.1, from coordinate 865,644 downwards.
GAAACCAGGTGAGTTAGTTGTGTGTATGGGTGCTGTCATTCTCATCGAAACAGGTGTGTCAGGCATTTGTGCAGGTGCTGTCATTCATTCTCATCGAAATCAGGTGCGTCATGCATTTGTGCAGGTGTCATTCTTCTCAAAACCAGTGCTTTACATTGAATTATTGTAGGTTTTAATTTGAATTTTAGTTATTTACATGTTACACTGATGGTACGTTTCAAAACAAATTTCCTTTTACAGGACAATAAAGTATTATTTTATGTCCCATTGCATGCTTTCACACACTACCTCCTTGCAATGACTCCGTGTGGGCTGCAGGCTGGTGCGCACCCAAGTGGAGATGGAGATGGAAATGGAGAGCACGGACGGGGAGCCAGTGGACCAGATCATCACTGTGGAGGAGGACGAGGAGGTCATGCTGCTCTGGAACAGCGGCCAGAACCAGAAGGGCATCCGAGAACTGGCCATGGCTGCCGCTGAAAACATCAAGGAGGACAAGGACATCATGCACTACTACAGGTAAGAAGACTTTTAGGGTTCTGCTAGGGAGATTGTATGTTGATGCCAGGGACGGTGAAGACGTGCACTGCTGGATGTAGGACTTTAGGTTCAGGTTTGAAGACCTAATCCAGATGCCGTAATGTTGGCAAGGTTAAGCACATGACAGTTCACGGTAACCAGTAAAGTTTGGTATTTTACCAGTTAAGACCAGCGTATACCGGGGAAAAATCTACAATCAGTCAGCTGTACCAGCTGTTATTTTCTTTCACCAGTTCTCAAAATATATACACACATATGAACAAATAAAGGCAGCAGAGAGGGAGAGAATGTTGCAGGATATGTGTGTTTGTGCACATGTGTGTGTGTGTTCTGGATAGGGAAGAAAGCAGGGTGTTTGCTAGTAGAACTAGAATCGGCGGCCATGTATCTGACTGGTTACTGTGATAATCTGACTGGTTTCCATGAACCACTTTTGCCACCTTATAGATGTCACACCAGTTTGAAAAAATGTCTTGATGTACTACTTCAGACACCCACCAGTTTGAAAAAATGTCTTGATGTACTACTTCAGACACCTAGGAAGACTCGGGTGTAGACATGAAGATTTTAGGACTTAAGATTCCAGGCGCAGACAAAGTACAAGACCTGTGAAGACATAGCAGTGAGTGTGCAGAAGGTGAACTTGTATCTTTAGGGTTCTTTTCCTGCAGTTTCAGGATGTTTCAGCCTTTGTGAATATTTGCATAATTTTTCAGGCACCAGCTGGACCTGTTCTCCAACATGTGTCTGGACCGTCAGTACCTGGCCATCAACAGCCTGTCCCCCCAGCTGGATGTTGACCTCATCCTCAAGTGAGCAGCGTTGTTGTTGTTTTAACAATGTAACAGTTAAAGGCTCGGCCTGAACATCAGTGCTGTCCTCAAATGAGCACAAATCACAGTGTTGTTTTTAACAGTTAAAGGGACTGCCTGAACATCAGAGTCATCATCCTCAAGTAAGTACAAGTCACAGCGTTGTTACTGGTGTTTTAACAGTGTAACAGTTAAAGGGACTGCATAAACATCACTGTCATCTTCAAGTGAACTCGAGTTGCAGACCTGTTCATTTTACCATGGCAACATTTAAAGGGACTAAACTGCACTGTTGTGTCCTCATTACTGGATGTCAGTACCATGCTCAAATGAGATTATGAATGATCACAGAGCTCTTTGCTTTAAGAGTGTAGCAATTAAAGGGGCTGTTACATTCAGTCCCCACTTTTATGGTGGTCCCCGCCATCCTTTGGTGAGCTCAAGTTACAGTGCTATTTGTTTCAACAGGACAACACTGAAAATAACTTTTGCATTTTTTATATTTTTGATTCCTTATTGAGCACTGGATTCATCCTCATGTCAGCTCAAGTCATAATGTTGTTCATGCTTACCAGGCCACATTTATTTAGTGCATCTATTCCATTCCATTCTATTACTGGACATCAGCCTTATTCTCGAATGAGCTCAAGTGGCAGAGGTTGTCATTTTTTCAGGGTAATGTTTAATAATAGTAATAGAGTATTTATGGCGCCCCATCTTGTAAGAACCTGGAGCGCCTACAAAGACATAAGGATATGTTCATGTCATCACACGCACTCGCTTGCATGCATGCATGTATGCATGTACACAAACACTTACACACACAGCCATGCACACACTCATCTGCACACACACTCTTGCACACACATGCACACACACACACATGCACACACACACACACGCACACTGTTTAATGAGTCTGTAGAGACTAACTGATTCCAGTGCCTTCTTTCAGCAGGAAGGAACCTGTGCAAGTCTTCTGAAAGGTGACATCTGTTCTGGTGCTGACTGCAGTTAAATTTTGCTGGATGAAATCTAAACCACTGCACGCTCAGGTGATGTGTTGACAGGTGCATGGCTGACGAGTCACTGCCTCCTGACCTGCGGGCGTCGTTCTGTCGTCTGATGCTGCACATGCACGTTGACCGTGACCCCCAGGAGCAGGTCAAGCCTGTCAAGTATGCTCGCCTCTGGTCCGAGATCCCCACAGAGACCTGCATCAGAGAGTGAGTGACTTGATGGCATCCTGTGTTCATGGAAAATGTTGGGGGAAGCTTGGGGGGGGGGGGGGGGGGGGGGGGGGGTGAGGGGAGGGGGAGATGAACAGAGAGAGTGAGTTCTTCATGTGTGTGTGTGTGCTTGATTGCACTCGTGTTTTTGTGTGGAGTTACTTTGTGTGCATATTTGTGAGCGTGTATGCGAATGTTTAAATATTCATGTGTGTATGTGTGGACACGTGTTTTGTTAATGTGTACCTCAGTGTGCATGTGTTTGTGTGTGAGAAGGTGGGAGGGGGGTGGTACGCAGGGATGTGCATGTGTTACTCATAGAGCAATACCAAATGCATCAGTCACACACATGCACACACACGTACACACACATGTGCATGCACACATGCATGATTGTCCCATTCACCATGTGTTACACATAGAGCAATATCAAATGCATCAGTCACACACACACACACACACACACACAGACGCACACACACACTTGTCCCATTCACTTTGAAATTGTTAAAGCAAGCACCCACTGTATGAGTCTTTTCTGTCTTTTGTCCAGTTATGAGTCTCACATCAGCAACGTGCCTGAGCGAGAGAGAGTGAGGAACAAGTTTGCCCAGACCATGGCCTTTGTGGAGGACTACCTGTGCAACATAGTCAACAAGGCCTGGGCCGAGAAGGAACAGAACACACTCACCTTCCAGGTAAAAATCAAGAAAGAAGAAAATCTGATTTTGGCTCTGGAAGGGGGGGGGGGGGGGGGGGGGGTGGTGCACCCAATAGTATGGGATTAAGAGGATGTACCTCTGGTGGAATTTATGTACCTTGTATTTACATGCATGCCAGATGAGAGTTACCGTAGGCGACTCAGGTCTTTGTTGTTGTACTTGCGTTATCTGTTTTTGAGCGCTAATTAACTCCTTTGTGTGTGGATTAAGTTCGGTTAATTTTTCTTTAATTTTGTGCTTCTTGTCAACTGTTTTTGACTTGTTCGCTGTTGACTGTGTCTGAAGCAGTGGTCCAGCTTGGTTTGATCGCCTGTGCTTTGAGCTGGTATAGAAGAATTTTGAATGTAATTTGTCCTGAAGTGACCCAGCGTGATGACAGGACATTAAAAATCCTAGACCTGACTAACTTCTCTTTAATATTTTTTTTCTCCGTCTTTTGATCTTACTCAGTCTGTTTTAAGGTCTTCCATACCTAAATATGATGCTTTAATAATCGGTTACTTGTTTTTCTTTCCACTTTGATCTAAAAGATGAAAAAAGATGAAAAACATTATGAAAAGAGTGGAGAGGGGAGTGGTTAATGGAGCCATGTGTTTGACAAAGCTGCAGAAGGGGGGAAAAAATAGAAAATTTACCCAAATCCTGTATTTATTACTGTCGTGTTTGTTTGTGTGCATGCATGTGTGTGTGTGTATGTGTGTGTGCGTGTGTGTGTGTGTGCTTGCATGAATGTACATGTGTGTGTGTGTGTGTGTGTGTGTGTGTGTGGTGTTGTGTGTGTGTGTGTGTGTTGGTGTACATGTGTGTGTGTGTGTGTGTGTGTGTGTGAGTTTCAGTTGCAGCGTTTCAACTGCATGTTTCCATTGTCTCTTTGTTGTTTGTTTTAAGTCTGTCTGAATTTGCCTTCCTGTTGTTCCTGGTGACCGTAGGTGGTGAACCTGGCTCGTCAGCTGATCTACTTTGGCTTCTACACGTTCAGTGATTTGCTCCGCTTGACCAAAACCTTGCTCAGCATCTTGGACTGCGTACCCGAGACCAACAACACACCCTTGCCCCAGCCTGTGGAATGTAAGCAGCTGCTTGGTCTTAGTTGGTTGAGCAGTAAGTCTTGATACTTGCAGCCACCAATCCTACCACTCCTCTGGAACACAGAGGGGAAACTGCTGACGGTTCGGTGGCTTTGACCAATACTTGCTGTTGTCATTTTTTAAAGCTGATAGCTTTCTGCTGTGCAAGTGTTACTTTGTGTTTTTCACTTAAGTTGCATTTGATGGATTTGTATGTTTTGTATATGTGTGTGTGTGTGTTTTACTACTGACAGTTCTAGTTGCCTAACTCTTCTGTTTGTGGAAATTGGTGAGTTCCCTAATCAAGGCTTCTCAATTTTTTCCATTGGTTTGTAACAGTCTAAAACTGTATGTTATGCAAGCCAAAAAAAAAAAGAAAAAAAAGAGAGAGAGGGAGAGAGAGAGAAATTGAGAGGAACTGACACCCAAGGACTGATTTCAGATCTCCTTTTTTATTTTTTTGCCCAAAATATGCCAGCTGGGGCAGGATAGCTCAGCTGGTGGAATGGCAAACTGAAAATGCAGGTGCAGTGCTGATGTAAGTTCAATTCCCCAGTGCCTCAAAGGATTTCTTTTCCTGGAGTCAGCTTTCAGTGTGGACTCTCTTAAAGTGTTCAAACAGCCCATGTGTGCAATTGTATGCATCAACATCTGCATGCACGTGCATAATCTTTTTTTTCTTTTTTTAAAAACACGCTGACAGCCATACCCCATCATTTGTGTTCAGGCGAGGAAGAGAAGAGTCTGATGCAGGTGGGTGTGGAGATGATGATGAACAGCAAGAAGCATGACGTGGAGGAGGACAACCTCGTCATGGACACCAAGCTCAAGATCATTGAAATCATCAAGGTCTGTAATACTGCATAAGGTTTTGTAGTGTGTGTGGGGAGGAGGATGGGTTTTTTTTTTTTTGGGGGGGGGGTGGAGGTGGAGTAGCATGAAAGATGTGTGAAGGGGGCAGTGCAGCTTGGTCACAGATCTCAAGAGCATCAGAATCTTCAAGATGGGATAGAGTATTGTGTCTTCATCAGTGTGTTTGGTGGAGGGGTGTTTTTGTGTGTGTGTGTGTGTGAGAGAGAGAGAGAAGCTGCATGTCGGTTTCCACACGTCCTGCAAACCCTGGACATTTTAACTGAACCAGTAGAAGTGGATGCAGTGCAACAAGCCACCACATCGTTCTGTTCTTGTCATTTTGCTGCAGCAGGGCTGCAATTGTAATTATTCTGCTGGTGTGTGTGTTGACAGTTCATCCTGAACGTGCGGCTGGACTACCGCATCACCTGCCTTCTGTCCATCTTCAAGAAGCAGCACGATGGGGATGGGGCACCACAGGAAACCTCTGCACCAGGTACGCATGCAGCCCTCCACCAGTTTCAACACAGTCTGCTTTGGTCCCATCCACCAGTTTCAACACAGTCTGCTTTGATCCCATCCGCCAGTTTCAAAACAGTCTGCTTTGATCCCATCTGCCAGTTTCAACACAGTCTGCTTTGATCCTATCAGCCAGTTTCAACAAGGTCTGCTTTGATCCCATCCACCAGTTTCAACACAGTCTGCTTTGATCCCATCCACCAGTTTCAACACAGTCTGCTTTGATCCCATCCGCCAGTTTGAACACAGTCTGCTTTGATCCCATCCTCCAGTTTCAACACCATCTGCTTTGATCCCATCCGCCAGTTTCAACACAGTCTGCTTTGATTCCATCCGCCAGTTTCAACACAGTCTGCTTTGATCCCATCCGCCAGTTTCAACACAGTCTGCTTTGATCCCATCTGCCAGTTTGAACATAGTCTGCTTTGATCCTATCTGCCAGTTTGAATACAGTCTGCTTTGATCCCATCTGCCAGTTTCAACACAATCTGCTTTGATCCTATCAGCCAGTTTGAATACAGTCTGCTTTGATCCCACCCACCAGTTTGAACACAGTCTGCTTTGATCCCATCCACCAGTTTCAATACAGTCTGCTTTGATCCTATCTGCCAGTTTGAATACAGTCTGCTTTGATCCCACCCACCAGTTTCAACACAGTCTGCTTTGATCCCATCCGCCAGTTTCAATACAGTCTGCTTTGATCCTTTCTGCCAGTTTGAATACAGTCTGCTTTGATCCCATCCACCAGTTTCAACACAGTCTGCTTTGATCCCATCCACCAGTTTCAATACAGTCTGCTTTGATCCTATCTGCCAGTTTGAATAGTCTGCTTTGATCCCAGCCACCAGTTTCAACACAATCAACTTTGGTCCCAGGGTTATAGGCTTCTGGCTGGGTACTATATCCTGCTTTGGGACATACATGTACTGTTAAAGAAGTAAATCTTTGTCAGTAATTTAAAAAAAAAAAATTAAACAAAAATCATAGTTCTGCCTAATTTAATGGACTATACTATGCTGTACTACACTCTGCTGTTTTATCCTGTACTATATACTATACAACACTGTGCTATGCTGTAATTTGGTCACCAGTCATTGAAAACTTCCATCATAGTTAGGGCTTATTAAAGTGGAGAAAGCATGTGGATGAATATATCACTTAATTGATGCCTTGAAAAGCTCTGACTGTTTTTCTTTGTGATCATCTCAGTTTGTTGAACCAGCATGTCTTATTTATTTTCTCATTATTCTTGGTGGTTCTTTTTTTCTTTTCTTTTTTTCCTTTCTTTTTTTGAGGTGTATTGCTGTGATTACAGGGGAGTGGGGTGGGGTGGGGGGGGGGGTGGGGGGGTCAAGACTTGGAGAGCATTGCTATTGCCACACTACTGGAGAATATGTTTTGTTTTCTACTGAGTTTGGTTTCCCCCTCATTCACCTTATGCTTGTTGTCTTTTTTGGCTGGTTGTGTCGTCAGTAAAGCATGTTGCTGTGTTGACAGGGGGCTTGGACCTGGAAAGCATTGCTACACAGGCAGAGGACATCTTCGGTGGCAGGTAAGATCTCATTGCCCTTTTGGGTTGCTGTGCCTTGTATAGTTGGTGTACTCTGTTGTCTTGCCCCAGTTGCGGGATGTTTCCCAGAGGAATCTGGCTCAGAGTGAGATGGGTGGATGTGGACTAGGGGGGCAACAGCCAGGGGAATACATGTTCATGCAGGCGTTGCTGAACCTGGTTATCCACATCTGTCTGTGCTTCAGTGATGTGTTAGTTGAGATGAAATTGAGTGGATTCCTGACACATCTTACAGACAGCTGGTTTTGACCTGAGCCATCAGAGCTGGGGTGGGGGGGGGGGGGGGGGGGGGGCAGCAGCATATGTCTGCTGGTTTTCTTCAACTTGTTGACACACTGATGTTGATGATGTACTGAACTTGCATACCTCCTTACCCTGGCTGTCTGCAGCGCGGAGACGGCTGAGCTGGACCTGGACGGTCAGGGGGGCAAGCTGTTCCTGCGCGTCCTGCTCAACCTGGTGATGCACAACTACCCCTCCCTGGTGTCCGGGGCCCTCCAGCTGCTCTTCCGACACTTCTCGCAGCGCCAGGAAGTCCTGCAGGCTTTCAAACAGGTCAGTGACTGTGAAGACAGAATGCAGCTGCCCTTTTGGCAGGGTAGGAGGTGATGGGGCTGTGTATGTGCTGCTTTTTTTTTCTTCTTCTTTTTTTCATGCAGCTTTGAGTAGATCTTTCTTGTGTATGCATGTTTTTTTAATTTCATGTTTGCATATGGGTTGGTTTTGTGGGTTGACTTGAGAAGAGGTTTGTCTAGCAGAAAGTTTTGAAATGTGAATTTGCTTATGACAGAGTTTGATTGTCTAGAGATGACCATGTGTGGTTGACAGGATGTCAAGTGTGTGGTTGACAGGATGTCAAGATCCTGTTACTAACTAACTTTATCCTATGTGGTTGACAGGATGTTAAGATCCAATTACTAACTTTGCCCTGTTTGGTTGACAGGATGTTAAGATCAAATTGCTAACTAACTTCTCTTTGCAGATGTTTTTTTAACCCTGCCGACAGCACCAGAAGTCATGCAGGCCTTCAGTTAGAACAGCAATTAACCCATGAAGACAGAACACAGCTGTTCTAATAACAGGTTATCAAGCATCGTTGGGCTTGTGCATGTCATTTTCCCATGCAGACGAGTCTTTCTCTTAGGTCCTCTTTGCATAGAGGTTATAGCAACAGGGGCTGGAAGTCCACCATTTTGTTACAACAAGGTACATCAGACCAGGCAAGGCTTGTGTGTTATAACCTCTGCCATTTTGTTATCCCACTGACAGATTCAGCTGCTGGTGACCAAATGTGTGTTCTTTTGCCTCGCCATTGCCAGGTGCAACAGGTGAACAGGTGAACTCCCACCAGACCAGGAAGGGCTTGCATGTAACCTCTGCCATTTTGTTATCCCACTGACAGATTCAGCAGCTGGTGTCCAGACGTGTAGACTTTTGCCTTGCTGCTGACAGGTGCAACTTCTGGTGTCCACAAGTGACGAGGAGAATTACCACCAGGTCAAACGGGGCTTACCTGTAACCCTTTGCCTTGCCATTGTCAGGTTCAGCTGCTGGTGTCCATGAATGACACGGAGAACTACCACCAGATCAAGCAGGACTTAACCTTTTGCCTTGCCACTGACAGGTGCAGCTTCTGGTGTCCACAAGTGACTAGGAGAAAGTGACGTGGAGCACTACCGCCATATCAAGCAGGACTTAACCTTTTGCCTTGCCACTAACAGGTTCAACTGGTGGTGTCCGAAGGCGTTGCCTTTTGCCTTGCCATTGTCCAGTTCAACTGGTGGTGTCCAGAAGTGTTGCCTTTTGTCTTGCCACTAACAGATTCAACTGCTGGTGTCCACGAGTGATGTGGAGAACTACCGCCAGATCAAGCAGGACTTACATGTAACCCTTTGTCTTGCCACTGTCAGGTTCAACTGCTGGTGTCCACGAGTGATGTGGAGAACTACCGCCAGATCAAGCAGGACCTGGACGAGCTGCGCCTGCTGGTGGAGAAGTCTGAGCTGTGGGTCTACAAGAGCAAGTTCAGCGACGGCAGCAAGAAGAAGAAGAAGGTCAGCAGCGGGGGAGGGGGAGAGGACGGAGATGAGAAGGTGAGACTCGTTTAACCCTTTACCTGGCAAACGAACCGCAGTTGAAGTTAACCCTTTGTCTGTGAAGTTGACTGCGACGTAAGACTCTTTTGTCTAAAATCCTGCTGAAATGGAGACAGAGTTTGCAGGTTGTACTCCTAATATTGTGATGTCTAAGTGAAGGGATATTTCAGACTCTTTATTGAAAATCATGCTGGAATGGAGACTGTGAAGGTCAGCAGATCATGCATACTTCTGGTAGTATGATGTCTAAGAGAAGGCATTTTACATTTTAGCATCTTTCAGACCCTTTGTCTAAAATCATGCTATGTCTGGAATAGCCTGCTCAGGTTTGAATTTAAGTTACCTGTGACAGGCTTTTTTTGCATGCTGAATTTTCCTGTGACTTAAAGACATGGTGAACAAAATAGGTGAGAGATATCTACTAAGTGATGGCTTCTTATTGGTAACCCTTTTGTTGTTTTGTTTTTAGGAGGAAAAAGGCAAAGAGAAGAAGGACAAAAAGAACAAGTCACAGATGTCTTCCTGGGTGAGACCTCTTTGCCATAGGCATTGTCATCCCATGTCAGCTAGTTAAAGTGATATTCTGCCTGTTTGTTAATGAGCTTTGGTTTGGTTTTCTTTTCATTTGTTTGTTTGTTGTTCTTGTTGCTGGTTTTGTTGTTGTTGTTTTGTTTGTGTATTTTTTTTATTTTTGGGGGGGGTGGTGGTGGTGGGGGGGGAGTGGTAGGGATAAGCTAAATGCCAGTGTTGCCTTGCATTACCTTGGGGGGGGGGGGGGGGGGGAAGCACACACACAAAAATGGGTAACTTTATGTGAACTTGTTTAAAAGTGTTGCGTGTTTGTGTGTACAGAGTCTGGTGGGTGACCAAGGCTCGGCCATAGACCAGGACATCGGACCTCCCATCAGCGGAGACTCCACCACCAACTACAAGACCATCAAATTGGTAAGCTTGCCTTGGGTTTTACACCCATAGCAAAGTGACTGGGGAAAAGGGGGAATATGTGTATTAGTTCATCTTGATCCACCTGGCTGTCTGTCCATGTTAATAACACTTTTTGTCAGCTTCTTAACAGAGAGATGCTTTGCAAGCAACTCTGGTTTGCTGGTGGCCCACCATAAGCTGAATTGTGAATTGCATTGTACCCCAGTCTATGTTAATGTGATCTTCATGGTTGAATAGGTGTTAAATATCAAAAGACCAAGTGACTTTCTTTGAATGACCAGAGCAGCACCCTGTTGTAGATCCTGATGTGTTTGACCTGTCCCTGTTGCAGATCCTGATGCACTTGACTGGTCTCTGTTGCAGATCCTGATGCACTTGACCGGTCTCTGTTGCAGATCCTGATGCACTTGACTGGTCTCTGTTGCAGATCCTGATGCACTTGACTGGTCTCTGTTGCAGATCCTGATGCACTTGACTGGTCTCTGTTGCAAATTATTATGCACTTGACTTGTCTCTGTTGCAGATCCTGACACGCCTGACTGGTCTCTGTCTGCAAGACTTGGGAGGGGAGGTGAAAAAGCCACGCAAGCACGAACAGCGCTTGCTGAAAAATATGGGGGCTCACCAAGTTGTGCTGGATCTCCTCAAGATTCCTTATGACACAGTCAGTGTGGTGTTCTTCTGTCTTTCCTGTTGTGTAATCATACAGTGAATGTGTGTGCCTGTGTGTGTGTGTGTGTGTGTGTGTGTGTGTGTGTGTGTGTGTGTGTGTGTGTGAAATGTGTGTGTGTGTGGTCTTACAGACAGTTGTGGTGGACCCAGTGTCTGGTCTTATATCCACCATCATTTGGGATTCTTTCAGTGCTTTTTATGTTTTTTATTTTAATATTTCAGTGTACATTGCCAGAAATTTGGGTCGCCTTACCTGGGTAAAGCACAGCAGCTGCAGAATTAGCGCCACCCATTTCTATCAGTGTGTGCAGCATGTTCTTGTGTCCAAACAATGGTATGGCAGCCAGTGGTTTGGATTTTTTACATGCGGACAGGTCAGTGCATGCAATTTCATGAGCAGTGCATGAAATTCCACGAACACCATAAGAGAGTGCGCTGAAAGTGAAAGTTGACTCTGGGAGAAAAATCCCTTGCAGCACAAGGGGACTCAAACCTGCATCAGTAGTGCACCTAGCTTTTCAGCTGGACACTACTAACTGAGCTATCCCCACCCTAGCTTGGCATGCATCGAAGATCCCAACATCATGTTGAATGTTGTTGCAGGGCACAGACATTAGGATGTCAGAGATCATGAAGCTAGCCCATGAGTTTCTGCAGGCCTTCTGTCTCAACTACCAGCCCAACCAGAACATCCTGTACGGCTCACTGGATCTCTTCCTGTCACCAGGGGTAACTCATCTCTGTCTTTTCTTCATCTGTTTTAATACAGTGTCTGTGAGTTGTCTCCAGGGGTAACTTGTCTCTGTCTTTTCTTCACTCCAGGGGTACTCATCTCTGTCTTTTCTTCGTCTGTTTTAATGCAGTGTTTGTGAGTTGTCTCCAGGGGTAACTTGTTTTTTCTTTTTCTGTTTTAATGCTGTGTGTCTGTGAGTTATCACCAGGGGTAACTTGTCTCTGTCTTTTCTTTGTCAGTTTTAATGCTGTGTGTCTGTGAGTTATCGCCAGGGGTAACTTGTCTCTGTCTTTTCTTCACTCCAGGGATAATCATCTCTGTCTTTTCTTTGTCAGTTTTAATGCTGTGTGTCTGTGAGTTATTGCCAGGGGTAACTTGTCTCTGTCTTTTCTTTGTCAGTTTTAATGCTGTGTGTCTGTGAGTTATCGCCAGGGGTAACTTGTCTCTGTCTTTTCTTTGTCAGTTTTAATGCAGTGTCTGTGAGTTATCGCCAGGGGTAACATGTCTCTGTCTTTTCTTTTTCAGTTTTAATGCAGTGTCTGTGAGTTATTGCCAGGGGTAACTTGTCTCTGTCTTTTCTTTGTCAGTTTTAATGCTGTGTGTCTGTGAGTTATCGCCAGGGGTAACTTGTCTCTGTCTTTTCTTTGTCAGTTTTAATGCAGTGTCTGTGAGTTATCGCCAGGGGTAACTTGTCTCTGTCTTTTCTTTGTCAGTTTTAATGTAGTGTCTGTGAGTTATTGCCAGGGGTAACTTGTCTCTGTCTTTTCTTTGTCAGTTTTAATGCAGTGTCTGTGAGTTATCGCCAGGGGTAACGTGTCTCTGTCTTTTCTTTGTCAGTTTTAATGCAGTGTGTCTGTGAGTTATCGCCAGGGGTAACTTGTCTCTGTCTTGTCTTTGTTTTAATGAAGTGTTTCTATGGCAAGAGAGAGAGAGAGTAGCTCGTGCTAAAATGCTCATGTATATAACTTATTCTCCTGTGAATGATTTATCATAAAACAACTGCTAAAGACATGCAGGCAGTGAACTTTAGTTTGATATTGATGTTTTAAAAATGTGTTTGGCATCATAGTGAATTTGTGGCCTCTTAAAATGTGGTGGCAGTTCACAGCCATTGTGAGAATATGGAGCTGATAGACTTTACACTGCTTCAGTCAAAATCAGCTTTGCAAACTTGAAATGCAGTTTAAAGTTATTTGTATGTCAGAATGAATTGTTGGCACTGCATGAATACTTTGCTAAAATAGATCATACCATGTGAAATTATCAACTGATTTAATCAAATGGCCCCCCCCCCCCCCCCCCCCCCCCCCCACCCCCCGCAAAAAAAATGTGCTTGCCAGTTGTCTCACAGTCCTCCTGACCCCCCCCCCCCCCCGCCCCCCCGCCTCTGCCGCTTTGTGAAAGTGGGTTACATAGTATTAGATGTGTGTGTCGTTGATGACCGCACCATATTGACACAGCCTCCATCATTTTATCATTCTGCCCACAGTCCCTGGAGGCACAAACCATGCGTGCTATATTCCAAGACAACGTGTCACTGTGCAACGATGTGACGGAGCGCGTTGTTCAGCACTTTGTGCACTGCATCGAGTCACATGGGCGTCATGTGCACTACATCAAATTCCTGCAAACCATCGTCAAAGCAGAAGGAACCTACATACGACGCTGTCAGGATCTTGTCATGGCTGAGGTAGGTGTGATCACTCATGCTTAGGTGAAAGCTGTTCAGTATATATAGCACAGAAATCTGGTTTTCTTAAAACAGATAAATGCATAATTTTTTCTTGAGTACTTCCTTCCCTCTGAGAGGAAAGGGCTGGCTGGCATGTCTCCATCTTCATCCACAAAGTGGCCACAGTCAAACGCCTGTTGTTATACACTGCCACTGTGAGAGGTTTGATGTGAAAACACATCTGGATTGACTGTCAGATTGAAATATTTCATTTTGCTAACTTTTATTTGAAGTACTGCAGGAGTGGGAACACAACCTGCTGCTTTTTGTTGCTGCAAAATGTTACCAGCGTCCTAATTTCTATGACTGAACAGAAATGATTGTGTGTGGGTGGGCATGTGTGCGTTGATGGGGGGGGGCATCTTGCACATAGTTATGCTTGAACCCATGTTGATGTGTACTTTATGTGTTAGCTTTTGCTAAATTACAGATAACATTCTCCATCTCAGTGTGCATTATGTGTGTCATGTTTGTTCAGTGCTTTGAGCCGCAGGGTAGAAGTAATAACAATAGTATGCACTATGAATCTGAAAAGTACAATTGAATTGATAATTCCTTCTTTTTTTTTTAAAGGGGGGGGGGGGGAGCCGAGCCCCAATACACAAGCACCACAAAGCACCTAGTGCGATTGTCCTGACACTTGGCAGTAAAGGTGTATTGCATTACTGATACTGTGACGATTTTGGTCTTCTGTCTTGCCCTCGTCACGCAGCTGGTGAGCGCAGGAGAGGAGGTGTTGCTGTTCTACAATGACCGTGGCTCCTTCAACACCCTGATTGAGCTGATGCGGTCAGAGCGGCACCGCACGGACGACCGCAGCCCCCTGCAGTACCACATCAACCTGGTGCAGCTGCTGGCGCTGTGCACAGAGGGCAAGAACGTCTACACTGAGATCAAGTGCCACTCCCTCCTCCCGCTCGATGACATCGTGCGCGTGGTCACCCACAGCGACTGCATTCCAGAGGTCAGGTTTTTGGGGCGTTTTTTTATTTGTGTCTAAAACTTGGGGTGGGGGGGGGGGGGGGGGGGGGGGGGGGGGGGGGCTAAGCTCATCATTGTGGGGCATTTATCCACATAACATGATCCGTCCTCTACAATAATTCTTTTGCATCAGAGGTTTGATTTTAATTGGGGAAGCTGGGAATGGTGGTGGTGGTGGTGGTGGTGGTGTGTGGTGAAGGTGGTGAGGGTGTTGATTGATAACTGTAGTGGCAATAGAGATGATGATAGTGGTGGTGGTGGTGGTGGTGTGTGTGTGTGGTGAAGGTGGTGAGGGTGTTGGTTGATAACTTTAGTGGCAATAGTGATGATGATGATGATATAGTGGTGGTGGTGGTGAGGACGTTAACTGATAAATTGAGTAGCGATGGTGATGATGATTATGATGGTGGATATGGTGGTAAGGATGTTGATGGATAAATTCAGTATTGATGGTGATGATGGTGGTGGTGGTTCATGATGACTGTAGTGAGGACGTTGACTGATAAATTCCATAGTGTTTGACGGGTGGTTCTCTGTTTTGTTCAGGTTAAGACAGCCTACATCAACTTCCTGAACCACTGCTATGTGGACACAGAAGTGGAGATGAAGGAGATCTATACCAGCAGACACATGTGGACTCTCTTTGAGGACTTCCTTGTTGACATGGCCATGGTGAGAAACACCCCCCACGCACGCATGCACGGACACATGTGCACATGCGCACACGCACACATGCACACACACATGCGCGCACACACGCGTTCAGACACACACACAATCATATGCATGCACACGCATTCACACACACACACACACACATATATATATATATATATATATATATACACACCCAGTGTATCTGCAACACTTTGTCCTGAGGTCACCCAGTGTTGTTAGCAGAATGTTAAAATCCAAAAAGTTAGTCTCTGTGCAACACACACCCAAATTTACACCAGCAAACATAATTATGCAGAATCCCTTTGAGGACATCCTTTGCCAGGGTGATGAGAGTTGCCCACCAACCCCCATGACTCCCCACCCCCCCCCCCCCCCCCCCCACCACCCACTCTGCTGAGCTGACTCTTGTGCTACAACACACTTTACAACAGCACATGTATGTGGACTTGTTTAAGGTAAAAATTTAAACTGCTATCCCCACCCCTAGCTCCCCAAGCTGATTTTTTTTTCTTCTGATTAAAACAAATCAAATGTAAACCTTGTTTGTTTGCCAGCAGGAGTTAATGACTACAGTTGACAGCCACTGGGCATAGTGTACGTATCAAGTCAAAATTATTTTGTTTTGCTTATGCAGGTGTGCAACTCGACGACAGATCGTAAGCATGCGGATGTGCAGCTGGAGAACTACGTGACGGACACAGTGATGAGCATCATCACCACCTTCTTCAGCTCTCCATTCTCAGACCAGAGCACCAACCTGCAGGTAATCAGCACTCAACAGCTTGAATTGTTCCATCCACCACCCACTCACCTCATTAGGTGTTGTGACTCAGCACGTTAACCTGCCTGACCTTGACCTTTTTGTCCATCTTCAGTGACTTGGCACAGTAACTGGCTGACCTTGACCTTGCATCCTTTTTCGGTGACTCGGCACGTTAACCTGACTGAACTTGAAGTTTTTATCCTTCTGCAGCTGCCCACCACGATAATGTGACTGACCTTGACTTTTTATTATTCATCATAGACCTGCCACATAAATGGACTGACCTTGACCTTTTATGTACTCATCAGTGACATGCCTTATTGATGTGACTGATCTGGACCTGTTATTCATCAGTGACCCATCTCATTAATGTGACTACCGTTACTGTCAGCGACTTTTTTATTATTATTATTATTATCCGTATATGACTCACCTCATTAATGTGACAGACCTTTGTCTCAATCAGTGACCAACCTCTGATGTCACTGTTCATCAGTGACTGTGACCTCACTGCCCTTCAGTGTGACCTTGTTGCTGTCTGGCTGCTACAGCTGGGTTTACGTCTGTTGTGCTGAGACATTGAGTTGATGATGTGCATGGGTGTCTGTGTATCCTGGTAATTTTCCTGTCAACATTCCCTGGCTGGCTGGCTGTCAGTCAGCAACTGCCAGTTTTCTGACTGCAGTGCTGAGTGGTTGAATTGATGATGTGCATGGGTGCGTGTCTGTGTCCTGGCAACCTGGCAACATTCCCTGGCTGTCTGTTTGTCATTAGCTGCCAGTTTTATGTCTGCTGTGCTGAAACGTGGAGTTGATGATTTGCATGATGTGTCTGTACAAACTAGCTTCTGTATAACTTTGCTGTGTGAAGCATTGCATGAAGGTTTTTCATTTATTCCAACAACAGTTTGATGTTTTGTGCTTTCTTTGTGTGGGTGTTGTGAACAGTTCAAAAAGCACCTGTTACAGGTAACGATCTTCAGTGGTATATAAAACTCTTACTTTTTGTCTTCTGTTCCTTTTTTTTTAATAAGGAAAGCAATTTCCACTATCTGTCCATAAATATCTTGTCGCTTCAGAGCTAGAAATGGTCCTACATTTCGAGCCACGAAGCGAAAGAGTGGCTTTGGGTCAAGTTACCTTGACGCAAATGTCACTGTTGACTTGATGTATCTCACCTGTCCGTGTCTCCTTCCCAGTTTCTCTCCCCAGTGCATATACCCGCTCTGCTGTCACTCAGGTGATCTTGCTGTCGCTTTTTGGCCCTTTGCAAAGTGAGTGTACTGCAGAGGAGCCTCCATAACATCAGTAGGTGCAGCCTTCATAAAAGAGAACTCCTTTAAGCTCTAATTCCACTGATGGCAGAGTAATTCCAAGAGCACCTGTTGTGCACATGTTACTTGTAATGTTAATTCCTTTTAACCCAATCAGTTCCAGTGAGGGTAAGTAATTAAATCTATGCATGCCTGTCCCAGGGAATTTATTGGAAGGTTCAGAGTGGATAATAAATCTTAAAGATTCCAGCTGTTCTCATAAGGGAGAAAAACAGGCAAAAGTTTGTGCTTTTTTGTTGTTGCTTTTTTTCCAGTTATTTTTAGGGTGATGCTATATTCAGCAAGGAAATTGAAAGTTGCAAGTAATGCATCAGTTGTGCCTGACTGAATATTCAGTATGCAGGTAGTGGAAGGGTTGGGGTTAAAAGCAAGTTTCTCTTAAGATTGGATTTTGTTGTTCCCAGGTACATAGTTTGTCTCAAGCTGGTTTCAGTGTATGAGCTGTGCATCTCGGTGGTGACCTCGCCTTCATACAATGAACATTTAACCTAGCTGTTTTTGTTTGTTTGTTTTTCTCTCTCTTCTTTTTCCATTTTTGTTACTAAAGTGGACAGATCTCTTTACAGAAAGTATAGTTGAACTTCCCATCAAAATTAACGTGAAAACCTCTTTTTCTGATCAACTTTTTCTAATCGATGCTCCCTGGACTCCCAGCATAATTTTCAGGAAAAACAGTACTTTCTCTTTCCCGCCCTACCCCCACTCCTCTATGTCCACCCAGTCCCCATCATACCACCTCATCTTAGTTTTGGGGTTGATGCTCAGTTCTCGCTCACTTGGATGAGATAAAAGATTGGAGTCTTGAATAGTACAGGCATGTAATGTGTATGCTCATTCAAGTTGGCACAGCAACATTGTTTGGTAGTAATTCCATCAACTTTACAGGTTAGACATCTTTTGGGGGCACTTATGGTATTCATTTTCAACTATACAATACAATACAATATAACTTTATTGCCAAGTGTCAATACAATTGCACTAGGAATGTTTTGTGGTGCCAGGTACCCTCATCACACATTCACACCAATCATAAAACATCATCAGATCACAACAGCAGCAAACAAACATCCAGGTAAAAAGTCATTCATAAATAAATACATGAGAAATCCAACAGACAAGCTATGCATATCACATAAAAATTTCCTCTTCACGAGGTCCCCCTCTCAAAATTACTGTTCTGATAAAAGGAATTATAAAAATTATCTACAGTGAAATTATCTCAGTCCGCAGGGAATTTAAAAAAAAAAAAAAAGCTTCCCAAGAACACAGTGGTTAGTGATGAATTATGTTGATTGTGAAGGTTCATCTTGAAGCATTCACTGTGTTTGCCTAGATGATGGTTTACTTCTGTGTCCATAAACAGCTTTTCCAGAATTCAGTCATAAAATTAAATGGCTGTGATTTGAACCCAAAAGATGACAAGAACTCCTGGAAGCAACAGTAAAAATATTTTATAAAATAAGGAAAAAAGACAGTCTTTCTTTGTTTAAATGATAGTAAGATGCTGTTACATGGATACAGTTGTCATGCTTGCTCGCTGAAACCCCACTTCTGAATATCCAGCTCACTTCTGACAAGGCAATCTATCCTCACTGTTGGCAGCGTGCTGTCAAACAATGATTTCTGCAGAGCCCAAAGTCACCACCTGCTGAAAGAGAACCTATATTTGGATTCATATATTGTAGTAACCGCTTTGTATCATTAAAAAAAGAGAGTGTATTATACATGTCTTTTATTTGTGTCAACTTGTTTCCAATACTGTGTAGAATTTCATGTGCTTAATGTTACTAAATTCTCACTGTATTCAGTTATAATTATATGCAATACCTAATCTTTGCTTTGGATGTAAAACTTTCACATGCATGCATTGTTTTCAGTTTTGCGGATAGACTGGTATTATATCGGTGTGTTTACTTTGTCTTTTCTTTCCCCCAAGCCTTTCCCTGCCAAGCAATTTACAGTTGGTGCAGTCTTATTCCAGGAATTGTCCTGAATACTACAAACGTCTTGTTTGTTGGAACTTTGCCCCATATGAAAATGCAGGACAAGTCAGAACTTTAAGCAGGACATTTATATTGATGTCCTTCAGTGACAAATTGGAAACACACTGCAAAGAATGTTGTATCAACCTGACAGCAAGGAATAGGTTATATGAGCTGCTGGTTGGTTTGTTGTCGTTGAATAGTAAAAAGTGTTGCTTTGTTTTTGTTGTTGTGGGTGCTGTTTCATATTGTTATACTTTTTAGAGAAAGTTTGTTTGTTTTTATTGATATTTTTGTTTTGTTTTCAATTCCTCTGTGTGCCTGTAAAATTCATGTAGTTCCTCAATTTAGTGTGTGTGTGGGCGAGTGTATGCATGCATGCTATGTGTGCCTGTCCACAGTTGGTTTGTTGCCAATTTTTTTTCCTTTTTTACTGTTTAGAGTTCATAATCCTATATCTGTCAGCTATATTTTCATTTTGGGTTGCGATGCAACGTATGTTTATATGTTTTTGTTTTCATGTATATTTTACTTAGAGCTTGAGCACTATGTTTTTGGTTTGATACACAGGTTCATCTGTTTGCTTCAGAGGTATTGAGTTGACATTTTTTTTTTGCAAAAGATTATCACAATACTTTCGTTTACTTTTGCAATTTAGATGACAAGCAAGGGATGTAATTGACCAGACACGGGTGTACGTAGATTGAAGAAGGGCTAGATCCTCCATAACAGTATTGCTGTCCGTTCTTTGCTGGGTGATATTTCTGTGGATGTCTCTCTTGACCGCTCATACATCTGTGCGTTTCTCTGTGTTTCATGACTTTAAACAGGAGTGTGATGTAAGAGCATTTGATCCCAATTCCCTCTCAATTTTATCCATGTCCGTTTTGTGCTGAGTTGCACGTCTTTTGAGTTTGGTGTTGAAAAGAAAGAATTGTAGTTTTGTGTGAATGAGCTCGATGTCTGTACAAAGTCGCCATTTTTGCCTCTGGCTTAATTAAGAGGCACAGGCTCATGCATGACTTAATGGACCTGTCATAGAGGAAAAAAAATTAGAAAAAGAAAAGAAAAAAGGTGTACTTGTCTCGTAATTTTGTTAGTTTTTTGTGGGCATGGACAGATCTTGTAGTTTTGAATTGTTCCAGTTCTTGTAGCAGTTGTGCATGAGTTATGAGCGATTCATGTCTGAGAGTTTAGAAATCCCGATGTAAAAAAAGAATCTCTGGACATTACACAGAACCCTCCCCCCACCACCATCCTGTTTTCCCATCGCCTCCTCCCCCACATTTTTGATACATTCATTTACTCTTCTTGTCATAATATTAGGTACTGATCATTAGCTTTTCACTTGTTTGTTTCTAGTTAGTTTGGTACTGTATGGCACGATCGCATAGCGTACAACATGCACACAGCCCTAGCAACATACTTAGATGCACTTTGTGTAATCAGTCTTCCATTAGCACCTACAGGTCAGCTGTGGTCACCACTGATTTTGTGAGTCAGTTAAGTGTGACATCAAGGAATTCAGTACGACTTTTTCTTTCTTTCTTTTTTGTGGGGAGCAGGTGTCATCAAAAAATCTGACCAATGCTAGAAATGTGCTCTTGTTGGCACCTTTTAGATGATAATGGAAATTTCTAAAGCATTGACCCAGCAGCTCAAAGCACAATGAAAAGATATACTGCCAAAATTTGTGATTTGATATGATTGGGGTTGGGGGGAAGGTGATTCAGTTCAAACAATTCCAAAGGATACTTTACAGACTCACAGAAAACTGTTGACTATAGAAGGCTGTCAACCCTTGCCCTAAATCAGTAAATGATGCACAGACACACACATATTTATATGTATACGTTATATGCACTGTAGATACTGTAGATACATGTATTGTTTTGTCATGAAATAAACGGCGAATGGTTAGCACTTACACACAACAAGTGAATCACCTACAATATGCCTAACCATCATGCCCTGGTTTCGAGGTTGTGGTTTTGTGGATTGTTTTTCTCCCCTGTCTGGTGATAGTGTAGGTAATTCAAGTGTTGTGTGATGTGTTAACTGGGTTCGTTTCTCCCCTGTGTGCACTCTGCAAACATGCTCTGGGCTTCGGACGCAATTTGTTTTGGACTGCTTAACCTCAGCAGTTGCAGCTTATTATTGCAGGAAAAAAAATCAGCATTCATATTCCATATTCCAGTAGTTATTCCTGCTGAAAGTTTTTGGAGCAAAATTCCAGCACAGGGGCGTTCATCAGCATTCATATTCCAGTAGATAATCCTGCTGAAAGTTGGGAGCAAAATTCCAGCATTGGAATGTTCATGACTACAGTTAATATTGCATCAGTTATATTTCTTATGTTTGGCACATATGATTATGTAAAGGTTTTGTGTCAGTCTTCTGTTACAGTGTTAGACACCCGAAGTCTTCTTGTAGGCTGTTTTCAGTGTTTTTCAGGTTTTAGTTGTAAAATGCTGACCCCTTCTCTCTCTGTCTCTCTGTCTGGCTGTCTCTCTCTCTCTCTCTCTCTCTCTCTCTCTCTCTCTCTCTCTCTCTCTCTCTCTCTCTCTCTCTCTCTCTCTCTTAATTTTTTTATTAGAAGTTGTAGTTACTTAAAGTAACTGTGTCCTTGCATCAGGTGAATGCTGACCAATATCTAAAGTTGTGCAATACAGTCCAGAAATGGCGGTTAGACCAGAACAGTGGTAGTTTTGTCAGCCTGAGTCGTTTTGGTCTCAACGTCCCAACCTGTTATACTCACATTTTACACAAGTTTTTGTTCCCCAATCCATAACGATTTATCAGGATGACAGGAGGTTGTTAATGACACAAGAACTTTATCACAGTGTAAATAACAGCTGCACTCTCAAAACTGCTCTGTTAGTGTGACCTGTAGGATGAGTACTTTAGCACATGAGCAATTATGGCATTACATTATAGGATGAGAACTTTAACACATGAGCAGTTATGGCATTACATTATAGGATGAGTACTTTAACACATGAGCAGTTATGGCATTACATTATAGGATGAGTACTTTAACACGTGAGCAGTTATGGCATTACATTATAGGATGAGTACTTTAACACATGAGCAATTATGGCATTACATTATAGGATGAATACTTTAACATATGAGCAATTATGGCATTACATGATAGGATGAGTACTTTAACACATGAGTAATTATGGCATTACATGATAGGATAAATAATTTAACACATGAGTAATTATTGTATTACATTATAGGATGAATACTTTAACACATGAGCAATTATGGCATTACATTATAGGATGGGTACTTTAACACATGAGCAATTATGGCATTACATTATCTCTCACATAAATGTCATTCTGGCATAGTAGGCTGTCTGGAATTTTATGCATGTTTTCAGCGCTCCACAAGTGAACATAGCTGCATTTTTTTTCCCCTTTGACCTTTCACCTACACAATCACATTTCACACTAACACTACTTTTCATTTGTGTTACATTTGTGATTGAGGGGTCAGAATAATCCCTCCCTCCCTTACTCTGCCCCCTACCCCCCACCCCACCTCTCTCTGGGCCTCTGTAGGATGTGGAAGTTTCTATAATTCTCCATATTTATTTTGCCACAGTTGTTTGTATTTTATTTTGCTATGTTAAGTGTTACTGTGTTTGTCGTCATGGACAGATTTATAAGAAAGGTGACTTGTGCTTAAATCTTTATGCTTGTGTAATCATCATCATCATCATCATCATCATCATCTCTCTCTCTCTCTCTCTCTCTCTCTCTCTCTCTCTCTGATGGTTTATTGTTGCAGACAATAGTCCATAACAATGGGGTTGAGCCGATTATTTCATAGCCGGTTTGTGCATTTGCCAATAGACACAAATTAAACAAAACTGTAAATTCATACAATTGAACTAAAACAATTAGTTACAAAAACAAAGCAATCTAAAACAAAACAAAAACAAAACAAAAAACTAAAAAAGGAAAAAGGAGTTTGCACATCATCATCTCTCTCTCTCTCTCTCTCTCTCTCTCTCTCTCTCTCTCTCTCTCTCTCTCTCTCTCTCTCTCCCTCTCTCTCTCTCCTCTCTCTCTCTCTCTCTCTCTCTCTCTCTCTCTCTCTCTCTCTCTCTCTCTCTCTCTCATCTATCATCATCATCATCATCTCTCTCTCTCTCTCTCTCTCTCTCTCTCTCTCTCTCTCTCTCTCTCTCTCTCTCTCTCTCTCTCTCTCAGTATAAACCAGTGCATCTAATTCTCTGCTGCTCGGCTGGTTGAAGGGCTAGGCTTGTCCAGTGCATTGGTTGAGGGTTCTCAGTGTCCCTTTGGACCCAGTCTTTCACCTGCCAATGTGGTTACTATATAGCAGTTTCAATCTCAGAGAGTGATGGACTTTCCCCAGATACTCATTCATTGCGTTAATTGCCTGTCTGTGTAGAAACTGTCCACTCGCCCCTAGTCCCAGAGTGTAACATCTCTTATGCAGCTTGGGATGAAGAGGTGCTGTAGAATAGTCTAAAGATAAAGTATACTTCTGAACAAAAAGGGAAACACCCTTCTACATCATTATTATCTGTGCTGGTAAGCCAGATTTGTGTGTGTGTGTGTGTGTGTGTGTGTGTGTGAGAGAGAGAGAGAGAGAGAGAGAGAGAGAGAGAGAGAATGGGAGCAGTTTTGATCTGCTGTACTTCTGTTTTGAATGTTATTATCTTGCACTCATTGAGGAGGGGCACAAATGAATATTATTATGAAATGTAAATACTAGAGTTTTAATTTGTATCATGTGAAAGAGTGCCTGTTGGTAGCTAAATGTTTTCACATTGGCAGAAAGTTTCAGCCAATGGCATTTTGAAGTGATTAGAGAATTAAGTTCTTTTGCAATCACGTGCTGTTGTTATCTTCACCATCATTATCATTGTCATCATCATTATTATCAGGATTAATATCTGTTCTGGAAAAAGTGTTTGTTTTCAGTTGTTGGACTATGAGTTTAATGCCTTATTGCTGAACTAATATTTCTGAACTGTGTTCTTCTTTGATTTAAAAGCATGATATGTTAAGATGCCTTTTGCATAAATTTACAATGTAGATGCAGAAATTAAGGTCTCTTCTACTAAGAATCCAGAGCTGATCTTGTTCTTAAAGCTGCAGATGGTCAACTTGTAGCCTAAAGTGCTTGCATTACTGCCAGGAATTCTTCTATCATAATTTCCTCCTTCCTGGTTCATGGAAAGTTAATTTTCCCCATTCATCTTGGATTTCAAAACGAAAAAAGTCAATGCCATGAACGGCAATTCAGATTTGTGAGTTGATTTTAAATTATTATTTTTTATAGTGATACCACCTCTGCAGTAGGCTAGCGGTGAACGTTACCTATGACCTAGATGATGATTTATTTTCAGTTGCCAATGTCTTTAGCCTGTGCTGCTCCTCCTTTACCTCTTTTTGCAGTACATTTGCTTTACTTTGATTTAGTCCAGTAAAAGAACACATTTGAATAAGGTGATTGTTGAATTTTCAGACCAACCAGCCAGTGTTTGTGAGACTGCTACAGGGAGCGTTCCGTGTGTCACACTGTCAGTGGCTAACAGGCCCTCAGCGCTACCATGTGGAAAACTGCATCAAGACTCTGTCAGAGAGTGGTATGTGGGTCCATCTGTCTCTGATCTGTCTGTCTCTCTGTCTGTCTACCTCGCTGTCTGCTTCTGCAGTATCTGTCTGTGTTTGCTCACATGTCCTGCCTGTCTCTCGCTCTCAGTGAATAATTTTGATTTGCCTCTACATTCAGAGTTTGTAACCAAGATTGTTCTTGTCTTGCCTGAAAAGTGTGCTGCTGCTGAGGTCACCTGCTTGTAATCGCTGGTGTGAGGAAAAAAATCTAAGGCATTTTCTCTTTGCACAGAATCCTTTAAGACAACTTGATTAAAATGTTTTAATGCACCTGTGATTTCTGTAGTTGTGATCAAGTATGTATGAAACAACACACAAAGAGAACTTGTGGGCTTCCGTGAAAGTCCTTAGGTAAGTGTCATGCCTAAATACACACAGGCACACACACACGCATGCATGCATGCATGCACGCACGCTCGCATGCATGCACACACACACACTTGCATGCATACATGCACACACACACACACACTAACACGCACCATAACATCTGCAGTTCCCAATGAAACATGAATTCAGCATTTTGTTCTCACAGCCAAGAGTCGAGGTATCGCCATCCCTGTTGACCTTGACAGCCAAGTCAACTCTCTGTTTGAGCGATCGCAGATCATCATTCGCAGCACCAACCGCTGGCTGAGCGTGCGACAGAACCGCCGCGAGTCGTCCCCTGCCACTTCACGTGACTACCGCACCATCATAGAGGGCTTGCAGGCAAGCAGTCAGATTGATTTTCTTAACTATTAAAACACCCCCCTTCATTGCTGTGGCTGGGTCTCACTGAACCCTGTAATCTGCTGCCTTCAGTGACTGCTGCTGTAATCTCTTGTTTTTAGAAAACCACCCCTCTGGGGTGACACTGTGCCGTTGAAGTCCTACTACTAATAATAAAAGGTGTTTTTTAAAGCACAAAATCTTATCCCTAGAGACTATTCTAAGCACGCACGCACGCACACACACACACACACACACACACCACACACACACACACACACACGCACCACACACACACACACCACACACACACACCCCACCACACACACACACAAAACACCACACACCACAACACCACACACACACACACACCACGCACGCACGCACGCACGCACACACACACACACACACACACACACACACACACACGCACGCACACACGCACAGAGGCACCCCCCCACACACATGTACTGTCTGTCTTGTGGGTATAGATCCACTCATCAGAGAGGTACACTTCAACCCAACCGGACATTGAAGTCCAAGAACTAACTTTTCAAAAAATACTTTTTTTGTGTAATTTACTGATGTATGACATTGAAGTCCAAAAACTAACTTTTCAAAAAAATACTTCTTTTGTGTAATTTACTGATGTATGACATTGAAGTCCCAAAACTAACTTTTAAAAAGACTTGTTTTGTGTAATTTACTGATATCATATGACATTGAAGTCCAAAAACTAACTTTAAAAAAAAGACTTGTTTTGTGTAATTTACTGATGTATCACAGTGAAGTCCAAGAACTAACTTTTCAAAAAAGACTTGTGTAATTTACTGATGTATGACATTAAAGTCCGAGAACTAACTTTAAAAAAGAGAGACTTGTTTTGTGTAATTTACTGATGTATTATGGTACCGGTGGTGTCAAAGTTTTTTGTATGATCATGTGATTCAGTTTTTGCTAGGAGTATGAGCAGTTTGAAAGCAGATAGTTAGTTTGGAGTGTTGACCAATGATGAACTAGTAATGAATCCTGGTGGTAATTTTGTGTAACTACGCATGCGTCTGCTTGGGAGTAATGTGTTCATCTTGTAACCTGCTTGCAGGACATTGTGGCAACACTGGAGGAGCAGATGCGCCCCCTGGTGCAGGCGGAGTTGTCTGTCTTAGTGGACGTGCTGCACCGACCAGAGCTTTTGTTCCCACCAGGCACTGAAGCGCGCAAGAAGTGTGAGACAGGCGGATTCATCTCCCGGTCGGTGCTCACTTTTGTGTTTATGGTATTATGTTGTGGTATTTATGGTATTGATGTTGTTGCTATTGCAGAAAGGGAATTTAAAGGGTATGCCCACTGCCAGACACAAAGTAGCAACACTCACACCTGTTATGGCAACTTTCAGACGTTGAGTTAGAACAAGCTTAACAATAAATCATGAGAGAGCTGTGTGAGAGTCGAGGTGGCCGTCCTGGGCTGTCCGTCCTAAGGAGCCTTCTGGTTTCCGTGGACGTAAAGCTATATCGAACCATGCTTCGGCATTGGTCTCAGCTTGTCCCTAATATGTCAACTGACATCCAAGGACATTAAGCAACACTACCTACCTAATCATGAGAGAAGGTGTGGTCTGTTGGGTTTTAGATCAGTGTTTTTAACATATGACGATTGGTAATGTTTTGGTAAAGTTAGCCAGCAGGTGGAAAAAAATCATGCAACAGATAAATCATGACTAAAATATATTAAGCCTGTTCTTAACTGGGCGAATGTTTGTTCGCTGAACATACTGCGGCCAGTTCAACGAACTATGATTTGTTTCTTAATTGAATGATTAGTTCGCCGAACATGGTTCGGACAGTTTGACAAACTTTACTTCATTCTCAACTGGCTTGTAATGAGATGCAAGCTTCGGCCCGAACTTGTGGCAGACGTGCAGCAGACAGCATGATCGAAAATGTAGGCTAAAGTCAAGTCAGGTCAAGTCAATATACTTTAATCATCCCTCACAGGGTAATTCAACTAACTGCTATCTCATTCTGGGTCCCTGAGACAAGGCCGCACCTCCCACAAGCCAACAAATAAACAAATTCCCTCCAAAGCGAGTGAAGAACTTAGCGACACCGTCATCCATTTGTATTTATATTTCTTCCTCCTCCACAGGAGAGCTCTGCTCTCAGCCAATCAGAGACAGTGTTCGTCGAATAGGGCGAATGTTCCCAGAACATGTTCAGTGAAGCTTTTTGGACCCCCGAATATAGCTTCGTGGCAGTTCGCCGAATACTTCCAACTAGGTTCGTGAAGAAAAGTTCGCCCAATTAAGAACCAACTAGGTTCACCGAATACTCCCAACTAGGTTCGCGAACAAACATTCGCCCAGTTAAGAATGGGCTTTAAACAAATCAGCATCACCCCCACCCCAACCAAACCTGTAAAGGCCAGTTCCTTTAAATTCCAGTTACTAACCAACCTCTCTGTGTGTTGTGCAGGCTGATCCGGCACACAGAGAGACTGCTGGAGGAGAAGGAGGAGACGCTGTGTGTCAAGGTGCTACAGACACTGAAGGAGATGATGACCATAGACATCGACTACGGGGAAAAGGTGGGCTTTTCACACTGGCATTTGCACTTCTCACACACTTGGTCGCTGTTCATGCTAGGAAAGGAGTACCCACAGCAGACTGCAGTTTGAACTGTTGTGTTTTGGGCCAAAGCCTGTGAAGGTGGATGTGTTCTAAGGGAACTTGTTCGTTCGGTTCATACGTTCCCATGATACTGAACGTCTAATTTACCTGGGTTGAAGGGCTCCACGGTGTGTTGTTTTTGATGCTTGATTTTAGTTTTTTTGTTTTTTTTCCCCATCATGGTTTTGGGAGAGGTTTGGATACCTGCCTCAATGATATTGGTGTTCGACGGAAAGGACGATTCCAGTATGTTGTATGCATTGTGGAATTATACCAGATGTAATCAGGATTTCGTACTATGCTTTTAAACAGCTTTGGAGTTGCTTAATTCTGTAACATTTATACCCTAAGATTAGTGTGTCA
Source organism: Alviniconcha marisindica (assembly GCA_018857735.1). Taxonomy (NCBI): domain Eukaryota; kingdom Metazoa; phylum Mollusca; class Gastropoda; family Provannidae; genus Alviniconcha; species Alviniconcha marisindica. Next base: position 837,016 of record JABMCL010001475.1, on the reverse strand, counting down.
CCGTTGGAGGACAGCAATTTGATAACTGATGTCATTCTTTTCTTTTGGGGTTACAGCAGTTTTTAAAAGCCAGACAAAGAGTGTATGATGGCTCAGAATGCAGTATTTGATTGGGCTGAAATATCCATGTGGGTTCAGCGTAATGCTTTCAGACATTGCTGTGGCAGAGTCAGAAGGAGTTAGTTTTTTCATCCTGCAGGTGTGAACTGCTCTGTGTGTGTGTGTGCGTGCGTGCATGTGTGTGCGTGCATGCATGCGTGCGTGCGTGCGTGCGTGTGTGTTGTACACTAATAGAAAAATGATGGTAGTGTAATTATAAATTTGTTACACTTGGGCAGCATCCATGATGTGCGCAGCTGTTGTTTTTTGTTGTTGAAGTATAGGTACGCTCCATCTTGTTGATGTTAAGATGGGTTGTGGGCTGCGCTTAGTGAAGGAGAATGAGACATCGTGTGGTGTGCTGTTCACCCGTTCCACTTTTTGTCTGAAGACACGGGGGAGAAGCTAGGTTACTGCCCAAAAGGGGATTCAAACCCACAACCCCTGGATCAAGACTAAAGTCTTGCCCACTTGGCTCCACCACCACTCTCGCCTGACAATGACTGGATGTGTACTGATATTGCTTTGGGTGGATAAAGTGGGTGGGGACAGCACCCCCCACCCCCACCCCCCCTCCATATGTATAGTGTGATTAGTGGTAAGGTAACAGCTTGCTAATGAAGGAATGAGTGACAGCTTAAATATACTATAGTTACATACAGACTACAGAATCTTTATTGCGTATAAATAATGTAGGAATTTGCCTTACGACTGCATAAAAGATACCAGTAAAATAGCACACAGTATAATACATGAACAATCTTTATTGTCTATGAGTAACGCAGAAATTTGCCTTACAACTGCATAAAAGATACCAGTAAAACAACACACAGTATAATACATGAACATAAGTACACATGTATTGTAAAACACAGAGTGCTTCCAGGTAACAGGAGCATTTAACGTCATGACTTTTACAGGATGGATTGATTAGTATTTTTTCATGCCATCATGGTCATCCCCATATCAAGGGTAATCATCAGAAAATCTGCAGCAGATGTGTTCCTGGGGCATTATTTTAATCCTGAGTGGTACCTGGACGAATTTCAGCAGTTTGGTCATTGTGCTTGTTAAATCATGTTGTGTCATGATTCATGCTGTTTCAACACTGACCTGTTCATTTTCATGTTTCTTGTAGGTCATGCACAAAGAGGCAAGTGGTAGTGCAGTATAATACATAGCATGAAGCAGGAAGTGTAGGCTTTTAATACACAAACACAACAAACGCTTCTTTTTTTTCCTCTTTTTTTTTTTCAAACCCCAGTTTATAACATCAGCACTAAGGTTTTAACTCAAGGCAAGTTTGGCTTGGAAGAAGTCTTGTCTTGATCGACTGAGAATGCTTCTGTGTCTGAGTCAGTGCGTGTGTGTTTTTTTCTCGTTTTTTTCTTCTAGGTAAATTCTTTTTATTTTGAGCTTTTGTGCTTCTTTTTCTTTTCTTTTTCCTTTTTTTTTTTTTTTTTTGCATGGAAACTTTTATGGGTCTGTGTAGTGATGAGTGCAGTTTGGATGGTCAAGAGGCCGTCCGTGGCAAAAACTTTAATGTTGGCTCTTCTTCATACACTGTATAAGCAAGCTTCATGACTACTTGCATTGAGCTTTACACTGCTGTATCTAGCTTTAAGTGACCCAGTGTTATTTAGGCTATAGGGTCATAGTAGAGGCAGAATGGCATTATACTGACAATGATAAAGCTTTCTGTGATGCTTTGATACCTTGAAACAACTCAGTAAAGCTTTCTGTGGTTGTTAGATTCAGTGAGACAACTCCAGCTTTCTGTGGTGGTTAGATTCAGTGAGACAACTCCAGCTTTCTGTGGTGGTTAGATTCAGTGAGACAACTCAAGCTTTCTGTGGTGGTTAGATTCAGTGAGACAACTTGCATGGTAATGAAGTCCTTTTCATGATTTGATCTTATCTAATTTTTAATGGTGTCTTTCCGTTAGAGAGTTTTGCAAATTTTGCATGATAATGACCTCTGTTAAAATTTACTCTTTCATACCAGTTTCTTGATTTTTGATGTCGATTCCAAGATTACATGAACTTCAGAAAGTTGAAACTGAAAATTTGCAAAGAACTAGTTTGTTCAGATTTTCTCAGATTCTGTTTAAGCACAAGGTTTGAAACTGTGCATTATGATCATTTTTTTTTCAAACTTTATATGTTTGCACAAGGCTCCTGTGACCTTTACACTGTCTGGAGCCAGAATGTTGGGGCTACAGCCAAATGTTTGTTAAGTGTTTCCATGTCAGGATTAGTTTCAGCTGTAGCAATCTTTGTGACAATTGTCAAACTCAGCTTTAGAAATCCATGAAAAGTGGCAAGCAACACTGCAATTTTATGCTTGACAGTATATATGGGTTTAGGGAAATGGTTGCACATGCGACAGTCTCACCCAGCTTTGGGTGAACCTCAGGGTTTTAGCTGAGGAACACTAACAAACACAAGATAGTTTGCCCATTTTGAATGCGAGTCATTAGCATTTGCTCTTCTTGGTTTTAGACATTTAGAAGTATTATTCAAGTTCAATGTAGAGAAAGAGGTATTGTTTGCATTGTAGATTGTATAATTTTTACATTAGGCTGTGCCTTAGAACACCCCCAAAAGAAAGACATTTCATTTGCATTATAGATTGTATAAAAATGTATAAATGTAAATTTGTTACATTAGGCTGCGCCTTATAACAGCTCCATTCTTGTCTTTTTAAATTTATCTGCGCTATGGCTATTGCAGTATTCAAATATTTACCTTGAGTGAATAGCGAGGGTGCTACATGATGTAAAGTCTTTGCCACAGCCAGCAGATTCCAACAGTTACACTGCCTTTGTGCATTGCTGCATTGAATATATTTTTCGTAAAAGAAAGCATAACCATATTATTTTACAACTACATTATATAAAAATAAAAATATTTTTTTTAAAGTAAAAGCATTGACAAAAACATCTGATATAACACTACAGAGACTTAAAGTGCAGTGACAAAAACATATAACACCATACAGAGACTTAAAGTACATTGACAAAAACATCTGATATAACACTGTACAGAGACGTGCAGTGACAAAAACATCTGATATAACACCATACAGAGACTTAAAGTGCAGTGACAAAAAACATATGATATATGACAGTTGTAATGACTGTGCTGATGGATGGTCAGCATTAGGTGATGTATTAGTATTTATAGCTGTCTTCTTGCCTCATTTCATCAGTTTTGATATATGACAGTTGTAATGACTGCTGGCAAACAGCATTAGGTGATGCATTAGTATTTATAGATGTCTTCTGCCTCATTTCATCATTTTTGCTGTCCTCATCTGTCATGCTTACTAAGGTGGACGTTAAGACGCTAAGTCAAAAAGAACTCGAAGATCATCGCCGGGTAAGCCAATGTCGTGCGCATTGAACCGCCTATACCCAACTTCATTTCTGCCATTTCGTGTTTGAATCATCCCCTCCCATTTTGTAGTTTCATAAGCTTGCATTTGTCCAAAGTCGTGAAGTCGTGTGCGCATTTTCCACTGTTTTGTTTTCATCTGTGTTCTCTGATATGGCCTACGCAAATACATGTACTGTGAGTTTTTGGTTACTGTTGTCACAGTATTGTCTTGCATTGGTTATTAGCACCTCCTGGGATTTTAGGTCCACAATGAATAATGATGGTAGCTGTTAGGCCCACAGTAGGTAGTAATAATGATGGTAGCAGTGATGACCTGGGCAGTTAGGCCTACAGTAAATGGTAATAATTATGGTAGCAGTGACGACCTGGGCGGTTAGGCCCACAGTAAATGGTAATAATGATGGTAGCAGTGATGACCTGGGCAGTTAGGCCCACAGTAAATGGTAATAATGATGGTAGCAATGATGACCTGGGCAGTTAGGCCCATGGTAAATGGTAACAATTATGGTAGCAATGATGACCTGGGCAGTTAGGCCCACAGTAGATGGTAATAATGATGGTAGCAGTGATGACCAGGGCAGTTAGGCCCACAGTAAATAATGATTGTAGCAGTTAGGCCCACAGTAAATAATGATTGTAGCAGTTAGGCCCACAGTAAATAATGATTATGGCAGTTAGGCCCACAGTAGATGGTAATGATGGTAGCAGTGATGACCAGAGCAATTAGGCCCACAGTAAATAATGATTGTAGCAGTTAGGCCCACAGTAAATGGTAATAATTATGGTAGCAGTGATGACCTGGGGAGTTAGGCCCACAATAAAAATTGATGACCTGGGCTGTTAGGCCCACAGTAAATGGTAATGATGGTAGCATTGATGACATGGGCAACTAGGCCCACAGTAAAATAAATGGTGGTAGCAGTTAGGCCCACAATGAATAGTGATGGTAGCAGTTAGGCCCACAATAAATAGTGATCATGATGGTAGCAGTGATGACCTGGGCAGTTAGGCAAACACACACACACACACACACACACACACACACACACACACACCCACATGTATTTAGTTTGAAATATGTTGAATCAACAGAGAAAGGGGGTTGATCAGTGCCTGAAAGATCATGCATATTTAGTTTGAAGTCTCTTGAATAGACAGACAAAGGGGGTTTATTAGTGTCTGAAAGATATCACATGAACACAACAACAAAGACCAGAATCGCCGGCATTAACTCTCACTGGCATGCGAGTAAACACAAGGTACATAAACTCCAGCAGAGATACATACTCAAAGTCAGTTAGAATATGTGTTTTTTAATGGTTATCTGGTTTCCTTTAAATGTTTGGGGTGAAAGAATTAGTACTGAAACGAGGAAAACAAACAAATAGAGGTAGGGAGGGGATGTGGGGTTGAGAATTTTTTTTATACTAACATCGTAATCATGCAGCCATTTAGGTCATCATGTGAATGTGTCACCTGTACTCCCATTAGCATATCATGAGAAGAAAATGTGTTGCATTTTTGACTTAGCGCCATTCATTCTTCACCTGAAGGTGTAGCCATGTTCGCTTGTGTATGGCAGTCCTCATGGTTTGTTCTGTGGTTTTCTTTGCTGATAGTCTGAGTCAGAAAGCAAAAAGTCGAAGAAACTCGACGGTACACCAGGGGTGAAGGTAAGAACTCTCTCCACTCCGTGCATGTAATTAGCACCTGTAGAAAGAAAAAAAAGGGAAAAAAACAACGATTACAAGGTCATTGTCATCTTTGCTGCAAAGAGGACTGTGAAAACACTTTAGAGAATTATAACATCTTTTAGTTCCTGAAAACAAAGGGAACTCATTCTGCCAGTACCCTAGTCCTGTTTTTCTGTGCCTCCTTGCTACTGTTCCAGCACTTCTGCCTCCTATTTATTATTTAGATCAATGTTCACAAAACAAAACAAAAGCGTGTTCTTTTTTCCCTCCATTTACTGATCCGAGAGTTGCTCACCTTGTCTCCCAAGCTTCCAGAATATTTCCCCACCTTGAATGCCCTACGTGTTTGACGTTTTGGTTCTGCCTGCAGCCAGCTTGCGTTTCCTATCCTGCGCCCACTGAGTGAAGCCAGAATTACTTTTAAAAGGGAAAGAATCCCGTCAGAGTGCTTTTGAAGGATTTGTGGTTCAGTGCACTTTTGAGTTGTTTTGTTTTCTCTGCCCCAAATGGACAGTCTTCATTATTTTTGGTATTTGTATTGAGCACAGCACATTTCCATGGTTTGGGTTTCCTGGTAACCACATTTACTAACTTACAAGTTCTGATTCGCCTTTTTTGTGTGGTGGCAGGATGTTTTCCAATCCTGTTTTTTTTTCTTCTTCTTCTTCTTCTTTTTTTTTTCCTTCTTTTTTTCTAGCACATTGGTGTCTTCAGTCCTGGTCATTCAGGCAGGTTGCACTGTTCACATGCTGAAAGACTCTGAGAAACTTAAGAGGCTTTAGTGTAAAACAGTGGACACTGGGAAGAATTCTGTGTTTTATTGCAGTTTGTGTGAAATCAGTTTGATAGATTAGAGCAATCTCTTTGTCAGATTATTTTGCCCAGAGGAATTAGCTTTCGCTATCAGTGTCAGTTGATGCCACATACAACATGGTCCCTCGAAGATGGTCCCACTCTTGTAAGTATAGTATGCTTCACAAGTGAGCATGGGCCGTTTTTGAGAATATTCATGAGGGAGTTCATGAACTCAAAAGTGAGACTGGGCACATTACTGACCTGGATTTAGTGTTTACTCATATCTGTGAGAGAAAAAAACCAAACGGGCTTTGTTTCTTACCATTGTTGCTGCGTTGTTGGATTTAGTACCAGCAGTCAGGTTTTCCTTTTTTTGCGGTTCATGTTGAGGGCACAGTGGGTAGGTGTGATCACCTCTGTGCTAGTGTTTGCTTGGAGTAAGTTGCCTAAATCGGATGGTAAGTATTATCTACCGCTGCGTACAATTGTGACATCATTTTCTTTTGATCAGTAGTGCAGTAACTTCCCATAGATGTGTTGTTTGATGTATCTGCATGCGTTGTTGTGAATTTACTCTCAGGAACATTTTCTGCTTCAACTTTATTGGTGTGTTGACATGCATGCATGTGTGTGTGTAGTGTGTATGTGTATGTACGTAATGTTTGTATGGCTATTGTTGCTGTCATGTTTTTGTTGTTTTTTGGCTCTGTGTGTGTGTGTGCGCGCGCACAGGCGTGTGCACACATGTATGCATGAGTGTGCTTGTGTGATTTTTTGTTGTAAATTATCATAACTCAGTGTTTCACTTTTTGGAAGTTAATCTGTAAAAATGCCTTTCTGTCTTTCTGTCTTTCTTTCTGCTGTGAAAAAGATAAAAGTAAAATCATATCAATTATTTGTGTGAATCAAACTGTGCATAGTGGGTTATATTTAATGCCCTGTATGTGCTTATCTGTTTCATTCATACACCTAGCTTTGATTTTGGTAGTATCATATCAGTAGGGTAATATATTTGGTAGTTTCATATCATTAGAGTAATGCTTCTGTCTTCTGAAACTTATGAATATATATGAATACATTTATGTGTATTGTTCCCAGTATTCATATTCACAGCTCTTCATAAGTCTTTCTTCTTCTTCTTTTGTCTTCTTGGGGGGGGGGGGGGGGGGGGGGGGGGGGATTTCTTCCAAATAGAAATGTTCTTGCTAATTCCAAATGGTCAAAATTGTGCTGTAAATGGACATTGTTAAACAAAGCAGAGTCCAGTGAGTGCTTCAGTAGTGCAACCCCCCCCCCCACCACCACCACCACCACCACGCCCACTCCCCACCCCCGCCCCTGAAGACATTAAAGCCAGATTGGAAGTTTCTGATTTCTGGATACTTTATTTTCAGAACATGAAATGAAAATATGTATGAGGAAATATGATCTTGAATGAATGAATGAAAAATGTATCTATATGGTGCATAAAAAACTTTCACACAAAACATTGTGTGTTCGCAGTTCCAGATACACACAGTACATACATGTAGGCTCTCACAAGCTAAAAACTACCAGAGACATTTGGGGTTGTGCTGCGGAAGACTCGCTGTTAGGAACTGAGTAATGCAGCAGAGGTGGCTGCTGGCTTTCCAACCAGAAAGTAACATTAAAGCTGCACAAGGGATAGACAAGGCAAGAACATTTGTCTGTTTGTTCCTGCTTTAGCTGATTCAGTCTTGGGTTTTTTTCTCCAAACATTTCTACCAATGTGTACTGTAGTCGTTGGGTGAGTATTACTATTATGGTCATTAGACTGTCTCCATCTGTTGACACAATTCCCTTCATCGTGTCACGTCAGTGTTCCACTGTAATTATCATTTATGTCCAGATGAAACACTTAACCAGTGTCTTCACAGACAGTGAAAGCAAGACAAAGCATGTGTGCAACCAGTGATCCAAATGGTGTTGAATTTTCAACATGCTTTAAATTTTACATATCTTTTGATTATTGTGTGGTATGGGGCCGCTGGAATGATAAGCATTGGATCAGAATCAAGTCTCCTTGCTAAAACATCTTATGAGGTGTCAGTGATCTCGTGTCACTGTGTTCAGTATGAAAACATTTGATTGGCTGTGTTGCTTCAGCAGTGCTGTAGGAAGCATTCTGCCAGTGAGAAAGAAGCGTCTGCATTTGCAGTGTTTCCTTTGGACATAAATGTATAGACAACTTTCCAGTGTTGTTTCATATGTATACCATTAATTGTCACTGATGATTGAAAGGATGCATTGTAACATGGAATAGGGTATCATCCATCTGTGGGGGTGTGATCATGTTGATTTCTCCATATCATATGATGCCTGTAGGAAACATAATTATGTACTTAGCTGTCACTGAGCAATTTGTTTTTCACTGTTTCGCAGGATGCATACTTTTCTTACCTGACTACACAAACTGTTTGTGAATGTGAAGGCACTTCCTCCTTCTGATGTGTGTGTGTGTGTGTGTGGTGTGTGTGTGTGTGTGTGTGTGTGTGTGTGTGTGTGTTCACATGTTCCTTCAGCCCTTTTTTACAATGAGTTGATTTGTGTGACAGAGAGATCAAGGCACTGCCATCTTCTGAGGTGTGTGTGGCACTGCCATCTTCTGATGTGTGTGTGGCACTGCCATCTTCTGATGTGTGTGTGGCACTGCCATCTTGTGATGTGTGTGTGGCACTGCCATCTTCTGAGGTGTGTGTGGCACTGCCATCTTCTGATGTGTGTGTGTGTAACACTGCCATCTTCTGATGTGTGTGTGTGGCACTGCCATCTTCTGATGTGTGTGTGTGTGGCACTGCCATCTTATGATGTGTGTGGCACTACCATCTTCTGATATGTGTGTGTGTGTGGCACTGCCATCTTCTGATGTGTGTGTGTGTGTGTGTGTGGCACTGTCATCTTTTGATATGTGTGAGTGTGGCACTGCCATCTTCTGATGTGTGTGTGTGGCACTGCCATCTTGTGATGTGTGTGTGGCACTACCATCTTCTGATGTGTGTGTGGCACTGCCATCTTCTGATGTGTGTGTGTGTGGCATTGCCATCTTCTGAGGTGTGTGTGGCACTGCGATCTTCTGATGTGCATGTGGCACTGCCATCTTCTAATTTTGTGTCTTAATGTATTCCTTCAGACTGCCTTTCTTACAGTGAGTTGATTTGCGTGACAGGCAGCTTCCATCTTCTGATGTGTGTGTTAGTGTGCTCCTTCAGACTGCCTTTCTTACAGTGAGTTGACTTGCGTGACAGGGAGAGGCACTACGCCAGAGCTTGCTGACTCGCTTCTACGGACGTTCACAAGTGCGGAGTCGACAGGAGAGTGCAGCAGGGAGCGGTAAAGGTGGAGGTGGGGGCAGTCCCTCCGCTGTGGTGTTGAGTCGGACAGAGCTCACTCTGCATGAAGTACAGGTGTGTGTGTGTGTGTGTGTGCGTGCGTGCGTGCGTGCGTGCGTGCGTGCGTGCGTGCGTGCGTGTGTGTGTGAGAGAGAGAGAGTGTGTGTGTGTATATATATATGTGTGTGTGTGTGTGTGTGTGTGTGTGAGAGAGAGAGAGAGAGAGTGTGTGTGTGTGTGTGTGTGTGTGTGTGTGTGTGTGTGTGAGAGAGAGAGAGAGAGTGTGTGTGTGTGTATATATATGTGTGTGTGTGTGTGTGTGTGTGTGTGTGTGTGTGAGAGTGTGAGTGTGTGTGTGTGTGTGTGTGTGTGTGTGTGTGTGTGTGTGTGTGTGTTGGATGGGAAGCCCTGGAGTTGTGGTATTGAGTTGGATGAACCAGGCAGAGCTTGCTCTGCATAAAGTACTGGTGTGTGTGAGTGAATGTGTGTGTGAGAGTGAGTGCATGTGCTTATGTGTGTGTGAGAAAGAGAAAGTGAATGAGAGTGTGTGTGTGAAGGATTGAGTAACTGTGTGTGTGTGTGTGTGTGTGTTTGCAAGCACATATGATTGAGTGTACATGTGTGATGGAAGGAAGCAGTGATAGATGGGGGTAAAAGTGCGGCGGTGCAGGGAGTTCCGACAAAATTTACGCTACGTGCGAAGTGACACAAATCACAATTAGACAATACAAACACACACAAAAATGCTCACACCCAATTAAGCATCCTGTTTTCTAGTTGCCCAGCATGCGCCAGTCACTAGCGTGTGTGTGCAGACTTTATTCCCACCCTCTGTGTGTGTGTGTGTGTGTGGGGGGGGGCATGGAGGAAGGGGTTTTAATGGCTGACTGTGTGTTCAGTGTCACCTGGACAGGGAGGGGGCCTCACAGCTGGTGATAGACCTCATCATCAAGAACACCAGCAACAAGATCTTCCAGATGACCGTCGACCTGGGCATTGCCCTGCTGGAGGGAGGCAACAGCATCATACAGGTACAATGCTGCAGCGCAGCCTCTCGCTTACTTCCTGCTTACATTCGCCCTGATATAACCCTCATGGTTGTCAGGGCGTAAAACACCAACTTACTTACTTACTCCCGCTTAACCCATTCACTGCCCCCAGGATGTCATATGACATCACTGGCAAAGTGTTTTCCATCTATTTACAGGACGTCGTGCGACTTCCTGATTGACTATTTAAATGTTTTACTACGCATTCTCACGCCAATCAAAGTTCCCCAAACAGTAAGTTTGATCTGCTCAGCCTTTTCTGGAGACTGATCTTGGGAGGAAACTGCACCAGTAATACCATTTGTTGGCAGTGAAAGGGTTAAATCCGCCCTGGTAATAACCATCCCGGTTGACTGGGTGCAGTGTTAAAAAAGCAATTGTCTATCTCTGCTGCTGAGGTTTGTTCTTGCAGCGTGGAGCAGTTTTCTCCCAGTCCATTGCCACCTGTCCCAGCTAGTGTTCCAGCCTATGTATCCACATGCTTTGATGCAAGGTCTGTTCAGCAATATGGCTATGTGGCTGGGGATCCACTGATGTAGTCCTGAAGTGGGGTAGGGCTGGACCGGAAGTTACACGGGACTCCAAGTGAGGTCTGTTCAGTATCATGGCTAGGGATCCACTGATGGAGTCCCGAAGTGGGGTAGGGCTGGACCAGAAGTTAGAGGGGACTCCAAGGGAAGAAGCAGGTAGGCCTGAAAACATAGAGTGTGCTGATATTTCCATCTGCAGGCTTGGCATGATGGCCAGGTCTCTCAATATTTATGCAGCTGAAGCAGTTTTGGCTTTGAATGTCAACTCCCCTCTGTTTCTGTATCTGTCTGTCTGTCCCCCACCCACCCACCCCTTTCTCTCAGTCCTCCCCCCCCCCCCCCCCCCCACACACACACACACACTTTTTCATCCTCTGACTCCATCTCTGTCTCCCTTCCCCACCCCCTCTCTCTCGTTAAATGATCCTGTAAAAAAGTTACACATAATAAATGCTTTGTACCTTGTGCAGCTGTCACTGAAAAAATGACACATAATAAATGCTTTGTACCTTGCGCAGCTGTCACTGAAAAAATGACACATAATAAATGCTTTGTACCTTGCGCAGCTGTCACTGAAAAAATGACACATAATAAATGCTTTGTACCTTGCGCAGCTGTCACTGAAAAAATGACGCATAATAAATGCTTTGTACCTTGTGCAGCACTCACTGAAAATATGACACATAATAAATGCTTTGTACCTTGTGCAGCTGTCACTGAAAAAATGACACATAATAAATGCTTTGTACCTTGTGCAGCACTCACTGAAAATATGACACATAATAAATGCTTTGTACCTTGTGTAGCAATCCATATTTACCATGCTGATGTCGGACAAGCGCACTGACACGTTCTTCAAGGTGTTTTACGACCGCATGAAGGACGCTCAGCAGGAGATCAAAAACACGGTCACCGTCAACACCAGCAACACGCAGCGCAAACCTGACAAAGAGAAGGAGGACAAGAGAAGGCGTAAGGACAGCATTGGACAGCTTGTCTTCATAGAATAGAACAGCTCTAGAGAAATGTACTCACCTGTACAATGACACACAAGGAACAGTTAAACACAAGCACTTTCGAAAGAGAGTCTCTCTCTGTCGAAAGCACTTGTGTTTAATTGTTCCTTGTGTGTCGTCGTATCGGTGAGTACATTTCTCTAGAGCTGTTCGATTTTGTCAACCTCACCAGCAGTTGTTCACTCAACTTGCCTTCAGTTTAACAAGAAACAAGGTGGCATGTATAACCATTACAACTTTTGCCCAAATTGGTTGATTCAGTGCAAGCTGCAGACAGATTGCATGATGCTCTTATTTTGACGTGTTTTTTCTCAGATTCCTGGGAAAGTTTGTTGACAATCATCACTTTTCTATGACCACATTGCCACACGTAAGGTTTGCATCACAAATTTGATCTAAGACATCCTTTTAAGAATATGAGGTTTGCAGATAATGGGTACATGTCTTGTGATCTAGAGTTGTGGCAGTTCTGGCTGGAGTAGGAAAAATATTCATTTTATGACACTGTCTCTGCCAGGAAGACTTGCCCAGAATTCCAGCTGTAGTCAAGACTTCAGTGTGTGTACAGCATCTGTGTAAATGACAGAATGCCCTGTGGTGAGCATTGCTGTCAATAAAAGATTCCAGGTGAAGAATTTGGAAGCAGAACTGTGTCAAAGTGTTGTGAAGACTGTACCACAGTTTTTTCCAACCTGACATGTACCTGACAGACCCACATATGTAACACTGCATCCCTTTTTGAGTCAGCAAACAAAGGGAGTTCATTAGCACTCAAAAAGATGGCAAACAAACAACAGCAACAAAGGCCAGAATCGCCTAAGGTAACTGTCACCTGGCATGTGGGTAAGTACATGCTACATAAACTCTACCAGAGGTACATCCACTGGAGGTACATCCCTGGGAGGTATGTCCGCTGGAGGTACGGTCACCAGAGGTACATCCACCGGAGGTACGTCCACAAGAGGTACATCCACTGGAGGTACATCCACCAGAGGTACATCCTTTATTGGTTGTTGCAGGTCAGAAGACACCAGGGGGTGTGAGCGATGACCTGAAGAACCAGTTTGACGATGCGGCCATACAGACCAATCGGGCATTGGCTCACATCCGCGCTGCGCAAGGCCGACCAGGGGAGGAGGAAGGAGAGGACCAATCAGCAGCCCCCACTGCAGATGATTCTCCGGGGGAAAAGGTGTGTGGAACAAAGGGTTCTGAGGAATGGTTGGTACCTTGCCTTTAAAACTACCTTAGACATGCATACACACATGCACACACATACACACACACACACACACACACACACACACACACACACGCAAACATGCACGCATAGGCATACACTCACACAAACATAGACATATATTCACACACACAAACATGCAAACACACATGCACATGCATACATGCATGCATGCACGCATGCATAGGCATACACTCACACAAACATAGACATACATACATACACACATGCATGCATGTGATATATATATGTATATATGTATCTATATATATATGTAAGATAACAACAGATGGACATGTACATGTAGCTTGTGTGTGTTCAGACACTGAAGGACAAGGAGGTGAAGCAGCTCCCCATCCAGATCAGCATCATGAAGAACATCCTGCGCTTCCTGCAGCTGCTGTGTGAGAACCACAACCGAGACCTGCAGGTCAGTCAGCCGCGGCAGTCTGCCAGCGTAGTGCATCACCTGCCTTCTGCCCTCAGCACCTCTGTGCAGACTGGCACTGTTGCAAGACATCAACAGTTTTTTTCACATGCTCCACCACTCGCACTCTTTGTCCTCTTTCAAAGCTGCCCACAGAGCTTGCCTGTTCAATAACGATTTCTCTGCCATGTGTCTTATTTTTCATGTTTTTTCATGCCTGAGTCCAGTCCCCCTGAATTTTGTGTGTGTGTGTGTGGTGTGAGTGTGTGTGTGTGTGTGGTGTGAGTGTGTGTGTGTGTGTGTTGTGAGTTGTGAGTGCTACTGCTACTGTAAAGTGCTCTGGGCTCCCACCTTGCACAGAAGATGAACGCTATAGAAATCCCTGTGGTGATTATGATGATAATCATGTTTTATGGTGGTGTGGCACAGTAGGACCACTCTTTAGAGACCACACAGCAAATATTGCAGCAAAAGGTGGTTTTAAGAGAAGAGCGGCCCAGGGTCAGATCAGGAGTTCATTCACATGGAAGCGTGAGGAGAGAGGTTCCAGGTATAAAAAAAAAAACAATTGTTAAAAGAGGTTAGGGATTCGTTGACGTGGAAGTACTAAGTGAAAGAGTTCAGAAAAAGACAGAGGGGCAGCCTCTCACCAGGGTGGTCAGGTGGTCATTCAGCAGGGGGCAGCCTCTCACCAGGGTGGTTATTCAGCAGGGGGCAGCCTCTCACCAGGGTGGTCATTCAGCAGGGGGCAGCTTCTCACCAGGGTGGACATTCAGCAGGTGCAGCCTCTCACCAGGGTGGTCATTCAGCAGGGGGCAGCTTCTCACCAGGGTGGACATTCAGCAGGTGCAGCCTCTCACCAGGGTGGACATTCAGCAGAGGGGCAGTCTCTCACCAGGGTGGTCATTCAGCAAAGGGGCAGCCTCTCACCAAAGGGGGGACATTCAGCAGAGGGGCAGCCTCTCACCAGGGTGGATATTCAGCAGGGGCAGCCTCTCACCAGGGTGGACATTCAGCAGGGGGCAGCCTCTCACCAGGGTGGTCATTCAGCAGGGGCAGCCTCTCACCAGGGTGGACATTCAGCAGAGGGGCAGCCTCTCACCAGGGTGGAATTCAGCAGGTGCAGCCTCTCACCAGGGTGGGGTAGGTGGCATTCAGCAGGGGGCAGCCTCTCACCAGGGTGGTCATTCAGCAGCAGAGGGGCAGCCTCTCACCAGGGTGGATCATTCAGCAGAGGGGCAGCCTCTCACCAGGGTGGTCATTCAGCAGGGGGGCAGCCTCTCACCAGGGTGGTCATTCAGCAGGGGGGCAGCCTCTCACCAGGGTGGTCATTCAGCAGGGGTTCCACAGAGGGGCAGCCTGTCATCAGCATAGCCATTCAGCAGAGGTTCCAGTACCTTTCTGTTGGTTTGTCCAGAACTACCTGCGGGAGCAGCGCCACACCAAGTTCAACCTGGTGTGCGAGACCCTGCAGTTCCTGGACTGCATCTGCGGCAGCACCACAGGGGGTCTGGGTCTCCTCGGCCTCTACATCAACGAGAGCAACGTCGACCTCATCACCCAGGCCCTCGTCACTCTCACTGAGTACTGTCAGGGTCCTTGTCATGAAAACCAGGTAGGTGGGGCGTGTGTATGGGAAGTGTGGGTGTGGGGGGTGGTGGTGGGAAGTATATCCGTTTGTCAGGGGAGGGGTACATCAGTGAGACTAAAGTCAGCCTCAACACCCAGATCCATGTCACCCTCACTAAATACTGTGAGGGTCCTAATTGTCCTGAGAACTAGGTAGTTGGGGTGTGTCTGGGAAGTGTGTGTTGTTGTTGTTGTTGTTTTTTGGGGGGGCTGTCAGGGTCTTTTGTCATGCAAAGCAGGTGTGTGTGTGTGCAGGGCTGGTGGGGGGGAGGGGGGGAGGGCAGAGGGGGCGCAGGTCTGCATCAGTGAGAGTAAAGTCAGTTTCATCACACAGGCCCACACCACCCTTCACAGAGTACTGCAAGGACACTTCTTTTGAAAACCAGATTAGTGGTTTTACGTCTGCATGGGAAGTGAGGGCTGGGTGGGGGAATAAGTAGGTACATTTGGGGTGGGGTGGGGCATATGGGTGTGGGGGTTACATCAATGAGAGCAGTTTTGACATCATCACTTTGGCCTGTGTCACCCTCTCTTTGTCCTGCCAGGGGCATAGGAACCCTGTCCTAAACCCAGGGTAGGTGTGTGGGTGTGTATGTCAGCGGGTGTGTATGTCAACGGGTAGGTGTGGGAATGGGGTACATCAACAAAGATCTGGTAGATTGGTCTCTTTGTGTAAATAGAGAATAGGTAATTACATGTTTGCTGGGGGGGTGGGGGTGGGGGGGGGGGGTGAGTGATGGATGCACCTAATGTGTTTTTTTAAAACATGGTGACATCTCATCTACACAATGAAAGATTACACATTGCATTTATTTTGGATGATTTGCTATAAAACAGGAAGAATTTCATCACTGATAATAAACCCCTGATTCAAGTGTTTTCCTTGCAGAACGCCATAGCATTGCATGAGAGCAACGGCATTGACATCATCATCGCTTTGCTGCTCAACGACATCAACCCTCTGGGCCGTAATCGCATGGACCTTGTCCTGGAGTTGAAGGTATGGGGCTAGAAAGAACATATATATATATGTGTGTGTGCTTTTAATTTTTATTGTTGAATTTTAATAAGGTTTACTACCACAGAAGCTTAAAGGTCTGCTAAGAAAGAAGCTAAAACAGAAAAGGGGTGAAAAAATCCCGTAATTTTTAAGCAGTAACAAAAGAGCATGTGCTTTTAATGTTTTTTTTGTTGAATATGAATAAAGGTTTGTTAGTAATGAAGCTAAAACAGAAAAGGGGTGGAAAAGTCCCATGTTTTCATGTAATAAAAGAGCATGTGCTTTTAATATTTTTGTTGAATATGAATAAAGGTTTGCTAGTAATGAAGCTAAAACAGAAAAGGGTTGGAAGAATCCCACAAGGAATAAGCAATAACAAAAGCTAAAAGCACATGTGCTTTTAATGTTTTTTGTTGACTATAAAGGTTTGCTAGCACAGAAGCTAAAGCAAAACAAAGAGTGGAAAAATTCCCATGAAGAATGAGCAATAACGAAAGAAAAGTGAGTAAATAAATCCACAGATGCCACCCATCAGACCCAAGAGGATATGAGTGAAAACATGCCAGTCTTATTTCATACATTTTGCGTATTCAGTAGAATCCTGCAGAGAGCTTCACATGTAGTTAGTTGGTGCCTAGCTTTTACCCCCAGCTGGTCATCCTGCCTGTGCTGTTGACAAGACGTAACCCTCGAGGATTCTGTTTTCAGAATAACGCATCCAAGCTGTTGCTGGCTGTTATGGAGAGCAGACACGACAGCGAGAATGCTGAACGCATTCTGAACAACATGAACCCCAAGCAGCTGGTATGTTTGAGCGTTGCAGAAGGACATGATTATTATATTAGTTTGTAGCTCAAATCTGTGACATCTGTAGTGTGGGATAATGAAAAACAACATTTTATGGATGTTGAGCACATGATATTACCAGGTGATCAAACTGAGGCAGCAGGAAGATGGTCGGTGCTTATAGGTTCTGTGGAAGCAGTTTCAAGAACAATTTTGGCCACATTTCTGAGAGGAGAGGAATTGAAGCACCCAGGTGATTTTCTCAAGCACTGGGATTATACACTGTTGTCAAAATTGTTGAGCTTGAGACAAGTACCTGCCTCTTGCTCTGTCATTGTCCTCATGTTCTCTTATTGTCCTGCCCCATCATCCAAATTTCCCCCAAAGGATGTTATATGGTAAGTCAACAGCCCCCTTCATCTTGGGTTTACCATCATCTTCTCTTTACCTGAATATAACCTGAAGACAAAAAAAAAAGGAAAAAGAAGAAGATAAGTATAGCCCCACATTTTGTTCACATACTAATGATATTGCATTTTTATTGCAATTGTATTTCAGGTGGAAGCCATGAGGCAGATTTTCAAACAGGCTGTGATGGATGGAGATATTGTTTCATTCGAGGTTAACCGTCGTTTCGCCTTGTTGTTGACTGGTTGTTGCGCAGTCATGTGACGTTCAGTGGTGACCTTGTGCAGCATTGCTTTGAATGTTGTTTGGCCCTTCTTGCTGACATGTGTTGTCATCATTCCCGTCTCGTTATTTGAGTGACAGTGGCTGCAGCCAAAGTCCAGCCGTTTCCTTCTGCACATAATCTTTTTCTTTTGTTTTCTCAAGTCCAACATACTTCAACTCAGTTTGTTTCAATGTTGTTGTTTAAAACAAATTGTGTTGCTGTTCCCTGTAACAGAGGTTACTTTTGTTTAATTTTTTGGACATCCTTTTTCAGAGTATTCTTTCAGTTCCACAATTCCAAGAATTGAATTTTTGTCTTTAACCTCCCCCCCCCCCCTTCCCCCCACCACCCTTCCCCCCAACCTCCCCCCACTTCCCTCTCCCCAAACCTCCTTCCCCCTCCGCAAAACCCCTGTGTTTCACCTGACCCGCAGTGACATACCACAGGTGCAGAAATTAAGGTTCTGCCGCTGAGAAAAAGTCTGATCTTCAGCATCACAAACTAAGAATCAGACCTGTGGTTATGATTTGATAGATGTTGTTTCACCCTGATATTCATTGTTGACTGGTATATGCTGATTTCTTCTTTCTGTAATTCCTTGTTAGCATGTGGTGAGATTCGCACTTTGTGGATTTTCTGCCCTGTGTACTTTTTGCTGGCACAACCCCTTCCCAGATAGCATGAGTGTACTGTTCTTTGATGTGAAAAATCATTGGAGTCAATACTGGGTTATGCTTATTTATATTTATATGTTGCGGTTTGTTTATAGGTTCAGTATCTTGGGGTTGTTTGTGTTTGTTTTTTGAAGGTTTGCTCAGTTTTTTGACACAATCTTGTGAGGAATGTGCTGGGGTGGTTGGTGGAGAGATTGTGTGTGATAAAAAAAATAATGCTTACATTTTTGTTGTTGTAATTATTGGATGTGTGGGTGTACAAGAA
Source organism: Alviniconcha marisindica (assembly GCA_018857735.1). NCBI lineage: Eukaryota > Metazoa > Mollusca > Gastropoda > Provannidae > Alviniconcha > Alviniconcha marisindica. The sequence goes on along the minus strand of JABMCL010001475.1, from coordinate 818,391 downwards.
AGAGTCGCAAAACTCAGACATCAGATTTTGCTGCGCATTGCACCGTCCTAGTGGATTTGCCAGAGACAGCTGTACTTGGTGTACTGCCCAGTAGTTGCCGCTTGTTGTTTTTTTCAAGTTATTGTTTGACAGAAAAAAGTACATCTTTGTTTCTTCCACATTGCATAGTGTGGTCAGCTGATGTTGTCAGTTATTCTGTTTGCTCGTGCTACTCAGTGTTTACGTGTACCTGCCATTCTTTTTCATTTAGCCTGTCTGTGCGGAAAGTTACCTGTAGTGCACAGAATGACTGCTGATTTTTTAGATGCCTGGTCATTGGAAGTAAAGGAACAGTGGTAAAGAGGATAGCTTACTGTCAGTTGATGCGGCTTTCATTTTTCTGTGAAAAAGTATACATGCCGTTTTTTAGACTGTGTTGTTAAAAATCCATTTCTTATGCGAATACTTTAATGTAGATGGGAACAATATACCATGCCCTGTTTTTAGACTGTCGTTAAAAATAAATTTCTTATACCAATACTTAAATGTAGATGGGAACAGTATACCATGCCCTGTTTTTAGACTGCGTTGTTAAAAATCCGTTTCTTATACCAATACTTAAATGTAGATGGGACCAGTATACCATGCCCTGTTTTTAGACTGCGTTGTTAAAAATCCATTTCTTATACCAATACTTAAATGTAGATGGGAACAGTATACCATGCCCTGTTTGTAGACTGCATTGTTAAAAATCCATTTCTTATACCAATACTTAAATGTAGATGGGAACAGTATACCATGCCCTTTTTTTAGACTGCGTTGTTAAAAATCCATTTCTTATACCAATACTTAAATGTAGATGGAAATCCACACCAGACTTTCACCCTCTCTGCATCTGTGAAAATATATTAAAACCTTATAGGGAAACTGCTACTCCAGTGTTAAAGGGGAACTGTCTTACTCCAGTGTTAAAGGGGAACTGTGTTACTCCAGTGTTAAAGGGGAACTGTCTTACTCCAGTGTTAAAGGGGGACTGTGTAACTCCAGTGTTAAAAGGGAACTGTCTTACTCCAGTGTTAAAGGGGAACTGTCTTATTCCAGTGCTAAAGGGAAACTGTGTTACTCCAGTGTTAAAGGGGAACTATGTTACTCCAGTATTAAAGGTGAACTGGGTTACTCCAGTGTTAAAGGGGAACTGTCTTACTCCAGTGTTAAAGGGGAACTGTCTTACTACAGTGTTAAAGGGGAACTATGTTACTCCAGTGTTAAAAGGGAACTCTATATGTTATGCCAGTGTCAGCAGGGAACTGTGTTACTCCAGTGTTAAAGGGGCACTCTACATGTTATGCCAGTGTCAGAAGGGAACTGTGTTACTCCAGTGTTAAGGGGGAACTGTGTTACTCCAGTGTTAAAAGGGAACTCTATATGTTAAAGGGTAACTGTGTTACTCCAGTATGAAAAGGAACTGTGTTACTCCAGTGTTAAAGGTGAACTGTGTTACTCCAGTATGAAAAGGAACTGTGTTACTCCAGTGTTAAAAGGGAACTGTGTTACTCCAGTGTTAAAAGGGAACTCTATATGTTATGCCAGTGTCAGCAGGGAACTGTGTTACTCCAGTGTTAAAGGGGAACTCTACATGTTATGCCAGTGTCAGAAGGGAACTGTGTTACTCCAGTGTTAAGGGGAACTCTAAATGTTATGCCTGTGTCAGCAGGGACCTGTTTTACTCCAGTGTTAAAGGGGAGCTCTACTACATGTTATGCCATGTTAGAAGGGAACTGTGTTACTCCAGTGTTAAAGGGGAACTCTACATGTTATGCCAGTGTCAGAAGGGTACTGTGTTACTCCAGAGTTAAAGGGAAACTGATGTCAAGAAGCTCCAGGGGCCCTATGAACAGAAAATGAAATACACACAACATTTTTTTACTTGGTCCTCAATTAAATATTGACATTTGAAAGTGGTGAAAAAACATCAATGAGTGCTGCTATTTTGTGCCCAGTTGTCTGTATCACTATCAGTGACAGATGAACAAGGCCAGACTGAGCAACAGAAGTATGAGATGTACATGTCACACACCAGCCTTTTTCTGCTCTTCATCGGTAAAGAGAGAACCAACGTGACTGCACCCTGAGGAGTTTCAGATTCAAAGCAGACAAGTACTTCTTTTGTATGAGTATTGACAGAACAACAAAACCACATTATGTTTTTTTAGGCCAGCTGGTGTCTTTGCTTTGACTCTCCTTAAGTATGCACTAAACTAACATGGAAGTAGATTTAACCTGACACTTCCCATACACACACCCCACCTACCAGGTTTTCATGACAAGGACCCTGACAGTAGTCACTGGAGGGTGACAAAGGTCTGGGTGATGAGGCTGACATCAGTCTCACTGATTACCCAAAAATGGCTTTCGCTGAATCTAATGTTCCCGCGTACAAGGGAAAAACTTGCCCCAAAACAACAGAAGAAGCTGCAGAGAAAGGGTTAAAACAAAACCCCACTGAAACCTTTCTGTGCAGGTGGATGTGGCCAAGCAGGCTTTTCACTCTGAGGACACGTCGTGCGAGGACGATGAGGAGGAGGACGAGGAAAGAGAGGCATCTCCCAAGGCTGTGGGTCACAACATCTTCATCCTGGCACATCAGGTGAGTCACGTCTTGGATTCTGACGTCCTGTCAACCACCTAGGCACAGCCCAAGGAAACAGGTCTTTGTGGTATCCCGGTGTGCTTTGTGTGGCAGTTAAACAACACAACAAGGTCCTGGCAGAAACCAGGGAAACAGGTCTTTGTGGTAACCAGGTGTGCTTTGTGTGACAATTAAACAACACAACAAGGTCCTGGCAGAAGTCCAAGGAAACAGGTGTTTATGGTAACCTGGTGTGCTTTGGGTGACAGTTATCCAAGCACAGCAAGGTACTGGCAGAAGCCCCAGGAAACAAACGCATGTGCTTTGTGTAACAGTTCAACAATACAACAGGGAAAGAGACGTTTGTGGTATCTAGGTGTGCTTTGTGCAACAGTTAAACAACACAACAAGGAAACAGATGTTTATGGTATCCAGGTGTGCTTTGTGTAATAGTTAAACAACACAACAAGGAAAGAGATGTTTGTGGTATCCAGGTATGCTTTCTGTTATAGTTAAACATTGCAACAAGGAAACAGATGTTTGTTGTAACCAGATGTGCTTTGTGTGACAGTTAAACAACACAACTAGGAAACAGATGTTTGTGGTAACCAATGTTTGTGTTGTTCAACTGTTACACAAAGCTCACCGCTTTGTGTAACAGTTGAACAACACAACAAGGAAACAGATGTTTGTGGTAACCAGGTGTGCTTTGTGTGACAGTTATCCCAGCACAACAAGATCCTAGCAGAGCTGCTGAAGCCCAGCGGTTTGGATCTGTATGGGGACCAGGCCCTGGAGTTCTACACTCGGCACACAGCACAGATTGAGGTAACTAAGCGTGTTCATTACAGAAGGCTGTTGCTCAGCTGACAATTGAAGTCATTGTGGTTTGTGTGTGTGTGTGTGTGTGTGTGTGTGTGTGTGTGTGTGTGTGTGTGTGTGTGTGTGTGTGTGTGTTGTGTGTTTTTCAGCATAATACTTTATGTAAATTGTATTGGTAGGACTGTGCACTACGTGTGCATAGAATATCATATTTAGGTTAATATGTATCATGTGAGTGCTCAGGGCATTGATGAGCGCATGTTAACTGTACATTATTATTATTATTAATGTGCATGAGTGGTCAAACATATTAGCTGAGACTCCAACTCCCAGGAAATTGGGGTAGCAACAGTGGCAATATTGTTCACACAGATTGTGCAATACAGAAACTAGGGTAATTACAGTGGCAATATTGTTGACACAGATTGTATGATAAGCAAATTAGGGTAATTACAGTGGCAATATTGTTCACACAGACTGTACAATAAGGAATTTAGGATAATTACAGTGGCAATATTGTTCACACAGATTGTATAATGGGGAAATTAGGGTAATTACAGTGGCAGTATTGTTCACACAGACTGTGTGATTGTATGATAAGGAAATTAGGGTAATTACAATGGCAATATTGTTCACACATACTGCACGATAAGGAAATTGGGGTAATTACGGTGGCGATATTGTTCACACATACTGTACGATAAGGAAATTAGGGTAATTACAATGGCAATATTGTTCACACATACTGCACGATAAGAAAATTAGGTAATTACAGTGGCTATATTGTTCACACGTACCGTACGATAAGGCAATTAGGGTAATTACAGTGGTGATATTGTTCACACAAACTGTACGATAAGGAAATTAGGGTAATTACAATGGCGATATTGTTCACACAGACTGTCCGATTAGCGATATTGTTCATACAGACTGTTCGATAAGGAAATTAGGGTAATTACAGTGGCGATATTGTTCATACAGACTGCACAATAAGGAAATTAGGGTAATTAAATGGCGATATTGTTCACACAGATTGTGCGACTGGACCGGACCATGGAGCGCATTGTGTTTCCCATCCCGGAGATCTGTGAGTTCCTGACCCAGGAGACGAAAACGGTGGTGCTGAAGACCGCAGAGCGAGACGAGCAAGGGTCCAAGGTGGCAGACTTCTTTGGACGCCACGAGGACATGTTTGCTGAGATGAAGTGGCAGAAAAAATTAAGGGGTGAGTAGAGATTTATCTTGCATGGGGGAGGAAAGGGTAAGCTTTATGTTCTCTTGTGTAACAGATATTCTGTTTGGGGGTGGAAGTTGGGGGAGGGGGGCACAGGGGTGGTTGTGGTTGTTTGTTTCATTAATGTCATTGGGGATTGTAGCAGTTCTCTAGTGGCTTTCATAAACAGCTGTTGAGTCAGTGTCATAGGAATGATTTGTGAGGAGTATATTTGTGAATAAAGCTCCCAAAGGGAGGCCAGGGATGTCTGATGTCACCCTCCTGTCTGGAATCTCAGGGTTGTCATTTGATTCCCCTTTCCTATCTCCTCTCTTGTTTTTTTCTGCCTAGTCCTCTTGCTCTTTCTGTCTTGTCATTTTTCTGCTAATGGTCCATTCTCCTGACTTTTTTCCAGAAAACTCTCCAAAATCTTTCGTTAGGGGTTAGGCTTTTTTGTATGGCTCTTGTTGAGCAGCTAGGAGATGATAGTTGGTAGGTGGTATGTGCAGCGTGCTGCCATATGGCACTGGTATTTGTCATTATGCAGTAATATATAACATTTTTTAATTTTATATTGTGTCTGTCCATTCCTATTTTATATTTTTCTTTAACGTGGGATCGATAAATTAGACAGAATGGTCAATGATATGAGCATGTCCTAACCTTATGTGCTCTTTTAACAGGGGTAATATTGAAGGGGTAACTCTTCAGAAATTTGTATCTGATGTTTGTATATATATATATGTATGTTTTATGATTGTGAAGTGATTGGTTTTGTAGACTGACCTGACAGAGGGTTGATATATATTTGAGAATAGTTTAGAAATGTGTATTTGCTTATGACCTGAGTTTGACTGTCCTGAGGTGACCCTTTGTGGTTGACAGGACATTAAAATCCAGTTATTACTATTACTATTGTGAATAAAGAATCAACACACAAGGGAGTTAACTGGTGCTTAAAAACCTCAGACAAACACAGCAGAGACCTGAGGCTGTACCTGTGATGGAGTTCATGTACCTTGTATTTACACACATGCCTGGTGAGTTACTGTAGGCCGCTCAGGTCTTTGTTCTTGTGTTTGTGTGACGTCTTTTGAGCGCTAATTAACTCCCTTGCGTGCTCTGGGCCTGTTTTTTTCTTTCAGTTTGTGAGTAAAGGTCTGTGTGGACATTTGTGATTGTTACGCACCGCTTGTGTTCCAGCCAACCCCTTGCTGTTCTGGTTCAGCAGTCACATGACGCTGTGGGGAAGCATCTCCTTCAATTTCGCGGTCATCATCAACCTCATGGTGGCCTGTTTCTATCCCTTCAAAAAGTCCACTGATGACCAAGGTCGGTGTCTGTTTCTCCCTGTTTGCCCCTCACTCTGTTTCTGTCTGTTTCTCTTTCTCTGTCTCCCCCACCACCCCACCACCCCATCCCCCCACCCCCCCACCCCCACCCTACAAGGTTTTGTGTGAAAGGTTTTTGGCTCCATATGTAAATTTCCATTCTTTCACGTTTTACATATATAATGTAGATCAGCGATGCCTTGTAATTTTGTACTCATAAGTAGCATAACAAGGACTAGTTGTTAGGTTTGACTAAGCTACAATCCTTGTAAATAAAGTTTCTGAGTTCAAGTTAGAGCTCTCTCTCTCTCTCTCTCTCTCTCTCTCTCTCTCTCTCTCTCTCTCTCTCTCTCTCTCTCTCTCTCTTCGACTTCACCCCCATCCCCACTGCTCTCTCTAGCTCTCATGTTAACTTCTTGGCTGTATCCTCTTTCTCTCAAAAAGGTGACTGGGGACAAATGTTGACTTCAGTATGTTTGTGCACAATTGTGTCATCTGTGTGAATTTGATGCTGTTGGTGTTCCACCTAACAAAATTTCAGCATGGTCATAGACCAAAAACACACCATACATGTAATGGTAAAACATGCCTTTCACCTTCAGATTAATGACAGTGACTGTAAGATATACACCCAGTGATGTGTCTAGCAAATGTTCATTGGGTGCTGCTTGTGCTCTTCAACAGTTCTTGACCCACGACTTTCGGGCCTGGTGTGGACAGCCATGTTGGTGTCGCTTGCCATCGTCATCACCGTGCCACGACCAGCAGGGATTCGAACCCTGATTGTGTCCATCATACTTCGCTTCATCCTTTCTGTTGGGCTGGAACCAACGCTGTGGTTGTTAGGGGCCTTGAATGTAAGTAACTGTCTAAGATTGGAAGAAATTGGAGGGGGAAAAAAATCATTGTGGGCTAAAAATCGCATTCGGCACCTTGGGGGACTGATGCACCCCTATAGGCTCTTTATGAAAGGAGTAGGACTGTCTGTCTCTGTCTCTCTCTTTGACTCTCTCTCTCTCTCTCTCTCTCTCTCTCTCTCCTCTCTCTCTCTCTCTCTCTCTACCCAGCATCAATTTTGTTCTTTTTAAACTAAGAGCGTGGGATTAAAAACATTAACAAAATATATTAAAAGTTAACTAATGTTGAAATTTCAAGTCTCTTCAGGTGCCCGAAAGTTTGATATGTTTCTGTGCCAAAACTGGTAAAGATTGGTACATTTAAACCTCCTCTTGCTAAGGATTAAAGGAAAAACTACTCAATGCACAGTGAAATTTTTTCAAGCTGATTTTCTCAAAATGGCCTCCGCCACACATGCAGCTTTCAAAAACACATCACATCCACGTTTCTTGGAGTAGAAACGTGATTTAAGCATCAAAATATCAAGCAGAATTTGCAGATTTGAGACATGCAGATATCTCAAATTGCCAAAATTTTAAGTTAAGTCTCATTTTGTGAGAATGGGTCACAAATTTGTATGCTGCTCGTAACTGTATACAACAGCTCTGAAAATTCTGGTGTTGTTAGATTTTACAGTTTCCTGTTGTCTCAACTGTGTTTTTAGGTGATCAACAAAGGTGTGTTTCTGGTGAGTCTTATGGGGAACCGAGGCACGTTCACCAAGCCGCTACACATCATTCTGACCGACTTTGAGTTCATGTACCACATGTTCTACCTCTTTCTCTGTGTCAGCGGCATTCTCTTCCATGAGTTCTTCTACAGTTTACTGGTAAGTGGATTTCCCTGGGGTTTGGTTTACATGTTTTCTTAGGGCTTATATTTTTTAGGTCGTGTATGTGTGTGTATATGTGCATGTGTGTTTATTGTGTGTGTGTATGTGCGCACATGCATGCATACGCTGTATGTGTGTCAGTGCATGTGTGTAAATGAGTGATAAGGAGAGAGAGAGCTCTGTATTGAATGGAACAATTCTTTTTCATATAAGTCTGTATTGTGCATCCTTTTCGGTTGATTTGCTGTTTTTTGTTTTGTTTTTGTTTTATCTGACCCATGTCCAGGAACAAAAAGAAACTGGTCAAAAAATATCTTTCTTTTAAAAGGAGAAAAGAATGCTTTTGGGAGGGCAGGGGAAGGGAGATGTAACCAAAATGCTATGCTAGGGCCTATTGTCTGATTCAGCACGACACTGAGCATCCCCCTCTCACTTTTCCCAGATGCTGGATGTGGTTTACCGAGAGGAGACCCTGCTGAACGTGATCAAGTCAGTGACACGGAACGGGCGCTCCATCATCCTAACAGCGGTGCTGGCCGTCATCCTCATCTACCTGTTCTCCATCATCGGCTACATGTTCTTCAAGGATGACTTCATCATGGAGGTGGACCCTGCCTTGGAGGCCCTGCAGCTGGCGGCTAACAGTGAGTGCCTCGCCCCTGGCTCCCAGTGCTGGAGCTCTGTTGGCCGTGTTTCATTGCATCTCTGTCACAGTTGGTTATGCCAGATAGCACTGTCTTTGAGGCTGGGTCATGTACAGTGTGCTTGTTATTGGTCAGACAACGGAAGATTAACTCTGCTAGTGTGCACACATGCACACACGCACATGGACACAGACTCATGCACACACACACACACACACACACACACACACACACACATACACGCAGACACATGCATACACCCACCCACACATACACACACACACACACACACACACACACACACAAACACACACACATGCATTTGTGTATGTGCACACACATACACACACACATGCATACATACATGAACACACACACACACAAAACAGAGTAATAATTTCACTTGGACTCCTGCACCAACAGTGATGATATCGTCACCTATGTTACAGACGTGACCAACGCCACCACGGAGTCCCAGAAAGGGTCATGTTCGGCAAATGACCCAAACTGCACAGAGTCCACTGCCAACTCCTACGTGGAGCAGTTTCAGGGTAAGCTCAAACAGCAGCTCACCAAGTGTTTGTCGTCAAGAGATAGGTGGTTATTGTTGTTGTTGTTGCTCTTGTTGAACAGCTGGCAGATGGTAGGTGATTATATGGCACTGATATTTGCCGTTATAATAATAATAATAGATAACTTTTGTATAACGCTATTCTCTGGTGTACACAAACTCACGACACTTTACAACATTCTCCAACATTTTCTAAGTTTCACAAACATGATACATATAATTATGACAACTAACAATGTATAATATACACACACCAAAAAAGTACATGTGCCATATGAGAAGCAGCAATATATAAAGAAAATGAATCATATTACTACCTACCCTTAATTCCATCCCTCCCACTGAGTCCCAAATTATGCATTTGTACAACAACAAAATCTTTTTTTTCTTGTTTCTGACGTTCTCTTCTTTTTTCTTTTTCTTCTACGTTTCTTTAATAAGGTATTGATAAATTAGATGGAATGTCCTAGCCTTGTCGTAGCATGTCCTAGCCTTGTACGCGTTTCTTAACAAGGGCACTATTGCAGGGACTAACCCTTTCAAGTTGTGCTTGCATGTGTGCGTGTATGTGCACGCGTGTGTGTGTGTGTGTGTTCGGAACATTACACATGTGTTTTTGCAGGTGTATGTCGGTGGAAGAAGCCGGGGTGGACGAGAGGCTGAGAGAATGTGAGAGTGAAATATAATTTTTTTACGTATTTATTGTTATTTTAAATGTACCTTCTTGAGTCTTGAGCCCATGTGTTAAAGGAAAAATAAATAATTATGCTTTGTATATTGACAAATAATAAAGATTGATTTGATTTATTGATTGATTTGTCCTGTGTTTTCTATTTGTGTCCAGAGATGCTGGTGTTTGGAGGCGGGCTGGGTGGAGGGGAGGAGGGGGAATTTGAGGAGAAGCAGCGAGCGTGTGACTCCCTCATCATGTGCATCGTCACCACCCTCAACCAGGGGCTGAGGAATGGCGGTGGCATCGGCGACGTCCTCCGCAGACCCAGCAGCAGGGTGAGGCGCGATGATGTTGATGGCAGCTAGGGGTGACAGTGGTCGTGGGGGCTGTGCTAAACTTCATGCTTTGATATGAAGCATGGGTTTGTACTGAACTGCCTGTTACTGCCTTGAAAAATGGCCTTGACACTGGTCATGGGTTTGTACTGAACCACATGTAACTGCCTTGAAAAATGGCCTTGACGTTGGTTATGCAGGTTGTACTGAACCGCTTGTTGCTGCTTTGGAAAATGGCCTTGACGGCGGTTGTGGTGGTTGTACTGTATTGTGTTTTGTTGACATGTTTTTTTTTTTACTGAACTGTGTTTTATTGCTGTGAAAAGTTGCCATGACAGTGGTCTTGGTGATTGTAGTGAACTTGGTCTTTCACCCAGGGTCTGCACAGTACCGGTGGAGCAGGTGCAGGCAGCTTCTTCGGGTGACTGAGTCTTAACCACCCGAAATGACCGCGCTGGCATGTTATTTTGTGCTGATGTACATTGGCCATTGTTGCAGGAGCCATTGTTCGTAGCCCGTGTGATATACGACCTCCTCTTCTTCTTCATCGTCATCATTATCATCCTCAACCTCATCTTTGGTGTCATCATCGACACTTTCGCTGATCTGAGGAGCGAGAAGCAGCAAAAAGATGAAATCCTTCGCAATTCATGTTTCATCTGTGGTAAGTACAAGGATTTGAGTGTTCCATGTTCTGTTCAAACAATAACATGATGTTGCTCTTGTTCACTGATGTTTTTTGTTTTACTTTTTGTAAACTTTTTTTTCCATTTCTTTTGCAGCACTACAAGTTGAAACAGAATGTTATGTTGACAAGGATAACAGCAATAATTCTGAAGAAGACAAATACATGGAAAGGTCTTGTTGAGGATTATCCATGTCTGTGAATTTCTCAGTGCTGTACCATGAAGTGTAAAGCATTGTGCACTCTCCCTGGTTGGGTGGGATACCACCCTACACAAACAGACTTCTTTTATTATATTTTAATTTCTAGTGTACAAATGCCAATCAGTCTATCTAACTGGTCCTGGTACAGTGTTTTGAAAGTTCAGTAAGCTGGACGTTTTGAAAGTTTTTTTTTTTTTTTTTAATGCTTCATTAAACCATTGCAGGAAATTTGGATCACTTTACCTGGGTAAGGCTACAGCAGCTGCTGGAGCAGCACTAGCCATCTGGGAATAGAATCTGCATCAGTATTGCTGGGGTTTGGGTCCAGTGCTCTACCAGTTTAGGAGGGGATGGAACAGATAACAAAATAAGAGCACACAAAGTTGACCCTGGAGAAGAAAATTCTCCAGCCACTCCTGGAGGGGACTCAAACCCGGGACTTTTCAGTTACAAGTCTGATGCTCTGACCGCTGGCCTACAGTTCAGATTGTTACATCTGTGGACTTTGCTCATCGCTGTTTCTGTTGGCAGGTCTGGAGCGTGAGAAGTTTGACAACCGGTCAGTGTCGTTTGAGGAGCACATCAAGTCGGAACACAACATGTGGCACTACCTGTTCTTCATCGTGCTGGTCAACGTCAAGGACTCCACAGAGTTCACCGGGCCAGAGAGCTACGTCCATTCCATGATTAAGGTGAGTCTGCCGCCCAATGAAAAGCATCGCTGTAAGTCCATTCCATGATTAAAATGAGTGCAGCCTAGTGAAAAGCATTGTTCTATGATTAAAGTGAGCCTGTATTCCAGTGAAAAGTACTGCTATACATCCATTCCATGATTAAAGTCAGTGAAAAGCATTGTTATACTTCCATTCCATGATTAAAGTGAGTGTGAAAAGCGTTGTTATACGTCCATTCCACAATTAAATTGAGTGTGAAAAGCATTGTTATACGTTCATTCCATGATTAAATTTAGTGAGAAAAGCATTGTTATACATCCATTCCATGATTAAATTGAGTGAGAAAAGCATTGTTATACGTCCATTCCATGATTAAAGTGAGTGTAAAAAGCACTATTATACGTCCATTCCATGATTAAAGTGAGTGTGAAAAGCACTGTTATACGTCCATTCCATGATTAAAGTGAGGGTAGCAAAACTTTGCATACACATGCATGAACTCAGCAGGAAGTTTTATTTTTATTTTTTATACAGAGGTTAATTGTACATGTGTGTGTGTGTGTGTGTGTGTGTGTGTGTGAACTCTGCAGGACCGGAACTTGGACTGGTTTCCAAGGATGAGGGCGATGTCGCTGACAGCGGATGAGAGCGAGGGGGAGCAGAACGAACTGCGCAACCTGCAGGTGCAGCTGGACTCCACCAACCGGCTGGTGCAGACCCTGTCACAGCAGCTGATGGAGCTCAAGGAACAGGTGTGTGGACAGCACTTAGAGTAATCATCATAATTAACAGTAGCTGATGGAGCTCAAGGAACAGGTGTGTGGACAGCACTTGTAGTAATCATCATAATTAACAGTAGCTGATGGAGCTCAAGGAACAGGTGTGTGGACAGCACTTGGAGTAATCATCATAATTAACAGTAGCTGATGGAGCTCAAGGAACAGGTGTGTGGACAGCACTTGGAGTAATCATCATAATTAACAGTAGCTGATGGAGCTCAAGGAACAGGTGTGTGGACAGCACTTGGAGTAATCATCATAATTAACAGTAGCTGATGGAGCTCAAGGAACAGGTGTGTGGACAGCAGTTATAGTGATCATTATAATTAACAGTACATGGAGCTGAAGAGACAGGTGTGTGGACAGCAGTTATAGTAATCATTATAATTAACAGGACATGGAGCTGAAGAGACAGGTGTGTGGACAGCAGTTATAGTAATCATAATGAAGAGGAGCTCAGGGAACAGGTGTGTTGTATCCATTGGTAGCAGTAGCACATGGATATATGAACACAGAGTAGTGGTACAGTGCTGAACCCCTAAGTTCACAATACCATCCAGTCCAGGCATCAGCGCTCTTTCTCCTACCAGGCTCCAGCTGTCTGGAACCAACTCCCTGTTTCTGTCCCTCATTCAACCTCTCTCAGTTCTCTTAAATCTTCCTTGAAAAGAAACCTTTCCCTTTTGAAAAAACTTTTCTTCAGTCCCATTGCCCTGAGATATGAGAGTGTGTGTGTGCGTGTTGTATGCATTGACTCTTGACTCTATAATTATATACATTTAAAGAATGTGTAAGCGCTTATTCTAAGTATTCTTTTGTCTTGCATGAGTCATTCTTAATTTGCTCTCTGTCATTGCAGATGAATGAGCAGCGTAAACAAAAGCAGCGCTTCGGCTTGATGCAGCAAAACCCTGCCGTACCTATGCCTTTCGCACTCAACCAGGGGCTGTAATCACCGCGCAGGATTCCCGAGTTACTGCCCCTGCTTTTGGGGAGTTGCGCCCCTTGGTCTGCCATCACCAACAGACTGCCAGACTTGTTCAGTTTTCAAACCAAAGTTTACCATGATGATCAAACTGATTTTCTGCTAAGTATACAACTGCCAAAAGAATGTGGAACTGTTTGGAGACGGCAGCAATGTGCGCACTGGTTGCAGAATTGTTGAGAAAATCGACCTGTGAATCGGAATGCGCAGAGCAGCACTTCCTCACTCGGTGGAAGAGCTCAGCGCGAAAGGAAAAGTGACACTTGATGCCAAAGTATCCATTTGCACAGTTGTGGGTAATGCCGTGGTGGGTTGGTTTTGAGGGCATACACTGCAGTGTTGTTGTTAGCGAACAGCCGTTAATGTCGCCAGCAGCCTAGAAAACAGCTCACTTGTCTAGGGACTTGAACCACTTTGTCAGTCCTTTCTTGCCTGGAGAAGTGAAAGCGCCGCTGATACTTTCTAAGGGTTGTGGCACATCTTTCATGTGGGTCTTCATCCCAACTCTTCTGGGTTCTTCTCTTACGCCACTAGGCAGCCCTGCTCCATACTGACTTCTGAATCAGTGTTCCAGTTGACCAGCTTTTGCCATGCAAAAAGCTTACTCACTTTGGCTACTATTCTCAAATATACAAGTGTTGTTGTGGGGGGGGGGGGGGGGGGGGGGTCGTATTTTTTTTATTTTTTATGTTTTTATGTTGTTGTTTCATATTTGATTCAGTTCAGTTCAGTAGCGTTTTGTTCATCCCACAAGGAGCAGTTGCGTCAGACAGGCACACACAAGTTTTTTTTAACACAACAGGCTAGGTCCTGGGGGTTGAGGGAGGGGCATCTGCTCCTTGTACAGACCAGCTTGTCCACACCGGTGTTGAGACAATTGAAATCTCAAAGAGCAGCAACCCCAAAAGATGGAATTATAAACTCAGAACCCGTAAGCCTTGCATTGCATTTCTTGACATCATGGGACACAATTTTTAGTTATCAGTGCTTCTAAGTATGTGTCAGTGTTGCTTTGGGTGGGGCAGGAAGCACAGGGGTATTGTTATTGTTGCTTTTGTTTTACTTTTTCAATCCCACGTGGAAAATCCAGATTGCCTTATGTAGATAAGATGCCACAGCAGCTGCGAGAGCTACCAGTGTGTGTGTTTTTGTGCGCGATGTCCTGTAGGCCATGTATATATGTCACAATGTCCTGTAGGCCATGTATATATGTCACAATGTCCTGTAGGCCATGTGTATATGTCACAATGTCCTGTAGGCCATGTATATATGTCACAATGTCCTGTAGGCCATGTACATATGTCACCCCGGAGGAACATGATCTTCACTGTGTCATTTGCTTGCTGCTTATCCTGGAGACAGCAACTTGATGTGATCCCACTGACGGAGATGGGATTATTGTTCCTTTCTTAATCATTCCCGCTTGCCGCCTCCTTGCTGTTCGGTATCCTCTTTGCGTTCAAGTCTCCTGCGTCTTCCTCCCAGCCACAGTGTATACAGTGTGTGTGTTGTGTGTCGTTCACAGAATTCTGCAGTTCTGCTCTGAATGAGAATGCTTGGATGCAGCAATAAAGTTTGCATGAAGGCCGATGTATATATAGTTTATATGCACAGTAGAGCACCCACCCACCCTCACATGCCACGTAATTCAGCAATTCCACTTTGGATGAAAATGCTTGGATCACTTGCGGACAACAACAAAGTTGGCATGAAGACAGATGTATATGTAGGTTATGTGCACAGTCATGCACCCTCCGCATTTGCCCAACCTGGTGTACATATATATATATATATAGTTTATATATCCAAAGTAGTGCCTGTTCCCTTCCCCTCCCTACTTTCCCCATCTCCCTTCTTCTTCACATTTCCGTTCTTGATTCCAGCTGGTCTGGACAGATTGTCTGCCCATCAGATGGAACAGTTTTGGAAGATCATTTTTACTCACAAAGTACAATTTATTCAGAAAGTATATTCTTTCTCTATCTGATTCGTATTTAAAGTTTGACCTTTCTTTGGAGTTTGTTTCATATTTACTTTTTCATTTTGAGTGACGAGCAAAAAAAGAAAAGAAAAGAAGGAAGAATTGCAGAAAAATTGAAATTGTGATCCTTGTCTACATTTTTTAATTTTTTTTAATGATAACTCTCAGAGAAATACATTCTGGAGAATGTTAGGAAAGAATCCTATCATTTAGTTTTTAAGGAGTAAATTAGTGTGTATAGTTGATGTGGCCGAGATAAATACCTTAAGAAACAACATTTTTAGCAGTTTGGTTTTGTAATAAATATGAATAAATGCAAATAACTGTTCCTATAATGTTTAGATTTTTTTTGGCTTGTGAACAACGATTCATAAAGTACAGTGATGGTGCTCTGTTATCGACCCAGAATATTTTTTGGTCAAAGTTTTCCTGGCGTTTGAAGTGAAACATATCGTACAGGGTTGGAGCAATATTTATCTGTGTTTAAGCGTCATTTATGTGTGTGTAAAGACTCCCTCTGCTTGTGATGTGTGACTTGAGAGGTTTTAGACCTTGGAGTTCAGTTCTGTAAAAAGCATACATTTAAACAGCTACGCAAGTTTTTCGCTGGTTTCATTCTGTTGTCGCTTCTGTCTAAATGCTTTAGCTGAGGTGAGATATATAATATATAGTCAGGTTATGCATACTTTATGCAAAGGGGCAGTTTGGATTTTTTTTTTCTTTTTTTCTAACTGATAATTTAAACAAAAAGCATCTCATGTATAGACTTGCATTTGTTTCCATGTTTTTATGTTTGTCTGCCCCTTGTACTTTTTATGTTTGTCTGCCTTTTTTTCTCTTTTTTTCTCAATCTTAAGGGTTAAAACATCACAAACATGTTTTGCATCACAAGTTTCATGTTTTCAAAACCTGTTTGATATTTGGTTTTAATCAAATGCATTCAGCATGGAGAATGTGGTATAAGCCTGTGATACTGATAGTGTTTTACTTGTGAATGAAATTAAAAATCATGTCTACATACCACTAGAATGTAATCTAATGGGAAAGTGTAACTGATCTATCATGAGTGTTCTTATGAGTGCTTGTCATTTCTGATTATTTTTCTCTTTGTATTGGAGCCATTTCAGAATTGCTTGCATGAAAAAACCCTCTTCAATTAAAGTTGAGTGTTAAAAATTAAAAAAAAGGCTGTAAAAAGAGTTGTGCAGTTGTACTGCACATGTACAGTGAATAATAATGCAGTTGTCTACTTGAGTCGTGTAGTTTTAATGTTACTGCAAATTTTCCAAAGCTGTACTCCAATAGGCCGGCAGGCCACATGTAACACTATACAAAGATCCATCTTCTGTCAACTTTTTTGTTGTTGCAGAACAAAGATGTGTTGCACAGCTTCTTACAACAGAGCTACTGTGCTGACAGCTGCATCGTCATTCTAGCGATTGTTGTTTTTCTTTGGTGACACAGTTAATGAGTTTTAATACTGGTTTTTATGGTAGGAATAATGTTGTTTAATGTCCACGGAGGTGAGTAGGCCTATTAGGGACGGGGACGAGTGGGAAAAGGGGGAAGGAAGAGTGAAACCTTGAAACAGGTGCCAACCCGGAAGACCAAGGCTGCCGTGGACCACCACCAGAGCAACAAAATGTTAAGGCAGTGTCCGTCAGGCATTGCGCAGCAAATACAGTACCACACAATTGCTGTACCAACTGCTGTGCAGAACAGAGTCACAAAGACAATGTCCGTAGCTCCTCCGTTGGAAAAGTTTTATGGTGCACTGTGGAAGCTAGAGTATTGTCTTGTTGCTGCTGCGTCTTGCACAAAATTGAGCAGATAAAAGGCTGTAATTGACTTGATTAAGCAGATAAAAGGCTGTAATTGACTTGATCAAGCAGATAAAAGGCTGTAATTGACTTGTTTTAATGACGTAATTCTTGTCTCCTGTGTCTGCAATGTTTCCTCGTGTATAAACTGGAACTTCAGCATAGTTCTTCTCCCTCCAAGTCTGATGTGTAACTTTGCTTCTAGCAATGTTAAGGTTTGTTGTACATGTTCGTGCATTCTCATGTACATTTGCATGCATGCATTTTTGCATGTACATGTGCACACATGCATACACATATACACATGCACACATACATGCATGCAAGCACATGCACACACACACGCACGCACGCACACATGCATGCATGCACGCAAGGGAAGGTGGCTGTTCCTGGAGGTAAATATTCTCCACTAACCAAACCTGCAATGGAGAAGCACCTGCTTGAACATGCCACTTCCTTTAGCTGATCCCTTGCGATATATATATATATATGGCCTGTTGCATTGGCCCTTTCTGCCAGTATCTCTGCTCCAGTGTTTGAAATTTGTTCATCGCATGCCTGCTGGATGTCCTGGGTGCTATTGTAATCTGTTCACTGTCTAGCTCTGGATCTGGACTTCGTCTTTCATAATGTTGAATCATGAACTGGAATATGATCTGCATGCGACTGTAGTAGTGGCTTTGAGCAGCCACGGGTATCATGTTGTTTGTGGTACGTCAGAAGTATATGTGCGTCCATGGTGATTCAGATGTTGCTGTGTCCCATGTTTGTGCATGTGATGAGCTACGTTATTTTGTCCTCTGTTGTTGTGTGTGGGACCTTGGGGAAGATGGGAGGGAAGGGGATGGGGAGGAGGAGTCAAGTACAAATGTTCGGAACAGACCAGTTCGAGACATTCGTAGTATTTTCTTCTTCTTCAGCGTTCCAGAATCGATTGTCCATCCACGTCCAGCTCGATGGTGTTGATGAATGTGCTTGTCCGCAGCAGGTTCCGTTTAACCCCTTCACTGCCATGGTGTCATTTAAAAACGACCAATAAAAGTGCAAAATTTGAAACCATTAAGCCTCTTTTTATCTTTTTTTCCGCACAGGCATATGAATGGATTTTCATCAGAACACACAGCGCTGAAAGTAGACGTGTCATAGACCAGAAAATATTCTGTTTGCTGGCGTGTCCGTTCATTGTTCAGCCTGGAAATTTAACAGGCTGGGGCAGTGAAGGGGCTAAAGCCCAGAGCTTTCCTGCAAGCATTCCTCCGTGGGGCTTGAACCAAATGAATGTTGGTGACAGGGGTGGGGGGGTGGTGGTGGGGGGGAGGTTGCAGGGGGCGCTAGCTTCTGTGTCGTATCTCCATACCCGAGAGTATCATTGGCGGGAGCTGCCACAAGTATCATTTTTGTTTTGTCGTGATGAATATTTGTGGCGACAAACATAATTTTGTCACGACACAAGTTTTGTCGCAACAAGCATATTTTGGTCACGACAAAAGATGTGTTTTGTTGCAGCAAACACACATTTGTTGCGATAAACGTGTTGTCACAACAAAAGTTTTGTTGTCGCGACAAAAATGAGTTGTGGCAGCTCCTGCCAATGATATGAGCCAGCTATTGCATGGAACAGCATGTCTCGTCCATTCGCTACACCTGATACAGTGACTGAGTCTCTCACAGGGACACTGGTAATGCTTTGGTGATGGTGTCTCGTGGCAGAGTCCACTCTTTTACATTTCAGTTACAGTAACAGTTACAGTAACGCAGAGCGAGGTCAGGCCTGACCCACCTCTTTGATTGTTAAGGAAATGGCATTGATGTGTAAATCAGCCCCTCACCAAAGAGACCCCTCTTTTCACCCTGCTGTCGATTTTGAGCATCATGTCTTGAGAGAATCGTACTCTGTGTGAGCGTGTGGGGAGTCTTGGCTTTCAAGTTGTTATTGAAGGACACTGTTTACATGCTGTGTCTATTGGCAGCACACCTAGTTTTGGATTTGTTCAGTTGTATGTCTTGGCCAAGTTTGGAGAAACGCTTTATGAAGGTGATAGCTATGCTTTAAAGCTTTACTTCTATTGTCAGTTGATTGCACAAATATTCTGTGCACAGGTTGCAGTTTATAAGATTGGTGTCATATGTGTGTCTGTGTTGGTTTCTTTCCTCCTTTTTTTTTTTTCCTTTTTTTTTCTTCTTCTTCTTTTTTGTTGTTTGTTTTGTTTCACAGATGTATTACTAAGATATACATTTTTTTTAGTGAGACTTAGTGAGAGGATGGTGAGCAGTCTTGTTTAGTTGTACTTTGTCTAGATCACTTCCATACATATTTTCAGCATTGGTCACAAGTGTATATAATTTATATGCTCGAATGTACTATGTTGCAAGCTGTCAAATAATAGTGACTGCTACTGACAGTTATTCTTCAGTAATATATTTATCATGTTCAAAATTGTGGGCAGATATTAAAATGTCTTCAACTGTAGTTTGAGTCACGTTTAAGTGCACAGCATCCTCATTTGTCCAAGTCAACATTGCTGGCATCATTTTTTTAGTGAGAACAAAGAACACCATCCTGTGTGTTAGAATTTATGTTGCTAGTGTTTGAATTAAAAGTCCAAAGTGACACTATCATTGCCTTCATCAATTTTTTTTTTTTTATGCTGCTAGCATTATGTTTGAATTAAAAGTCAAAAAGAATACTAGCATTGCCTTCATCAAAATATTTGTTATTAGCTCTGTGTTAGAAGGTTTTACTTGCAAAACATTGATGGATTACCATAATGATGAAAATGAACAGCAGCATCCTGCTTATCAGAACGTGTCTTGCTGGCTTCACATTTTGAGATCAATGGTGAAAATGAACAATATCACCCTACCTGCCAAAATGTATGTTGCTGTCATAAGCTTGTAAGATGTATGGTGAAAGTGAATATCTGTCAAAACTTTTGTTGTTGGCTTATTTTGGAGGATTAATGGTGAGAATGAAAATTCTGCTCTTCAAGCTGTTTTTGTTGATAGAGTATGTACTACATCTTAAATGGCCTTGAACCCCACCGTTTTAACTTTCCATTGCAATTTTGGGTTTGGGTTGGTTTGTTTTGTTTCCGTAGGTGTCTTGTTTCTTTAAGTGTGTTGTTTGCATTACTTGGATATCTTTATTATGAAAGAGACATTCATTCCCAGTTATCCTCCTCTTCATGAAAGGTACTTCAGCTTTTAATAACACTCGTGACAAAGATTTACTGTAAGTATTATTCAGCTGCATTCTAGCGTGTTTTCACTTCGACAGTGTTTGTCTGCTGCGTCAGTTTCAAATAAGAATCTTTGGTTGGAAGCTTCTTTCTTGTGTGTGCTACTTTTGTACCATATATTCCTTAAGGTCTTCTTCTTCTTCTCCTTCTGCTTTTTTCTTCTTCTGTTTTTTTTCTTTTCTTCTTTTTTTCTTTTTCTTTTTTCTTCTTCTTATTTGTGCATTCATTCATTGTCCTATGCATTTTGTTAACCAAGCCTTTGAGACTTCAAAGCTTTGCAAATGATTTGTTGTTGTCACGTTTATATGGAAAGATATCCGTTTTGTTAAGTTGTCAAGTGTAGATGCTAACCAGCCCTCCAAGCTGTGTGCTAGATATTTAGATCTCAGGGAAAACAGCTGTGCTTGTCTGGTGACGGATTTGTCAAATGTAAGGATAAATGTAACGTGGATATTAATAGCTGTAACAAAAGCTGTATACAGCTCACGTTATGGTGACCACCAACACCCCCCACCCCCCCCCCCCCCCCCACCCCGCCCCCATTAGTAGTACACTATGAGTAGTTCCTCCTTTTTTGTCAAGTGTTACTGCAGATTTCTTCATTGATATGTTTGCTTATATCCGTTTTTATTTTTACAGTTTGTTTGTCGCAGACATGCGTATGCGTGCGCGCGCATGCACGCACCCCCCCCCCCCCCCCCCCCCCTCCCACATACACACACACAGACTTGGCTTGTGGCATTTTATCATTCTGTTTTATATGTTGTCTGTGTTTATTGTTTAAAGGAGAACCAAACTGAAGAAGTACCATGGGCCCTATCGATAGAAATCTCTTTATATATAATTTATTTATATATATACATGTAGCAGTTTTTTTACACAGATTTTTCATCCTCTCTCTCTCTCTCTCTCTCTCTCTCTCTCTCTCTCTCTCTCTCTCTCTCTCTCTCAAATACTGCGGTTGACAGTCACGAAAACACAACCACGAGTGCTGCCATTGTGTGCCCTGCTGCCAGCAGTCTGTATTAGCCACATCATAAGCACGGCCAGCATGTGTGACAAGATTATCAAATACTTCACAAGCCAGTGACGTCACGAGCCTGTGAGCCTGTGACGTCACGAGCCTGTGACGTCACGAGCCTGTGCTTTTCCTTGGTAAAGAGCAAACCGGCATGGCTGCGCCCCAGGGAGCTCAAATTCAAAACAAGACAGTGTTTCTTTTTGTGTAAATGCTGACAGAACCACCAAATGAATCATGTAGATGGAGGTATTTGCAAGTTTCTTACATCTCCAGGCCAAGTTGCACCTTCGGTTTGGTTTCCTTTTAACTCTCAGTCCTTGCTATTATCTGTACAGTCGGCGTTATTTGTAATGTGAAAAGTGATACACTGTTTCCTCCCTGTACCGATTCACCTTCCCCCTTTACACATATCAGAAAAAAGCATTTACTCATAGTTGTACGTTACACGAAGCAGTTGACTGGATCAGGTTCATAGTGTATGCTTACGATGCTTTATGGCAGAAATGGCACATTGTTTCTGATACAGTACTTCTTAATAAAAAGGAAATGATGAGAAATAAACCTGTCTGATTTCATTGATTTCATGTTTGTAGTCTTTATTTGTTTTTGCCACTTGTGAGAAATATCAAGTTTGTAGGTTGAAGGATTTTTATTTAAAAATGTGTGCGTGGTGCGTACGTGTGTGTGTGTGTGTGTGTGTGTGTGTCCCATCTTAACAGGGTCTACATATGAGACGAATTTTGAAATGTGCGTTGGCACAAACGGACAGTTTGGTGGACCTGAGGTGACCGTGTGCGGTTGACTGGACGTTAAAAGCTAATTACTGACTCAACACTCACCTTGAGGATGGGTTTGTGCATTAATGTCACGTATGCAAGATGGCATCGTGTGAGCAACCATTTCACAAGCGTTGGTTCTGAAATGAGTGAGGCACACTTATTTGTATACAACACACACAAGCACAACTACACCTTTCTCTTCTTAAAAACATTTTCTTCAGTCCCATTGCCCCGATATATGACTGTGTGTGTGGGTGTGGGTCTGTCTGTCTGTCTGTCTGTCTGTCTGTCTGTGCGTGTGCGTTCGTGCTGTATGCGTTGAATATTAAAAATACGTCCCTTTAAAGAATGTGTAAACGCTTAGGGCCTGCATTATTATTACACACATTCACGCAGATGCACACAAAATCGCTTTATTTATTACCTCAGTTTTTGTGTGATATTTGTCCTGAAAAAGAAGTTTTGTTCAAAAACAATGCTGTATCAGTTACAGCGGTTGAAAGAACTAATTAATCCAGTTCATTTAGTGGTAGTTCGGTCCAGATGACTTGTGACAAACTTTGACACACAAATCGGCTTCTTCAGACTCGGAGAAATGTACAATATGTGTTTACTGTTTAATAATGTCTACATTTCATAGCTACCAAACAGTGGGAAAGTTAATTTTGTCAAATTTAATTAAGCAAACAGAATAAAACCAAACGTAAATAATGCTTATATACAAGCATATGACTTAATTTATTACTTACCGATACTAGCATAAATTGGTATGTCAAGATGAACATTAAGATTATTTCAATGATACTGAACATAAGATACTTCAAATTTTGTCACATGTAAAAATGAAAAATGAGATTAAAAAAATATATAAATTAATGGACAAAAAGTTTCAAGCAGTGATTGTACTAAAGTCAAGATCGACAGCATCAGTTATACATATACGTACAGCAACTGATTACGTCATTCTCAGCATCACACAACTGACAAAAAAAGGACGAACGTGTCCAAATTACATCAAATACGGATGACCAAGACACAGTCAAAGGTGAAAGTAGTGTGCTATTTATAACTATAATCGGGTGGGGTGGAAGGGGGGTGGGGGGTGCGCTACTAAATACTGAATTTCAGTACTATACAATTTTTTATAAAATCTCAAAAATTCAAGAACAGTCACCAGTGTAATCAGAGATTTGTGTTTTGCAAATGGATGAGGGTAAATTATTGTGGGAACGTGACTGACAGAAACCCTTGGTTGTATCGGGTTCCACACACAGCACGAGGGGGGCGGGGGGGGGGGGGGTAGGGGGAGGAACAATATCATGCGACGCAGGTCTGGTACCCACAATCAACCAGGAACGCTATAATCCTGTGGCTAGCTTGCTTGGTCGCTGTTAGTAAACATGCTTAACGTCTACAGAAACCATAAGGCTTATTAGGGACACTTTTCCTAGCTACTATTTTATGAACTCTCTCTTTGGGGGAGAGGAGGGGTAAGAGGGAGGAAAAATAACATGCGACACAGGTCTGGCACCCACAATCAACCATGAACGTAATACATCCTGTGGCTATATATAGTTTGCTTGGTCGCAGTAAGTAAACGTGCTTAACGTCTACAGAAACCATAAGGCTTATCAGGGACACTTTTCCTAGCTACAGTCATTTTATGAACTCTCAATTTCGGCACAGTGGAACACTTTTAAAACCGCCATTCAAAATCGAGCAAAGCGGCGAACGAGGGTTGCCCTCGGTGATATTTTATTGACTAAAACGGCAACTTTCGCTCATGTACAGTTTCATCATTGTGCAACAAAAACTAAAACCAATCATTATACTCGCCAACGTATCGTTCAACAAGACGCGCATCGCTACATTGTACATTACAGCTGTTCGTTTATATGGCTCTTCGATTTGGGAAACAATTAACGCATTCACGATGATTCCGGAGCACTGTAGGCCTTAATGAACAGTTCTGAAGCGCCTACGATGCGGCTCAAAGCGCTGAACAATACAGTGCAAACAAAAAGAGCACACGTAATGTACATCGAGATAAAAATATTGTCAATTTAACATACAACTAACAAATAATGCACGTATCAACACGGGTTCAAACATAACTGACCTTATGCAACGCACACACAAACACATTCGGTACAAAGAGAGCACACACAGACACACATGCACGCACACACGCACACACACACACACGCATTCAAACTTAACATTATTAAGTAATTAGTATACAACCATGATCTCGGTTGTGCCGTATTGCTGACTTACTCTTTGTTCAAGATGACAAGTGCCCTGAGCTACTGACAATACTTTTTTTCTTCTTCTTTTTTATTTTTATTTTTGGCATTTGATAGTACTCTCAATCTATGCAGTATTGGGTCATCATCAGTCTATGGCTTAACGGTTGGCAACCGCTCTATCATCCACTTGATTCCAAACTTGACATTTTACACGGTTGCAGACGACGGAGCTCCTGTACCATTCACAAGAAATGCATGGCACTGATCTCTGTTAAAGGTCAAAACAGAGAGAGAGAGAGAGAGAGAGAACGCATAACAACAGTCCAAGCATGTCCTGTTTTTAAACTTTTATTCCAAATTTTCGCCCATCGGAGGGCTTTGTCAAGGCCTGCCCGGTCGGCTGGTTTCCTATCTATCCTACTGATAGATAGATAGATAGATAGACAGACAGACAGACAGACAGACAGACAGACAGACAGACAGACAGACAGACAGACAGACAGACAGACAGACAGACAGAGAGATAGATAGATAGATAGATAGATAGACAGACAGACAGACAGACAGACAGACAGACAGATAGATAGACAGATAGATAGATAGATATTCAAAGGGAAAATATCACCAGTTTGGCCTCAAAAGCAGACGAACCAGGGCGTTACACGAGTCTAACGAAATGAACAGCTCCCTTCCCTTATGTCCTAGGATCTCGTCAGTAACTTGATGGCGCAGACACCATCTGAAGTCCATCATATTAACTACTACAAGTAGCGCTTGCTCCTCTAGCTTTGCAAACGCTTGGTCTAAGCCTGGTTAAACTGGTAGAGTTTAGAGCAGGCGTGGTGAACACCTGGTGAACATTCTCGTTCTGAGGGGAAACCTACGTAGCTGACTATCATTAGCGGGAGCTGCTACAAGTATCATTTTTGTCGCCACAAAACTTTCGTCGCGACAAAATTATATTTGTCGCGACGAATATTTATCGCAACAAAACTTTTGTCGCGACAAGAATACTTTTGTTGCAACAAAAGACCAGTTTTGTCGCGACGATAGCTGACAGGCCGTTACAAGCCAAGAACTCACTCACCAACTAGCAAGTGAAAACCTGGCCAATTGCAACGTGCAGTAAATACTCCTGGCGACAAATAAAAAACAATATATTTTCAACTTCCCCCCCCCCCCCCCCCCCCCCTCTTCTGTTTTATATTACACATATGTTGCTCCGAATGTAGCAGAAAGGAATTTGTTTAATCTTAAATGTCTTAGTTCTTCGACACGCATTTTTACCCCCCTCTAATATTCTAGGAACTACAAATGGGAGACCATTAACCCGCGCTAAAACCTCGTGTGCTAACCAAAAACAGTTGAAGGGAAAATCGGCTTATACGCATCCCGGTTGTAGTCTGGCTCCGAATTAAGCACACAAAAACAGGTGGCGTGACGGTAACTGCGTTTATAAATCGCTTGGACACTGGCTCTGATGCCGCGTGTAACCCGCTTCCATCCTCCTGCCATTCTTCGTGAGCGCTAGAGTTTGGCACGGCCTGGATTGTCTCCCTTCTCTTCTCCTCTACTGAAACACGCACACATACTGAGTCGATCACTACCGAGGTGAAACACGCGTATTTAAGTACAGGGCTGGAAAGCTGCACACCTTCTGTTAATGAATAATAGAAGAAGGCACTAAAGAAAGAGACAGTGATCAGATGATGCTACAGGCGTTCTGTGAAACCTCGGGTCAAGTTGTAGGGACCGCACCGCATACATACACACACACACACACAAAAATATTCCAACCTCGAATTGCAAAGAGAGGATTTTCGTGTCAATTAGTCAAGGCATCTGATTCAGCGGTTGCGTGTGTGTTGGTTTGGTTTTTATTTTTTATTTTTAGATTTTGTCTTGCTTATAAATCTGAGAGAGATCACTGCCAGCGTTAACTTGACAAAAAAAAAAAAGATAGAGTGAAAACAAATCACAATACGAAAAAGGGGCAACTGAACTCATTCCGCTGTTAAAACTGCAATGGACAAAGCGGTGTACACGTTTTCGGCATACTGGAGTTTTCCTATAATTATATGTGATCAACGGACAGAGACTTAGTTATTTTCTATAAAACAGGATTGTTTCTTTACCCGTGGCCGTGGGCAGTAGAGGACTTATTGTCGAAAGCTAAAACTACCCCACACACGGAAGACACGTCATAAATGACTAGGGGCGCACACCCACTGGGCATGTTTTTTTACTAAGATTATTATTTGTTCTTGTTGCTGATCGCTTTTACATAACGCTATTCTCCGCTCTTCAGCAGACTGACTGCGCTCGCATGTGATTCTACATGAGTGAATAGCTTTTTACAGCGCGTTTTTGAATATCCACCGCTGATATCCAATACTTACAGCGCTGACATGGCTGGTGCCACATGAAACTACTGCCATCTCGGCGCGTTCTGTGTACACCGTACAACCACGCACGATGTCACTTCATGCAAAGCCACATACGTATGGTGCATGCGTGTTTAGCTGTAACCTGCCACTGCACTTTTGGTAGAATGACCGGGGTCTTTTACGTGCTACTGCGGTAACACTGTCCACTCTGGCTTATACACTTGTTGTATTTGTAACCGACAACTGTGTAGCTGGGGACGGGGGGAGGTGTGTGTGTGTGGGGGGGGGGGGGGGGGTCCTCCGACTAATGTTAACCCCATCACTGCCATGAAGTCACTTGAAAATGGCCAATAAAAGTGCGAAACTTGAAACCTTTAAGCCTTTTTGTCTCCTTTTTCGCAACGGCATGTGAAAGGATTTTCACCAAAGCGCACAGCATTGAAAGTAGATGTGTTATAGGACCGGAAAACATACTGTTTGTAGGCACGTTCCTGCATCTTTGAGCCCGGAAATTTTACAGGCTTGGGCAGTGAAGGGTTAAACAAAGCCAAGCCAAGATTAAGTCAATGTTGTGTTTCGCATGCTGTGTTTTGTCACAAATAATAGCGTTCTTTTGAACCGTTTACGTGTTTGGATCAGTGCTGTTTGCGCAGCACTTTTCTCCAGAGAAACGAACACTATACTTCAGGTCGGAGATCTTGGAGAGAATAAAATACAACTAAATTCCCCAAGTTTGACTGATGAACGATTCCTAAGGTAGTGGTCCCACAGAGCAAGGGAGGTATAGCCTAATCTGTATTGGGCGATGTTTTACGTATTCTATGTTGGACAAAAACACTACAAGAAAGAACCTAGGTTCGTTCCCTGTTCTATGTTGGGCAAAACCACAACAAAGAACCTAGGTTCGTTCCCTGTTCTATGTTGGGCAAAACCGCAAGAAAGAACCTAGGTTCGTTCCCGGTTCTATGTTGGGCAAAAACACTACAAGAAAGAACTTAGGTTCGTTCCTTGTTCTATGTTGGGCAAAAACACTACAAGAAAGAACCTTGGTTCGTTCCCTGTTCTATGTTGGGCAAAAACACTACAAGAAAGAATCTAGGTTCGTTCCCTGTTCTATGCTGGGCAAAAACACTACAAGAAAGAACTAGGTTCGTTTCCTGTTCTATGTTGGACAAAAACACCACAAGAAAGAACCTAGGTTCGTTCCCTGTTCTATGTTGGACAAAAACACCACAAGAAAGAACCTAGGTTCGTTCCCTGTTCTATGTTGGACAAAAACACCACAAGAAAGAACCTAGGTTCGTTCCCTGTTCTATGTTGGACAAAAACACCACAAGAAAGAACCCAGGTTCGTTCCCTGTTCTATGTTGGGCAAAAACACCACAAGCAAAAACCCAGGTTCGTTCCCTGTCCAGGTCCTCAGCACACTGACACACAACACGCTGTCTTTCCCTTTGTGAGTTAGTTCACAAGAGTACAGCTCTTCTTTTCTTCCAGTGGTAAATATTTCATTACTATTTCATTCCTTGCGGCAAAGTCGGTCGCCTTGCCTAGGTAATTAAGGCCACAGCGGCACCAACAGGTGCAGTGTTTTCCTGTGTCCAAACCCGGGCATGGCTGATGATGATGTAGAGCTTAATGTCCTCGGATGTCGGTTGACATATTAGGGACAAACTGCGACCAGTGCGTAAGCATGGTTCAGTGCACACTCCAAGCATAGCTTTCCGGCACCTTCCTCCAAGGAAGGATGTCGTAAACCGATGCTTGGAGTCTGGGTTCAGTGTTGCTTTACGTCCACGGAAACCACAAGGCTCGTTAGGACGGGGAGCCCAGGGCGACCACCTCGACTCTCACACAGCTCCTGAGCTCTGCTGAGGTATGGCTGCCGCTGTTTGGGATTTTTAACGTGCGCGCAAATGTTGATGCGTGCGACTGAGAACACCGCAAGAGAAAATCCCTGCACTGAAAATCCCTGGCTGCACCGAAGACTCGAACCCGCGTCACTGAGTATAGCGCCTGGCTTTTCGGTTCAACGTTCTACCAATTATTCATGATGATGTGGGGCTTAATGGCCTCAGTTGTCGGGCTCTGCCAGCTAAACGAAAATCCTTCCCGGTACAGATGTGACGGTAGTCGTCTATAATGTGCGGACACAGAGACAGGAACTAAACCCTTTTCCGGTCTTGTACTTGTTTATGCTCGTCATGGACATTAGCGAAACTGTTAACATAGACTGCTTCCCTGTTTCACGGCCTATACCTGTGTGTGAGTGGTCCCTGAATTCCCTGTTTCACGGCCTATACCTGTGTGTGAGTGGTCCCTTTCACGGCCTATACCGCATGCATGAGTGGTTCTTTCCCTATTTCACGGCCTATACCCCATGGTCCTTTTTCATTTCTTTCACGGCCAATACTTGTGTGTGAGTGGTCCTTCCTTGCTTCACGGCCTATACCTGTGTGTGAGTGGTCCTTTTTCATTGTTTCACGGCCTATACCCATGTGTGAGTGGTCCTTTCCCTGTTTCACGGCCCATACCCATGTGTGAGTGGTCCATTCCCTATTTCACGGCCTATACCTGTGTGAGTGGTCCTTCCGTATTTCACGGCCTAGACCCTGTGTATGAGGTCCTTTCCCTATTTCACGACCTAGACCCTGTGTGTGAGGTCCTTTCCCTATTTCACGGCCTAGACCCTGTGTGTGAGGTCCTTTGATATGTTATCTATCCACGGAGATCCATTTCTTTTGGTCTACTGTGACCTTGCTGCGAACAGACATAACTTGATAAAGTATTGACTGATTGCTATCCGCTTACCTTAACTCGTGAATGATTTAACAATTTCACTCACACTCGTGCTAATAGCTTTTCGCCTTTCAAACGACTGAACAATTTCGCCACGAGTGCGCACTGAGGCGATCGAACAAAAACAAAACATAACAAACAAAAACTCGTGCTCATTGCTTTGATGGAACGGGAAACTCCGTACTTAACCTCACTGCTTTGAACAATTGCACTCTTTACGGTCATTGCTCTGACGGAACGGGCAGTTCCACACTTTGTGTTCACTTCTCCGACTGAACACCTTCACTCTAATGTACGTATCTAAACGCTGGTGGCGGTGCCGGAAAGGACTCCACCCGGCTTGTGCTCACTGCTTGCCGTCCTTGTGCCGGACCACCAACACGGGCACGTGCGCGTGGTGTATGACGTAGTCGCTGACGGAGCCCATGATGGTTCTCCGGATTTTGCCGAGTCCGCGCGTGCCTGTCACGATGTAGGTGGCGCCACGATCGAGCGCGCACTCGCAGATGGCCGCGCCGGGTTTGTCTTGCGTGTTGTCCACTCGTACGAACTCCCCTTTGATCTGGAAACGTATGGGTCTGGCATTGGTAATCGTGATGATATAATACAATCGTAAATAATAGTGTGACCGTACAGGCTAACAGGTGTGTGTGTGTGTGTGTGTGTGTGTGTGTGTGTGTGTGTGTGTGTGTGTGTGTGTGTGTGTGTGTGTGTGTGTGTGTGTGTGTGTGCGTGTGTGTGTGTGTGTGTGTGTGTGTGTGTGTCTGTCTGTCTGTCTGTGTGTGCGTGCTTGCGTGCGTGCGTGCGTGCGTATGTGTAAACTCAACGTTATTTTCTAATGTGCAAGCCTATGTGACCTTTCAAACAAAAAGTGACACTGAAAAGGTTATAATTATTTATCATTACTGACCTGCTCCTCCTCCACCCCCACCCCCGGCTAAACATAGAAAGAGCAAGAGGGGAGAGGGGAAGGGAGAGAGAGGGGGAGAGGGAGGACGGGGGGGGGAGAGATGGAGAGACGGGAGAGAGAGGAGGAGAGAGAGGGAGTAGGAGAGAGAAGGGAGGGGGGAATTGAGTGGAGGAGAGAGAGACAGACAGACAGAGACTGAGAGAGACAGACAGACACACAGACAGAGAGCGAGAGAGACAGAGACAGATCATATACATTGTGTATAACGAAAAGCGACGTTGGTCACAAGCACACACACGCACGCACGAACGCACCCACGCACGCACACACGCGTGCACGCGCACACACACACACACACACACACACACACACACACACACACACACACACACACACACACACACACACACGCACGCACACCACTTACGTACCCCGGCTTTATTCATTTTCATCTCAAACTTGGTTTCTATGCTTTTGATCTTGGTCTCTCCCTCGGTGATCAGCTCCTGAACTTTGCCTGGGCCTGAAACACACACACACACACACACACACACACACACACACACACAACACACACACACAACACACACACACACACACACACACACACACACACACACACACACACATACGTACAATAGTAAGTGAATGAATCTTAGGATGGTCTTGGGCTGAAACAAATCGGAAGGTCTTTGTCATATACAGAACTGGAAGTGTGTATAATATAGTCTACCGAAATGGATGTTAACGTCCTGTAGACCCGAACCAGACGACCGAACTCTGTCGTAGAATCAACACACAAGGGAGTTAATTAGCGCTCGAATACGTAACACAAGAGAGGATGTACTTCTGGTGGATTCATCGTACCTTGTATTTACCCGTATGTCAGGCGAGAGTTACCGGAAGCGACACAGATCTTTAGGTTGTTGCGTTTATATGTGACGCACGTCTTTCAAGCGCTAAATAACTCCCAAGTGTTGATTTTCTACTAAGTAAATACAATATTTAATACACTATGAGAGCCCAGTTCCATCTCCCTATTAAGATCATTCCCGGGCTCGATTCACCACACTAATAATAAGAATACTTTTTTTAAACAAAAAACAAACAAACAGACACACTCCAAACAGCCTCCCCCGGCCTTGAGGTCTCTGCCGCGGCTGGTTACATCCCAGTCAATCCCAGCTCCCCTTCCTTCATTCACACTCGCTGCCGTCAAGATTTAGAGGCCGTGGCGTAACCAACACTGGCAGAGACTTAACGAGGAGGGTACGTAGGTCGGCTGTTGATGCTTTATAGCGCGTGGGCTCAGTCCTTCCGTCTCTTGTCCTTCGAATAAACTACAGGGCTGGACTCGACCGCCATTTATGCAGTTATATGTTCGCTATAAGAGGACAAGCTGCATTTGGCCCAGTCTTCAGAGCTGAGGAGCGGTGTGAAAGTCGAGGTGGCCGTCCTGAGCTTCCCGTCCCTCATTGTCCTTATGGTCTCTGTGGACGTAAAGCAACATGAAAGAAGAAGAAGAATGATCGGAAGCAGAGCCCAGGAGCTGTGTGAAAGTCGAGGTGGCCGTCCTGGGCTCCCCGTCCCTGTCTGTGGACGTAAAGCAACATTGAAGTAGAAGGCGGAGTTCAGAGCCCAGGAGCTGTGTGAAAATCGAAGTGGCCGTCCTGGGCTCCCCGTCCCTAATAGTCCTGACGGTCTCTGTGGACGTCAAGCAGCATTGAACAGGAACTGTCCCAATCGGCATTCAACCCAGTTGCCGCTGTGGACGGGTTTGTGCCTGGTCTGCAAGACCCGTGCTGCCTGTAGTTCTGCGAGCTGTACCCGATCAATGTTTGATATTAGCCTATGTATATGGGTATTGCGTAATGGTGCGATGTGGTCGCGCGCTGCGTGTTGCGGATGAGGATCAATGCCTGTAAAAATGTTAACGTGCTTATTGGATATGGCAGCGGCGGCTATGTCTGGATGGGGTTGAACGGAGATGCGGATGGAGGCTGTTGGTGCGGTGATGTTGTCTTTAGCTAGAATGGACGGCGCCTAGTGCAGTTTGTAACTGGATATATATTCACTAAAATAATGCTTCCATTATTATTATTAAAGCTGAAAACAAACTGAAGAGAGATACGACCTTCAGCAGGTCGACCAACGCATGAACCTATATATGTATATATAAGTCCATGGGCCAACAGGCCGGTACCAGAGCTCAGGAGCTGTGTGAAAGTCGAGGTGGTCGTCCTGGGCTCCGTTCCATAATAAACCTACGATTTCTGCGGACGTAAAGCAACACTTCAACCAGGCCGGTACCAGACGTGCACAACGTGGGAGCATTACTGGTACGTCACCCCATGTACGGCCACACGTTATTCACGGTCAGTGGACGCGGATGGTCTAACTGGCCATAAACTGCATGAACCAGGCTAATGGAGGCCACGGCCTGCTTCACATCGGCCCACGAACAAACACGGCGCCATCCCGGGATGGATTTGCTGCCCGCCAAAAGGAACCAACAGCGTGTGGAAGACAGGGCTGGTGTTAGCAGCAGCAAAAAAAAAAAAACATTATTCTTTTTCTTCTTCTTCTCCTCCTCCTCCTCCTCCTCCTTCTTCTTCTTCTTCTTCTTCTTCTTCTTCTTCTTCTTCTTCTTCTTCTTCTTCTTCTTCTTCTTCTTCTTCTTCTTCTTCTTTTGTATTTAAGGTCTTTTCACATAAGTGACATTAGACTGACCTTACAATTATCATGCTAATTACAATGATCATGCTATAACCAAACCAAAACCAAACAGTAAACAAACCAAAAACACAACAACAAAACAAGAATAAACAAACAAAAAAGACTTCAATGCGGAAAAACAACAACAGCATTTCCGCCCCAAGAAAAGCACTCGCCTTTCCGATATGGCCATGACCGGAAACGTGAGTGTCTGATTTCTTCACTGTCTATGCAGA